>CM048744.1:169747137-170347137 GCA_026315105.1 Locusta migratoria
CAGCTAAATACAGCGGTACGTTTCATTTTGAAAATTATATTTTGTTTTTCTAATATCTTTTAAGTATTTTATATCATATTTAGATGTGATAAAGCAGATAAAACTTTCAGTGAACACGTAAATACGGTTTGTGTAAAATATGCATCATCAGGCACTTGGGCACCTCTATGGGCAAATGCAAGTGATAAAATAGAACGAAGACATTCGTCTTTAGCGCTAACTTCCTTCACTGACAGATTTCTTTGCGTTTTTTGTACCTTTATTTATAACAATTATCAATGAATTTATGAGGCAAAAGAAATCTTTCAATGCAATTTACTTTGTTTACACTTCACTACTGGCGTGCTGAGGAAGTTCTAATGAATTATTTTCGCTCTACACTTTTTTTAGCAATGGGTCCGAAGTCCTTTTATGCCACAAAGAAAGTAAACACACGTTTGAAAACACGTGTGCCACCTGCAGCCGAAAGTGATGATAGTTGCCTAAGTGACACTGAAAAAAGTACCGATGAATATAATCCAACCAAATGGTTTGACAACAGAGGTGTAATTCTTGCCAGTACATTTACATCTGCTCATCCGGTGAGCACAATAAAAAGATGGGACCGAAAAGAACAAGCACGCACTCAAGGACCATGCCCTAGCATTGTTACAGTTTACAATACATTCATGGGAGGTGTGAATTTACTTGACGCTCTAATTTCAAATTATAGGATTTTCGTAAAGTCAAGGAAATATTACCATAGATTGTTTTTGCACCTAGTTGATCTTGTGATAGTGAATTCGTGGTTGCTGTATCGAAGGGACTATGGTGCTTTGGAAATTCCCCGTCGCAAACAGAACGATCTTCTGGAATTCAAATCCATAATAGCAGATGCTCTCTGTAAGCAAGGATAAGACATGACACTAAAAAAGAGAGGTAGGCCCTCACTAAGTATGGAAACGGAAATTCAACGAAAGAAGCGTCGGGGTCCTATGAAACCAGTCCCTGATAAATCTACCCATAGCGATGGAGTACGTCATTGGCATTGTGTAGCAGGAAGGCAAAGATGCAAAAGACCCAGCTGTATAAATCTTATGAGAACAATAAAAAAATTTCCCTCAATGAAGAGTTTTAAGCGTTTTATTTCTCAAAAGCCTGTTGTCGCAAATTTGACACATACATAATTATACCAACTACATATAACATTAGTTATATTTGATGTTATAAATGGTCTAAGACCCCAATATTGAGCACAATAAATGATTTTTGATTTTTTCTTGCAGTAGAAATTCATTCAGGCATTAAGTGGTTAATATCAAACAGGTTGTCGTTCCCACATTATGCCACAATGGAGTGCGGGATTTTAAGCGGTCTGGAAGAGAGTCGTTTAACTCTTTAATGCACAGTGTATCTGATCAACTACCTATCTTATTTTTCCATTATCTCTCAAACTGATCAAAATTTTACCACAAATTCATTTGTAGCTGCTTATATACATAGTGTTACGTATGCTCGTAGCTCGTTTTAGAAATTATAAATCGCAGAACTCTACTGAATCATTTCGACAGTTGACTGCATTGAGTTACTCCTAACATGTGCGTTTGTTTATTTTAGTATCCCCCTTTGCCATGTATAACTAGTCAATCACACACTACTGTTGCATTATGTGTTACTTTCTGGAAATATGAGAGGCATAATAGTGACATTTACTACATCGGATACATAATGGAAGCACTATATAGCTGATAAATTATTTTTCAAAAGAGATAGATTGGCTGGCCAGTACTTACCTTTGTGTTGCACTGCCGATAGTGACACAAATGAATAAAAAGAAAAAAAGGACGAAAAAGGACAAGCTTTCGGAACACAGTTCCTTCTTCAAGTGGGAAGAAGGAATTGTGTTCCGAAAGCTTGTCCTTCCCCCCCCCCCTCCCGTTTTTTTTTTCTTTTTCTTCATTTGTGTCACTATCGGCGGTACAGCACAAAGGTAAGTACTGGCCAGCCAATCTGTCTCTTTTGAAAAATAATTTATTTCTGAGGAGAATTTCCATCATTAATCGCTCTATATAGCTGAGCAGCTATGAACGTTTTGTTGTTAGTAGTGCATAATAATTTTAAGGAATTTTTTTCATTATTTTCCTCAGTATATACACACTATACATTAATTGTGGTAATTTTCATAGCTTCAAATAAAAAGTCATGCATTAAAGGGTTAAGACTCTGTGAATTTGGTAGTCGGTTTTTCTCTTTAATGGGTGGCTTATGAAAATAGGCAAAGCCCGAAACTGATCACCATAATTATAAATAAGCACCTTTTGGTGAAATTTATTAAAATGACTTTTATTGTATGGTTATCGATTTGTTACTAGTTTGGACAAACCTTTAACGTTGTGTGGTTATTTCTTTATTATTATCTTTTTTTAATTAGAGTGTATCTTGCTCAAAAAGGAACAAAAGCTTTCAGAAAAGACAGAAGAAGTGAACTCGTCTCGCCGTGAGGGAGTAGCCGAGTGGTCTGGAGCGCCATGTTACGGATCACGTGGCCTCCCGCGTCGGAGGTTCGAATCCTCCCTCGGGCATGGATGTGTGTGTTGTCCTTTGGTTAGTTTAACTTACAAGGGAAGTACTTGGGCTCGAACAAACACATATACACCAAAATCGTATGAGAGATAATGTAAAGATCCCTTATTGCACTAGTGATACTCCCGCATCTGCAAAACTATGCAGTCGTCCGTTAGAGGCCTCTGCGTGTGCCATGCCGCATTGCACTTTGACCTGTCGATTCGCCAGTAGGGACGGTGCAGTGTGCCTCCGAAGTTGCGTTTTGTGATGTTACTTGTGTAGTGAAGCGTCAGATGGGACGGCGATTGCTAATCAATCCTGCTAATGTATATAGTTGAGATGAAGTTACGTAGAACCCTTCTTTGTGAAGATGGTATTAGTGTAGAAGATGAATCATTTGCATGCTCTCTCGTATCTGTTATGGTACAGAAATATGAGCATAAGTTACATACTGTTGTTACTAACTCATAATAATGTTAATAGGGATGATAAATACGAACAACTCATTGCAAGCGGTAGTGCTACGGTAAGTGCGGGAAGAGGCGATGGAAGCAGTGGCAGTGAATACCAACAGTCTTTCGGGAAGAAGGTTAAAGTTGCAACTATCACCACGGCTTTTCATGACAATACGCTAGAGAACATGTACGATGATTATTATACAAGTTATAGTTAAGACATCTGCATTACTTATGGCGTCTACGATTACATCTATAGCGCTATCTATAGTATGGTTGCAGAGCTTTGCAGAAAAACGACACCCACCAGCACATTGAGGTGTACGTAGAGATCCTGTAACCAAACGTTCATGCAGATATGTTTGTTCGAGCCCATGTACTTGTTGGTTTGTAAGTCTAGGGACTGTTGACCAACTTAGTTTGGTCCCATATAATTACAAACATTTGAACATTTTGAAATCGTCTCGTAGTGTGCGTTTACCTTACTGTGTAACGTTCAGTTTGTTTTCTTGCGAGTTACAAGGTAACAGGTCGTACTTTCACCTTCTAAACGAGAGTGCTCTTTCTTCGCGTAAGACCGGTGTCCTAACGCGGTATCCCCTCTCCGCTTCCGACTGAGATATCTTTGGGGTAGGTTGGCCTTTCACTGGAATAAACCGAGCGTCACTTTGGGAAGCAGCGTCGGAAACGCAATTTAATTTCCCTTACGCGGTTCCCGGCGGAAAGCGCTGTGGCGCGGCCGCTTTCTACGAGTCAGTGACCTCCACGGTACTCTTCGGAAGGAAGCGGCGCGCTCTGCGGTACCCACGAGCATCAGGCGCCTCCAGACAGCTCCCACAGTGCACAAAGCCGGCCGCGGCTTCCCTCGGTTCCAGCTGAAGCGACAGTACTCACAACACGTCGACGCTCGCTTTCATCTTCACACGATATTAGTGGCGCCATTTTCACCCGGTGCTGCGTGTTACATTCCATTTGTTTTCACCTCACTTTTCTTTCCCTGCTCGAAATAATTTACAATCTGCGGGTACAGTCTAAGAAAAACGTAGACCAACAACAGAGATACGAGGCGCGTCCAGAAAGTAAGTTCCGTTTCAATTTATCTCCGCTGCAACGCTGCGACTGCAGTTCCACACATGCGCTGTAAACGATGTGTATCAAGGAGAAGAACGTGCGCTATTTGGAGATAGCTGTCAGTTACGTACGCTTTGTTGTGCTTGTTTGAAATGTCGGCGTTGACTGAAAATCCCGCCGCCTGTGAAATCAGGTCGGTGATTCGGTTTCTGAATGCGAGGAAAGTGAAACCAAGTGAAATTTATCGACAAATTTGCGATGTTTACGGACCAAATGCGATGAGTGATTCGATGGAGAGAAGATGGGTCCGACAGTTCAATGGCGGGCGTAGTGGTGTGCACGATGAAGAACGAAGTGGGAGTCCACCTTAGGTTACAGAAGAACTGGTTCACGCGATTGATGACAAGATCCAGGACACTCAAGTCTTTCCTTGCGGTCACCACTTCACCAGTGATGACGAGCTGAAAGAAACTGTTTCCAACTGGTTGAAGACACAGGCGGCAGATTACTATGAAGAAGGTATACAAAACCTGGTGCCACGCTATGACAAATGCCTGCAAAATTTCGGCAGTTATGTGGAAAAGTAGTTTAAGAGTTGTAAAATTTTGTGTAATAAAAATTCTTCTGTATCTGTGTACAATTTCATTTTATTACCAAACGAAACTTACTTTCTGGGCGCGCCTCGTAAATGCAACTCGAGTACTGTGGTGGTACTAGTATTAATCAACTCTGATTTCATTAACAAACAACTCTTTAAATGGCCGTGACTTCGAACCCGAAGTTAACTGGCACCAACTCACAATAATTATCGTTGACGATAATGTTAGCTTCCAAATTGTTCATATTAAATTTCTTGACTTGAATATTTAAAATATTACAGGATTGCTTTCTACATTCAGATTCTATAAGTTCGCAAACCGTGAGTAAAATTTTAGTTGAGGGCTCTACGAGAGATTTTTCTTTCACAGCCCTCGTATATATTCCAAGGAGATTAGAATACAGGGGAGACGCTAGTGTTCTCTACGAGGCGTTGTATAACTCTGGTGTCTGAGCATAGAACTGTAGCATGCCTGCACATTCATATATTTTGCACACGATTTTGCATTGTCCGCCATGTTTAAATTTGGTTTCCATCAGTTATTAAGCTCCAAAGAATTGCTTGCTTACCTCTTGATTTGGTATGCAATTCAATATTCGATGTAGTAGGCTGATATGGGAGTGGAATTTAAACGTATTTTCTTTTCGTTTTCTTGTAATACTTCATAGCAGCCATGTTTGATTTTGGCAAGAAACTAATTATGAATATCTATGGCTGGCACGCTAAGACAGCTGAAGTTCAACATCCAGATAGTGTAGAGATCAATGGGAGACGCCCTTACGCTGAAAAAAAGTGAAGCCTGCCTCCGCCATATAGATAAGTTTTTTCAGAGGTGTTCATATTGTAGAACTAATGTTTTATGTCACTTAAAACAGGAATAAAACGTCAGATGGTTTTGCCGTGATGTACAACGTGTTAAAAGAGTGCAAATTGACCGTTAAAAATTAAGTTTTCAAATATATTATGATGACTATTTATTACTATTTATTCAAAAAATTTTGTTTGATTGAAAGAGCATACTTTGCAGTGACTGACAGTTCAATGCATTGACCGTAAGGGGGTCGACTTAACGCATAGTTTGAACGAGAAATAGTATTCCAAAACTAACCAAGATGGCGAACAGGCTACAACTGACGTATGTGCTCGGCATAGATAATGTCATCTCCCTTTATTCTAACCTCCTTGATATATTCAATCAATAAAACAGTGTCAACTTTCGTGCGATTTTAGTGACACCCACTTTCATCATAAGTCGTGCTGATCGCACTCAAAATTCACCTCAAAATAAATCATCACTTTAGAAAAATCATTTGTAGATCTTGATTTTTGATATTTAGTAACCTTGTATACACATCAGTAACTTCATTTTATAAACTTTTTATTCATATAAATGTGACGTAATTACAGTCACAAAACTCAATATTAATATATACAATTACAAGCTGACATCCTGTTAATACTCTTTACAAAACAGATAAATCATTTTTAAATATCTTTCTATTACATTTCTTTAATGATAATTTTTTAACTGCCAATCGCGGTCCACAACAGCAGGCAGTGTCTTCATGTTCAGCGGGCCGACCTTCGGCTAATCAACGATAGCGACCAGCATTTTCTCACTGACGTCGGCGGAAAACTCGTTACGGTGTACCGCTGCAGCGCCGTCGTAATACATGAAACAATGGCAAATAAAATTCACACAAGTATGTGTTCTCAAATTTTAATAACATTCAAAATAATATATTCATTAATTATCTAATGAATAACTGCAAAATTGAGCTTTATGAAGAGAAATGTACGTCCCACTACAGTAGTTGATGTGAAATAAATACAGGGTGTTTCAGGAGGAATAGTAAATATTTTATGAGGTGGTAATAGACGAATTGTAATAAAAATACTGTGTAACATGTATCCAATTTTTATTGAGTATAGAGATACAGCTGTTAGTATGTAAAAGTAAAGCAGTCAACAATCCGAAGATTGGTTTGAACACCACAGTGCTTTACTAGGCATGGTCCTGTATGGAGGTGGCATACCGTTGTCTTCCTCCGACCTTCGAACTGACTTACCCAGCCAGTTACAGGGGGACCTACAGTTTAACGTGGGTTCCGAACGACGGTGCTACTCGGTATTTTTCACACCAGTAATACTGCCAGAGGTGAAAGAAGTGGAAAGTGACTGATAAAAATCCTAGGACCTGGCAGGGAACGAACCCGCGACCTTTGGATTTGTAGACTTGCACGCTACCACTGTGCAACCGAAGCGCATCAATAAAAATTAAAACAAAGGGAAGTGACGACGATCGAAGTTGATTTTCAAATTTTCACCACCAACTTCAATGCGATTTTGTCTTCACTAGATAACGCGTCGTGTAGCTCTTCTGAGATCATCGTTGCGTTCTTTTATGTGATTTCTGTTGTAATAACAGTCTTGATCGCAGAGGTAAATTGTTATTTTTATTTTACCTGCTTCAACCTAATAAAGGCCATCTTCAGGAATAATAATATTAATAATAATCCAGCCCATGTGGCCGGTGATGAACCCTGTAGGACTGCAGTGGCTATTTTCTGGCCATAAGTTGGCAATTTACCAACTTACAGTTACCAGCCTACGCCCAGAAAAGAGGCACGGCAGTCGTATAGGGTCCAGCACCGGCCACATGGGCTGGATTATTATTAATATTATTATTCCTGAAGATGGCCTTTATTAGGTTGAAACCGGTAAAATAAAAATAATAATTTACATTTGCGATCAAAACTGTTATTACAATACAAATATCTCAAAGAAGATCGCTGTTTTCTCATGGGACAATGAATTCTTTTTTTCTTTTATGAAGACTGCATATTCATAATAAGAACAATCAAATTGGCTCTTCACATTTTCTTTGTGGAATTCGCTTTTTAACCATTCGTATAGTCAAAAATCTAAAGCGGTAAGGTCGGGGAACTTTGGTAGCCAAGAAAAGTATACGTACCCACCATTCCACACCATCTTCTGGGGAATGTTAGGTTTACATGGTGTGTCGTCTAACGACTAGAGTGTGTAGTAGCCCCCGTCATGCTGGAAGAACGTACGCATTCTTGAAGCGAAAGGAATCTCTTCCAATAATGTTGGAAGCTCATTTTTAAGCCGGTCGCGGTGGCCGAGGGACTGAGGCGCTCCAGTCACGGTCTGCACGGCCAGTACGGTCGGGGGTTCGAATCCCCCCTCGGACATGGCTATTTATGCCGTCGTTAGAATTAGTTAGTTCATAAGTAGTTTGGAAGTTTAGGGACTGATAACCCCGTAGTTAAGCTATACAAACATCTGAACATCTCAGCTCATTTTTAAGAAAATGTAGATAATGGGGCCTAGTCAACTGTTTGTCTGTCAAACCACACCATACATTTACAGAGAACTGTTTATGAAACTGTGTCTCCACAATGAAATGTAGATTTTCTCCAGACTACTCGTGTGAATTACTAGTATTACTCTTTCCGTCAAGAGTGAAAGTCCTTTATCAGTGAAGAATAAAAATGGGATTTCTTGGCAATTTTCAAGTATTTAACGAAATAGTTCCAATCGTCTATCTTCATGTCCTCGCCGAAGGTGTTGATTGAGCTGTAAATGATACGGATGGAACCCGTTCATACGTAACGTCCGCCATACTCTTGTATGTGCAACACCAATACGTGCAGAAATTATAAGTGCGCTTATTGAAGGACTTCGAACCAATAATATACAGGGTGACACAGAATAACGGGAATGTTTGAAATGAGTAGTGACAGCCATGGGCAGGTGATAGCACGTGGTTCCGTGACAAACGTCCAAATGTTTCTAAATCTAGGGGTCCTAACTATTCTGGTCATCAGTCTCTAGGCTTACAAACTACTTCAACTAACTTGGCTAAGGACAAAAAATACTCATGCCCGAGGGAGAACTCGAACCTCCAACGGTGAGCAGCGAAGAGCTCCGCAGCTAGTTTCGTGACAGTTAGCGAGTAAACAGTCCGCCATTTCAGTAATTATGGATCAGCCATAAAAATGTTTTATAAAAACAATGCTAGTTTGGTAGCGACGCAGAGGGACTTTCGACTTTTTTTTTTATAATTTAGGACGCAGTGAAGTCTTTCTGTCGAAACATGCGATAAAAGAACCCTGAATGAGATAAAACAGGGAACTCAGGATGGAAATTACAGTATCTCAACTGAGATTTTGCAGCGGTGAATGAGGAAACTCCACAGCAAATTTCACTAATGTATTCGTACAGAAGGACGCCATCTAAAGGACGGTATTTAAAAGAAAAAAAAATGATGAATCATGTCAATGTTTCGTAAATGCCGAAGTTGTAATATTTAAGTTAGTATTAATTAACCCAGTTAGTGCTGACGTCCTTTCAGAAGGACGAGAACGGAAGCTTAAATTTTTATTCTTGTCTGTAAGACTTCCTGCACAGTTTCATATTTTATTTCTTTGAATAGGCTGCTCGCATTTCAGATCATTTTTGCGTTGTATTGTCGATTGCAAAGTAGTTGGATACAGCTGTAAAGTTGAGATTCATACAGTAGATATTGAAGACTTCCTCGTAGTTGGGTTTCTACTTCTTGAACTTTCTTCAATTTTTGAGACATTATATATACAGGGTGTTTCACTAAGTGTGTTTGCCTCTGTAACTTATAAAATAATAGGTGACGGGAAATTTTAATGCGGTAAGTCAACACAAGAAATGTTAAACTTTCTGCGGAGCTATGAACATAGTTTATTGTATCATTTTCCAAAGAGTTACACCAAAAGATATAATTTTTTAAATGGAACAATAATTTTTTCTATCGTCTATTGGATTCGTTTAAACCAGCTGCGTCCAAATTAATTTGAACTACATTCCTATAACTGTTAGTTTGGGAGCTACAACCCTTCAAAGTTCCGGGGGCGGAGGCTGCGATAGCGTAGCTAACTGTCCGAGTGGCTATCCCCTGGGGATGGGGAAACTATGAACATAGTTTATTGTATCATTTTCCAAAGAGTTACACCAAAAGATATAATTTTTTAAATGGAACAATAATTTTTTTCTATCGTCTATTGGATTCGTTTAAACCAGCTGCGTCCAAATTAATTTGAACTACATTCCTATAACTGTTAGTTTGGGAGCTACAACCCTTCAAAGTTCCGGGGGCGGAGGCTGCGATAGCGTAGCTAACTGTCCGAGTGGCTATCCCCTGGGGCACGGCCCAATGTCTCATGACCACCAGCCAGTCAGCTACGCTGTCGTAGCCTCCGCCAACTAAACTTTGAAGGGTTGTATCTCCAAAACTAACAGTGATAGGAATATAGTTTAAATTGATTTGGACGCAGCTGGTTTCAACGAATCCAATGCACGACAGAAAAAACTATTGTTCCATTTAAAAAATCATATCTTTGTGCTGTAACTCTTTGGAAAATGATACAATCAACTATGTTCATAGCTCCGCAGAAAGTGTAACATTTCTTGTGTTGACCTACCGCATTAAAATTTCCCGTCACCTATTATTTTATAAGTTACAGAGGCAAACACACTTAGTGAAACACCCTATATATATAAAATCATCTTAAATGTTGTTTTAGTAATATTGATTCATGAAATTAAAATTATAAAACATTCATTATGACGTCATTCCACAAAAGAAGGGCAGTATTGCAAACTAATGACGTGATTGTGCAAACAAATCACTTTTAACGAACTTGTGCAATCATTTGAAGGTAATTAGTAGCCTCCGAGAAAAAAATTAAACCAACAATAGCCGGTCGCGGTGGCCGAGGGAACTGAGGCGCTCCAGTCACGGTCTGCACGGCCACTACGGTCGGGGGTTCGAATCCTCCCTCCGGCATGGGTATTTGTGCCCTAGTTAGGATTAGCTAGTTCATAAGTAGTTTGTAAGTTTAGGGACTGATGACCCCGTAGTTAAGTCCCATAAGCTATACAAACATTTGAACATTTTTGAAACCAACAATAATTCCGCGCTATCTGGGTTAAATTTCTTTCCTTCATCATTTCTAGTTTTATTGGATTGTGGAAATATTCTCGTTTTCATGTATCACTCAGTACTTCATCCACAGTCTGTTCATTTACACGTTCAGATGCTGGACACTGTACTACAGTCAGTGTATTGAACACACAAGCAAACGCCCTTGAATCTGCTTGTTTGCGGATAGGAAATCATATTCTATGTTGAGACAACGGTTAAATCTTCACTATGAAAAAAGTAAGAAAGAAGGAATTCATTGTTATGCCTCCTCCATACTCTCCAGACATGGCCCTGCGGCCCAACGTTGAAAACCCCGTTGAAATGTTGCAATGGAAGACGAGATAAAAAACAGACCTCGTATTTCTTGCCTTTCTTCATTTTTGTCGATCCGTGCGATACAAAATGTTTGAAACTAAGTTTTGTACATGATCCGTATACGTTGTTTAAACTGGGACATTTGAATGTGAGCGTTTTAAAAATGTAATTTCGTGATACTTTCTTTTAATCCAGTGCGACGTTTCTATCATACCAGATAACCGGAGCGAAAGTTATCTTTTCAACAGTGCACAAGATGCTTGTGATCACGCAAACAAATATGACATGTTCGTAGTGCTGATTTGCTGGAACGAATAATGTTAGGGCGTTTCAGATGTTGGGAAATAATATGAACAGTCGACACAGAGCCGCGGTCAAGTAGCCGAGCGGTCTAAATCGCCTCGCTGCGGAGCGCGCGGTTGCTCGCCGTGGAGGTTCGAGTCCTTCCTGGGGCATGGGTGTGTGTGTTTCCTTAGGTTAGTTTACCTAGGTTTAAGTAGCTTGTAGTGATGACCACGCAGTTTGGTCCGATAGATTTACAAACATCTGATTTGAGTCGACACAGAAGTCAATAATGGTAGCTTAAGCTTTCTAATGCTGACATGTTCTGACGGAGGATCTTTGACCTACGACTTGGTTATGTTCCAGCGATCTTTATACAGCCTGGAGCCTGCACGTATAAGTCTGGTGTCTGAGCACAGAGCAGCGTGCCCGGTGTGCTCGCACAGTTGGATGTTATACGCACATTTGCGCGTTGTCTGACTTGCTTAAATTTGGCATCGTATTTCCATCAGTTATTATGTGACAAAGAACTGCTTGCTTACCTCTTGATTTGAAATTTATGTCAATAAGAGATGTAAATGGCTAGTATGGAATCGGAATCGAAACGTATTTTCTTGTAGTTTTCTTGCAATACATCATAGAAGCCATCTTTAAATATGGCAAGAAACGAAATATATACATCTAAGGCTAGCAGGCTCAGACAGCTCAACATCCAGGTATATCTGGAGAAGACATCCGTTTTTGGCACATCTCAGGTGGCGTAATAATAATCTAGTTTTTCAAACAACTGAGCTGTAAAATGTTAGGTTCTTTTAAGCAGCTGCCAGCGAACTACACGCACCTGCGCAGAGCTGAAATAAAGTTCAAGCAGCAACTTCGCTCGCTTCTGGCTACTTGCCGAGTGGCTGTTTGCTGTTTAAGCAGTAGCCGAAAGCTACCAGATTCTACCCGGAAAAATCTTTCTGCTGCGCTGAAGCTGCCAGATTTGCGCATGCGCAGACTTTGAGTTGTAGTGGGAGGGCGCTCCACGTGACCCGTGTTTACGTTCCGTATGGTTTCATTTGTTTGTCTTCGTGTACAAGTAGCTTGTTATATAAAAACAAAACGGATTTCTGTGATTGGGAACTGTTAGGTGAATTTATTCACAAAATCGCTGAAGGCTAATAAAATAATATTTAATTTTTCTGATTTTATTACCACGTTATTAGCAGAGTTAAAGCATTGAGTTCAACATGTAATTCACACCTGACTGGTCATTTTATATATTTTAGCTGTTAAAAAATTGTCGGTGTACATGAGTTCCCTGGACTTAATCTATACTAAAGATTTCATTCAGTGAACGAAACTGACACGCTATATTGAAAAATATATGTTTTATATAATAACCACCAAGCGGAATTATCTATTATTGTTGTAATATTGTAGTTATTTGGACACACGACTCATTATCGAGTGTTCATACAAGATAAAGAATTATTCGATTTGAAGAAAATGAAAGTTATTTTTGTCAGTTTGCTAAAAAATTTGGTTGTTTTCAATTTACTGAAATAAACTGTTCTTTGCCACAACGGCGTCAATTTATTTGATAGAAGCAATATTCTAGACCGTTGCCTTGTTTAAACTGTTTGTTGTGTTTTACAGAGCTCGCGTTTTATCTTATAATGCATATAGTGTTAACAGATTTCATATTATTCTGTAATTAAGTACTAAACATGAGGATATACTTAAAGGAAATTGGTATTCTGAAAACCACAAAGAAAACCTTCATATCAGGTACACCTACGTTAATCTTGACATGTTGATATACTCTCAAAGGCGAATAGTGGTTTGAGTAAGAAAACGAAATTGATACTCTTGGTTTTTCCTCGGATGTGTTTGTTTTATGAAACAATGTACGATCTGTTAATGCTGCACGGCCGGCCGCGGTGGCCGAGGTGACTGAGGCGCTCCAGTCACGGTCAGCACGGCCACTACGATCGGGGGTTCGAATCCCCCCTCGGGCATGGATATTTGTGCCGTCCTAGTTCGTAAGTAGTTCATAAGTTTTTTGTAAGTTTAGGGACTGATGATCCCGTAGTTAAGTCCCATAAGCTTGACAAACATTTGAACATTTTTGAATGCTGCACGTACGAATATTAGTAAATGTTTACTTGAAGGTTAATACGCAGGCGATTTAATAAGTAATCGAGATTAAAATAAATACCTATATTGTCAGCTTAATAAGAAAAATGTTTTCTTTAGGCACCCACTATCCACGAAACAATGATTCATATATATATATATGTGGTACATTCTCTACGGTTCAATTTATGTCTTAATTTGTGTTTTTTACATTTTTAATTTACAGACTGACATTTCTTGGCAAATTACTGGAACACACTGCCAACAAATCGTTCAGTGTTTTATCATTATAAACATTTTCGTTCCTTTTTACGTGTGAAAAGTTTTAATACCCTTATCATGTATTCGTTAAGTCACACTAACAAAACCGAAAAATAAACCATTGTTGTTCTGCATAATTGCTCCGCATTTTATAGGAATACCAAAATAATGAGATTGCAGGTCAGCTATTCCACAGCTACGCATGAGAATCCTACCAGAATTGGGACGAAAAGCGTTCAAGCAGTGCAAGCTCCAAATACGTCATCGTAGCTGCGCATGCGCAGTAAACGCCTACTTGCTGCCGCTTGAAAGTAGCTTTCTGGCAGCTGCTTAAACGAACCTGTTATTATATTGCCATTATTGAAATGTATACCCATTTTGTAAGTACTATTTTTTAAATATGTATGGCAAATGGCAAATGAATGCAGTGTATCAGCTACTAAGGTTAAAACCAATTGTTGATTTGTTCACTCGTCATGTATTTTGTTTTCTCATCTGAAGGAGACCCGAAGATGGCCTGATTTGGGACGAAATCGATCGTCTTTAATAAAAACTTACAGTACAGCTGCGTAATTTCAATTTGCACTTTTTAATATACGTTTTATGTGCAGATAAACCTGTGCCGTTATGATACACGTAACCCAGAGCCCCAATATCGAAGCACGCTGGTGGAAGGCCCAAACCCAAATGTCGCAACTCACTGATATAACCTCGGACTCTAAATCTGCGCTCATACTTCTTAAATATTTTCGTCGAGGGCATAAAAACCACACAATAGCCTACGAGGTAATGGCACACATAAACCACCTTGAAAGGAATGGACGCAGTGTTTCCATGTGTTGGATTAAAGCACACAACAACGTTCAGGGGAACGAGATAGCTGACACACTTGCCAAGGAAGCGGTTACCACTTGTACGGAAGAATATACTCAGGTTCCAGCGGAAGACCTTTTACCTGTTTACAGAAGGAAAATTCTGACTGAATGGGAGAAAGAATGGCAAGCTTCCCAGTCAACTAAAGGGAAATTCTATGCACAAATAAAACCAGTGCTACCAACCAGACCTTGGTACAAGGGTCTGAGGTGATCTCGGAAGCTGGCTGTCACCATAGCGAGGCTGAAGTTCAACCACTGTAGAACTGCGCAGGACCTACATCACATAGGCATAGCGTCATCTCCATTTTGTGACTGCGGCGAAGCAGAAGACACAAATCACATTTTTTTTTGGATGCATGAATAGGTGGGAGTTCACTTCAAAGATCCTAAGTTATATTGTGAGCAGGGACTACCAGTTACCAGTATCTGTAGCAACATTATTGGCAACCAAAGATTTTGGAGTGTACAAAGAATTTATCTCCTTTCTAACGGCGGCGAAGAAAGAGTTATAAACTGTTATATAAAATATAAAACCATGTTTAATCACTATATTGTGTCATATCCTTAATGTTTGTTATATTACTTCAAATTGACCTTTCTGTTTTTGTCTTCTGTCACATCTTTGATGTTTGTATAGCTGCTTTTGTCAACTTGCTTACATAACTGTACTAGAGAATGTCCTTATCATTACGTATGTGGATGGCTGTAAGGGAACTACTCAAAGGCCAATAAAAAAAAAAAAAAAAAAAAAAGTCAGACCTTGGAATAACCCACAAGGGTGTACATATATGTAAGCTCTGTGACTGCTTTATTCAATGTAAAATCTTCGAATGTGTTCAACTTGGGGTACGACAACTTACAGCAAACTGCTTACTGTGTGATTTTCTGGCGAAGGCATCCGTTTCTGGATGTTTGCGGAACAAGTGAAAGCAAGACGGAGAGAAGTGAGGCGAATTAGTGGCTTGCGGTAACATTACGAAGCCGCAGTCAATGATTATCTACCAGGAATGGAGGGCTGTGCGGTATGGCGCATTATGTCGCAGGAAGATGACGCCACTTTCCGATTTCTCCGGACGCTTCGTGTTTACGGGTTTCTTCGTTGTGTTTTCTTTGAATAAATACTAGAAGAATAATGTTGATACGATTTTGTGAGTCTCGGTTGACCACCGAATTGTGTCTCACTCTGTAACCATAGTTTCGCGAAACATTTTGTACATGACATCAGAAACCTACTACTATTGCTATTTTAAAATTTTATATATACAGGGTGTTTCCGAGATTGTGCAAAAATTTAACAGAACTTAAAGGATGCTATACTGAACAATACGGAAGTAAGCTTGTTCAAATGTTCAAATGTTTGTACAACTTATGGGACTTAACTACGGGATCATCAGACCCTAAATTTACAAACTACTTATGAACTAGCTAATACGAAGGACGGCACAAATATCCATGCCCGAGGGGGAATTCGAACCCCCGACCGTAGTGGCCGTGCAGACCGTGACTGGAGCGCCTCAGTCTCCTCGGCCACCGCGGCCGGAAGTAAATTTGTTTACAGCTTTGTACCGCATGACTGTTTTCCAACTAACATGCATCCAAGTTTACATATTCTGCGCCGTTTATTTACATTTTCATGTGTGATTTCAAACACATCAGGGATATCTGTCAGGGTGCGGCAGAATCTTTTTCGCTGATGTCACGTTTGCATTGAGGTTACGATCCTTCATTTTCAGCATATTTTGTAAGGTACAGTGGAAATGAGATTTTAATTATGTCCATGATGCCACTTGCAGTTAACTGTAACTACCGTAAACAAAACAGTACATAGTAATATGATTGTATTCGCCGAGCGAAAATGGCCGCGCGGTCAACGGCACCATGCTACGGATTACGCTGCTCCCGCCGGAGGTTCGATCCTCCCCTAGTATTGGGATGTGTGTTTCCCTTAGCGTAAGTTAGTTTAAATAGTTTGTACGTCTAGAGACCAATGGCGCTAGCAGTTTGTTCCCTACGCTTTGCAACCAGCAGAACATTTGTGACTGCATTCCTGTTGTTTTTGTTGTGGTCTTCAATCGCTGGCCGACTTGGCGCTCTTTCGCTGCGCTTCGACCTGGTAAGATGTGCTGATTTTCTATCCTCTCTTGAGGTGGTAGCGATTCGTTGTCTGGGTTGTTCAAGTTAGCCTTCAGAACTTAGGTTCATTTTTCGGAATAAGTTCTCCGATCATGTATGGAACCGTATTCAATTTCATTTTGGTAATTTTGCATAGGTAAACGCCGTGAATATATAACTAATTCGGTTTGATAACGGCTGGGAATCGGTAAACTATGTGAGACTAGCTGGTGGTGTACGAACTCGGTTTAATTTCTTTCTAGCTTTGTGAGATGCGAACAATGTGCAGGAATATTTTTATTCTGTGTAGTGCATGTGAAATATTCCTTTCCGTTTTCTCCTTCTGCAAGTGATATGTACTCCATGTGGTGTGTTCTTAGAACAAAGCCTTCAGCTACCCCTGTGTCTGTTTCTATGCCCTTCAGGCAAGAAATCATGAATGTATCTTTATGATTTCCCTTAGTACATCGCGATCTCCTCTCCATCTATTTTAAATTGCTGTTTCGTTTCCAAACTTGTACTTTGCCTTCGGACTCTGTCAGTAAATTCTCTTCTAGCCTTGTACAACCCCCTTTATTAGCTTGCTTGTGAAATACTACATATTTCTAGGGGCTCCATGCTGTATTTCTTAGATGATTTATTACGACTTTGAATTTTTTACATTTTTCTGATTTTGAAGACTGGACTTCGTCCATCCGTGTAGAAACTTACAATCGCGTCTGGCTGTATTTCTTTAGCTTCCTTTTGATATCCTACGCATTTCTAAGGGTTGCATGCCCTAGCTATTTTTCTTTATTTTTCGGAAATTGAATTTTTGTATTCTTACTGATTTTCGGAACCACTCCGACTTGAAGGTTTATAGCTAGTCACTTGAGTTCTCGCCACTGCTCACATACCAGTGCATTACTATTGTGTATTCTTGCTTCGTACTCTATGATTCCGTTGATTTTTGTTGAAATGAATACCACCTATCAGCAGTTCGCCATCAGTGGGGTGCGAATATGTAATGTAGCAAACACGTGCTGGGTGTCTCAGTAAGTCTGCATGCTCACGGTTTGATTTAAATGGAAATTAATCTCGCTATTATCGCCTACCATCTCAAGTAAAGATAGACAGACCAGAGCCACCTAGGAAGTTTATTTTCCTTGTGTTGAGTGGTACATCCTGGTTCGCTGAATTTCGCCTACGATAGCGGCGCCTGCTTCTGCTTCGTATCAGCACGCTGAGTTGGGTGAGTTTCGCTTTGCTTCGCGCGTGTGAGTGGCTGGATGCGTGTTGATTGTAAATCCCTCCTCCGACGATGTTCAGTTCAAATTTCTTTAAGTCAACTTTCAATGGGATGCATTTTTATTGTTTAACAAAATTGGTTCCCCCATTTGCAGATTTTTAACTGAATAAATAATTTATTGTCAGTGAAATTTTGTCCTACTTATGAATATTTCTTAATGAATACCTTCCCCTTTTATTTAATGTTGTTTTTCATCAGTGCTGAGAATAAACTCAAATGAATATGATCATATTTTTAATTCCGTTGCGCCATAAATGTTCTCACAGCTATGTTCATGAAATGGTTTAGTTCGGGGTGGCTTGTATATTAATGATTGTGTGTAATTATCGTGATCTACGATGTGTGTTGGCCACTGTCTCTTTGTCTTCCTGCTGCTGAAGTAAATTTTGAGTCAGTTCTAAATTCTGGGCCAGGGAACAAGATTCTGTTGCAGGAAGTAGTTAGTAGTTCACGCCAATCCTTTAGCTGGTTTTTTACGGCCAGAAATATATGTTTAAAGTAAGCTTTTAACTGGCTGCTTTCAGCTAGAATTAAATGTACGAGTAACTGTGGTCTTTCAAGCTACAGGGAAACAAAGAGAATGAATGTACATCCAAAGAGTGTGTGTTGTTTGGTTGGGATAGGGGGACTAAACTACTGAGGTTATCAGTCTCCCGGTGGGGGGGGGGGGGAGTGAGGATAGGAAAGGAGGGGAGGGGGAAAGGAAATGCAGTCCGGGAAGGAAAGAAGGAACACTGCATTAGCTCGGGACCCCGTGCTCCCCACGCACGTACTCACGAAAGGACCGTGAGCCCCTGGGGATCATCCAAAGAGTACCCTTTATTTCCACTAGATCTAGCTTTTTAACTTCAAGGGACTGCAGTTTCCAGTGAAACTTGATTTGTCTATTACGATTAACGATCACAGGGCAATCAATTAAATATTGCGGAGGGAATTTGACAAGTTCCTCACACGGAAATCCTTATGTCTCTTGCTCAGGAATGGGCACACCAAAGAATTTATTCGTATTAAATACTCGGTAAGTAGTAAGAAATTTTGTAAAATTTATAATAATATGAATGTATGAATATTACAAATAATTATTTTTTTATTACTACCTTTCTTTGTTTGGATACTACACTTATAATTCTGTACATTATGCAAGACAGCACTTATCATTATAAATACCGTTCAAACGTTTCTAAATCTAAGGGACCTAACTACGTTGGCCATCAGTCGCTAGGCTTACAAATTACTTACACTTAGTTAGAGTAACTTGCGCTAAGGGCAACACAAACGCCCATGCTCGAGGGAGGACACCCTACATCGAACGGCAACGCGCACCGCAGCAGGGTGCCTCGATGCGTACGGCTATTCTGCCGTTGCTATTCCTTATGTATTCTCCTACAAAAATAACATGTTTTGGGGAAAAGGGGAGGGACGGAGAGAAGAGGGAGAGGACAAGTACTAACTCAAAGCTTAAATAAATAAATATTTGGACAATGCCGTGTTTTCAGCTAGTGTGAAAATGTTGCAGAAAAATAATATCTGTGAAATGTTTATTGGCTGTGCAGTGGCAATGCAGATAGAACATGCAGGCCGAAGCTTACACATAATGGTGTCTATCAGCGGTTGGAGGTAGAAAGTGGAATTAATGTAATAAATCTTTTATTAATCCCCTTACCGTGAAACTCGGTATTAAGGTTTGAGGAAGTTCTTCGTGAAGCGCGTCACTGACGTCTTGTAACTGTCATGGAACGAGATAACGTCAAATATACAATTGTGTTGACAAGTACTTAACATTTAGAAATTTGTCACGTATGCTGCATGTAACATATGATGTAGGAAGCAAGATTAGTGTATAGCGCCCTATCGACAGCGTGGGCCAGAGGTCTGCAAATCGCCAGTTTCGCTCGCCGGTACTCGGTCGAGTGCGCAACGCTCGGCGGTGGCGCGCCGAGTGTGTACGCTCGCAGCGAGCGTGTTGACACTCGAAAGAGGCTGCGTGGGGCGGGGCGGGCAGAGGCCGCACAGCGTAGTGCTGCCGCTGTGCTCACAAGGAAACCTACCCCAGTGTCACTCTCCGATTTTTATGAAATTTGCATATATTATAATACATGACAAACTATGGGACATGTAATTTTTTTAGCGACGGAAAAAATATTTTTAAGGGGTGAAACAGTCCCTCCCAAATTGGGCTGAAATACAAAAATGGCGATAACTTAGAGATTAGTGAAACGATTTTAATAATTTTTGGTATGAAAGTATCTTTTGATAAAAGACATAGTTCATAGATTCAACTTCGATTAAATCAAAACTATTGGTCACCTTAGGGGTAGCTGCCCTCCTAATGGCCACTCCCCAGGCAATGTACGTAGGCCGATCTCTTATCCAGCCATTCCGAAAACATGCAGTTCATTCTTTTGGCTGGTGCACTCGGATTACAGACGGCCCTAAATAAATATAATAATAATATATCACTGAAACAGCAGGAGCACCATAAATTCGCACATCTGTGTAAACAATTGGAATTAGAGTATTTAAAACAGTTACAGGATATATGAACATTAGACCGACATATGACCCTGACGACGGAAGAAAGCGTGGATCCTATATATTGCACAAAAGCTTGCATGTGTTCTTTATTATGTAGATAAGAAACACGACAGTGGCAGTGGAGATATATGAATGTTGCAATTGGAAAAATTCCCGTTAAGGACTCACTCGGAAAAGGTAGAGGCGCAGCAAGCACGCACAGTGCAAATATGCTACGGGAATATATATTAACCGGGTGCAACAGAGAGAGATGCACAAACCTAACGGGTGTACATCAATATCGTGTATTTAATATCAGCCGCGATGGAGTAGTCGAGCGGTCTAAAGCACGTCGCTGCGGAGCGCGCGGTTGCTCGCTGTGGAGGTTCGAGTCCTCCCTGGGGCATGGGTGTGTGTGTTGTCCGTAGGTTAGTTTACCTAGGTTTAAGTTGTTTGTAAGCTATGGAATGATGACCACGCTGTTTGGTCAGATAGATTTACAGACATTTGAACATTTGAATTTAATATCAATACAAAAGACGGACAAAGTATTCCAGGACTTGAGAGTGATGAGAAGAATGGATATAAAATACAATCATTTCCTCTTTAAGACGGCAAGTAACACGTACCACTAAACAGGCACTAACAGTCCACTAAGTGGGAACAAGAAAGAAAGAAAGATCATGGATAACTCATTTAGTAAATAGCACAAAATTTTATATTAATCACTTATAATAACGTGTATGGTAAAGTACAAAATGCGAAACTGAGTGGTTAGTTCAAGTGGATCGAGAGAACAGCTTTCGAAGCACCCGGGGAAGGAAACAGTTCCAAATTTCGTAGTCAGGATTTATTCTCCAGCGTCTAGTTTGCTCCCGACACTCGCCTTGGACTCGAGTGGCGCTGCGGTGGGCGACCGAGTGGCGAGCGGGCAGTGTGGACGGTCGGGCCAGTCGAGCGCGCTCCGCTCGAACGAGCGTGCAGGAAGTCGAGCGCAGCCACACGCCTTGTCGCAAGCTGCAGCACCGACACCTGTCGGACTGTCATAGAACGACATTGTGTTGTTGTTGTGGTCTTCAGTCCGGAGACTGGTTTGATGCAGCTCTCCACAATACCCTATCCTGAGCAAGCCTCTTCATCTCCACATAAGAACAGCAACCTACAACTGTCTGAATCTGCTTACTGTATCCATCTCTTGGTCTTCCTCTGCGATTTTTACCCCACACACTTCCCTCCTACGCTAAATTCACAATTCCTTGATGTCTAAGAATGTGTCCTACCAATCTATCCCTCCTTTTAGTCAAGGTATGCCAGAAATTTCTTTTCTCCCCAATTCTGTTCAGTAACTCCTCATTAGTTACGCGATCCACCCACCTAATCTTCAGCATTCTTCTGTAGCACCATATTTCAAAAGCTACAATCCTCTTCCTGTCCGCACTGTTTATCGTCCATGTGTCACTCCCATACAAGGCAACACTCCATACAAATGCCTTCAGAAAGGACTTCCTTAGGCTTAAATCAATATTAGATGTTAACAAATCTCTCTTTTTCAAGAACGCTTTTCTACCCATTGCCAATCTGCATTTTATATCCTGTGTACTGCGACCATAATTTGTTATTTTACTGCCCAAGTAACAAAACTCATCTTCGTTTCCCAATCTAATTCCTTCAGCATCACCTGATTTTCTTACACTGCACTCCATTATCCTAGTTTTGCTCTTGTTAATGTTCATCTTATATGCACCTTTCGGCACACTGTCCATTCCGTTCAATTGCTCTTCCAGGTCCTTTGCTGTATCTGACAGAATTACTATGTCGTCGGCAAAACGCAATGTTTTTAATTCTTCACCCTGAACTTTAATTACATGTATCATGCGATTCGGGCGAGTAGCCGAGCGCGGTGCAGACCTCTAGCGTGGTCATTAGATGCAGAGCTCACGCGTAGACTGTATGGGAAGAGTTTGTGACACTTGCACGGAGTGACACTTGCCCTGGACGGAAAGTGTTGACATTTGCCTGCAATCCCGGACACTACAGGCAGTGGACTGGGTGTTGCACAAGTAGGGCACCCTGGCTTGTCCGTCGCAGGCAGTGTTGCCAGACTTAGGGAATTTTCCCTACACGTAGGTACTTTTAAGCATTAAAAACATGTAGGGATTTTCATCCAAAACTACCCAACGCGTAGGTACTTTGGTAAAATCTTACAATCGGCGACACAGGCCTAGCGGGTAATGTTGGCAACAGAACAGTTGTTAGCACGCGGGAATGAAGCTGACCAATTGTGGCAAAGTTTGAAGTAGCCAATGACATTTTAGACGGCATAGTTGTTTCCTGTTCATAGTAAACATTATTAATTTGGAAGTCTAGTTTCAGACACATTAAATTGATGCGAATTACAATGATTTCAATGTATATCAGTGGAATGGAGAGTCGGTTTGGAAATAGTGTTACAAAATGTCAGTACAAGAAAAATTAATTGTTTCTATGAATGAAACACGTTTTATTACCTTGACTAAACTTATTTATTTACGACAGGACGATATACTAGTAAGTACTTGTAAATGAGAAGATGCCGACAAGAAAACGCTAAAACATTTGCATCAGCCAACGTTATAATGAACAAAGCGATAGATATTCGTTGTCAACGTAACATTACTCTTTGAAAATTGAATCATGTAGAGTGATGGATTTCCTTTTTTGTGCTGACTGTGAACTGAATAATTACTACTGTTCCTAATCTATGGTTGATAGTGTCTCGACGTATCCTTGTGTGGCCAATAAATCAGTTACCCTCGTGTAACAGTGCACTCGGAATTAGCGGCATATTTGGGAAAACTAATTAATGCGGTTCCTCTCTGTGGTTGCCAAGTTCTTGATGTATCCTTGTCCGATCGATACATCAGTACTCTTCTTGTTACAGAGCACTTGGAATTCGCGGCATAATCTACACTTGACTCCATCAGTAACGATCAGTCACTGGAAATACATGTTTAGCAAGTGAAGCATGATGCCAAATATTTATTTTAAAGTTTTTCAAAATTGTAACATGTCACATAAATCAACTGGTTAAGGTCTACTGGCCGAACTCCTGGATTCAGCCCCTCCCAGATCCAAATCCTGGCTACAAACGTGATGTAGGGACATTAATGAGGTGGTAGGGAGAAAGTAGGGAAAACGTAGGTACATTTTTGTGTGACTGTAGGTATTTTCTCTCTCTGCCATCTGGCAACACTGGTCGCAGGTAGCTTTGGGCTCGGTCGCCGTCTGCGCTGTGAGCTCGCGGTAAAATGGCCGACTGGAATCTCAAGACAAATGCAAACAACGTGCAGTGTGTAGATGAACGATCATAATTAGGTTCGGCGTAGCTTCAGTTCTTTAGCTGGAAAAAAAAAATTAGGCGGTATTCTGCTCGGCGAAAAAACATTTTTGGCGGATTTTTTCGCTTTCTATTACTTAATCAGTTAAGCAAGCACATTGTTACTTAACACTATTTTGTATATATTTGCACACGCTCAGACACACACTTCACAAAAACAGTACCTGAAAAAACAGACTTATATCACGCGAAAACCATTACAAAATTCTGACAATGGAACTGCGTGGAAATTTTTTAAGACGGAAACAAGCGTTTACCGCCGTAAGAAGCAAAACTGGCAGCGCTACCAACAGTCGGAGATGTACACATCCACAGAGATTAAAATTCGGTTCTATATTAGTTCCTACTAATACTATGACACACTATTTTGTAATCTTAAACTGACTACAGCGCGAAAAAGACAGTTAAGAATATATAATATTTACGGTAAATATTTTATCTTGACAGTGAGTCGTTCTAAAAAGTGTCGTCTTAAGCATGAAAACATACGTAACACGTGCAGTGTTTCTTGATTCAACCGATGGAAATTAAGTCAAAATGTTGAGATATACTATCCCTTAAATTTTTAAAAGAATTTTCGGGATTTTGCACCTGCTTTCTTCAATGAATAGGCAACGATATTGCATACAAAAGTCTTTGCGGAAGTAGTGGCTTATCTCTTTGGAACAAGATTCTTAAACGCTTTGGAGTCGGTAAGAAGAATTTTCTCTGTCTCGATTCAGACTCGTCAGGACTAGTGTTCACAACCGTACGATAATTATCGTACATGTACGATAATTTCGTGCCTGCGTACGATGTACGAAAGAATGCTACTATCGTACGCAGATGTACGATAATTTCGAACGTAATAAAATGTAACGATACATTGTCTCTTCAATGATTTTTTTTCTCGCAGCCCTACTGGTAAATTACTTTCGTAATTAAACTTGTCGCTTTAATCATCTCAGTAGCTATGAACGGCTACTGTCGTAATACAGCTCGTCGATTTAATAATCTCTCTGACTGTGAGCGTGTACCGATCGGTGAGCGACAATGTAGTGCCGTTGTCGGGATAAATAATTTGATTGTTGAAGTTCGCTCTTTATATATTCGCGTTACAATGCTCGTAGTTACGTTAAAGTGCTTGAAGCGTGCTTAGTGGTGCTGAAGTTTCACGCATTCCCTTAAACAAAGCGGCATTCTGACACAAGAAATTTTAACTGAACGAGTGATTGCTTTTGGCTTGAGAAGTAAGTATATCTCTCAAATACGTTAGTTCTTCGGGTGCGTATTATATATAGATTTCTCGTTACACTCTATGATTTTTTCTTTGTAGAAAGAAATATGAATCATTCAAACGAAGATAGTGACAGTGAGGGAAATGAATCACCCCCAAGAAAAATCGCCAAAATCAGCAAAAAACATCGTCAACAAAAATTCAGAGATGCTTGGTTGAAAGACGAAAATTACAAACAATGACTTAGAAAAGTGCCCGAAAATCAGTACACAGCTAAGTGTTATTTATGCAATGTAATAATAAAAGCAGAATTGACTGTGATTAGAAACCATATGACATCGAAACACATGTTCGTAAGCTCGTGGCAGCACAAACCAAGATTACTTCTTTCATTAATAAGAGTGATGAAATCAGCACGAAAACCAATGCAATTCAAGCTCTGGAAATAAAATTATGTGGTTTCTTAGTTGAATACAATATTTCCTTCACTACTATGAATCACTTGACAACATTGTTGAAGAGTGCTGTGCGTGATTCTGAAATTATTAGAATCATGGAGTTAAAGGCTACAAAAGGAACTGCAATAATAAAAAACGTGATCACCTCCGCCGAAAAAGAACTACTACAACAAAAACTGCAGAACAGTCGGTTTAGCGTCTTAATAGACGAATCTACTGATATTGGGAGCGTGTGTCATTGTGAGGTAATTATTAATTTGTTCACTGTATTTTGTAAAGTATAATTACGCTTACTGTATTATTATATCTTGTTCTATGTAAAACAGGTTTTTCGATGCCGAAGAGGGCCGACTGGTCAGCAAATTTTGGGACCTCTGCCAAGTTTTTGAGAGAAATTCGGACGCGGAATGTGCGTCAGCGAAAAAATCTTCGATATACTGACAAAATCCTTTGAAGATTATGAAATTCCATTTACGAACATCATCGGCTTCGCATCGGATGGAGCCAGTACAATGATGGGTAAAGGTAATTTAGTAGTTTCAAGATTCCTGGAAAAGTGCCCTGGCATTTATATTTTCAAGTGTATTTGTCACTCACTGCATCTTTGTGCTAGCAATGCTTGTAGGAAATTACCAAGGACTTGCGAAGATCTAGCGCGAAATATTTACAATGAATTTAAGAACAGCGTAAAACGACAACATTTGTTTCTAAAATTTCAAACATTTTTAGACATTGATGTCCACAAAATTCTTCGCCCAACACAAACCCGCTGGTTATCATTAAAAGCAGTTGTTTCTAAGATAATTGAAAAGTGGGCTGCACTAGAATTGTATTTTAGAGACCAAATGTTAACAATGAGATTGTTATCTGTTGAATAGATTGTCCATGCTCTCAGTAATCATCTAATCTAACTATTCTACCTTTTTTTGGACTACGTTCTACCAAAATTCATCAGATCTTCCAGTCATCGTCTCCAGAAACTATCGAGAGTTGTTAGAATCGTACATGTGCAAGGATTACATTTATCAGACTGATCTGGACGAACTAGATCCATGCAATAAGACGCATCATTTACGGCCGGAAAATATGTACTTTGGCGTTGAAATTAGGAAAATGTTAGACCAGGTTGAGATTCGATATAATGAAAAGTTGAAATCAGATGTTTCAACAACTTGTGTCGAATTTCTAATGGAAGGCTGTAAAGAAGTTAAGAAACGATTCAAGTTTTCGGATCCCGTTCTTAAACTAGTGACACACCTGAATCCTGTGAATGCGATGTTCAGAAAAACAAGAGATACAGTTGCCAAGTTTACTGACGTTGATGGAAGCCTTACGTCGCGTTGTATCCACTGACAAATACCAAATAATCGATGATGAGTGGCGGCAATTACCATCGTTTGAGCTCCCGGAAAACATTGAAACTGAAAGTCCAGTGGATATTTTTTGGGCAAATTTGATGACTTGCGAAGAGGGCGATCAGGGGATGACTTTTAAAAATTTGTCTAGATTTGTGTTGGATGTTATTTCCCTTCCGCGCTCGAATGCTGATTGTGAACGTGTATTTAGCCAAATCAACTTAATAAAAACGAAAACGCGGAATAAAATGGTGAATTCTACTGTGAACAGTGTACTCTTAGCCAAGCAAAGAGTCAAAGACAGAAACGCAAATTGCAACAAATTATGAACCTTCACAGAGTGAATATAGTCGTATGAACCTAGCGTTAATGTACAGAAACAAAACCACAGTTGAACGCAATGACAAAATTCAAGATTTATATGGTACCATGGTTGTGGAAGACTTTGAGAGCATTTTAATGCCTAACGAGTTTTGAGTTTTAAAATCGGTGACAGTGCGATAATAATAATGACTGATGTTATCATTAAAAATATATATATTATGTTATATATACATGTGGCGTCTGTTCGGAAAGAACAGACGTCACATTCTGATCCAGCAGCTGTTATTATTTAATATTCATAGAATATATGACTTCAACTGCTATTGGGCAAAGCTGAAAATGTGTACCCAGCCGGGATTCGAACCCGGGTCTCCTGCTTTCTAGGCAGTTGCGCTGACCCAGTGGTGTAGGGGTCAGCGCAACTGCCTAGAAAGCAGGAGACCCGGGTTCGAATCCCGGCTGGGTACACATTTTCAGCTTTGCCCAATAGCAGTTGAAGTCATATATTCTATGAATATATATTATGTTGTTTGTTGTACAATTGTTAGTACTGCTGCCAAAGCTATGTAGCTTATATGATGTGGTTTGCACAAATATTTATGTTTTCTGTATGATTTAATATAAAATACATAGGCCTATTAACATAAGCATGTTAAAATTGCGCTGGTTTAATTTGTCACTGCCCTTTCCTTTTCATTTCCTCATAAATTAAACATGTTGGCGCGCTATGTACAGCTTTTTGAGAAGATTGCATTTTTTTATTTTTTTGTTTAAGTGACATTCAAATGTTTCCATGCTCATAAAATTCGAAGTGGGGGACAATAATGTGTTTTTATTTTTTATGTATATGCGTTTTCATGTCAGTGGCGAAGAGAAAATAGCTTCCACGATACTTGATGTTTTCTCCGCCGATTGCAATGACGAAAAAGTGGTAAGACTAACTTCCTCACTTTCTGTTTTGACCTCCGCCCATAATTCTTTGGTAAATGCCAGAAAGTTTCATGCGGCTTAATTTCTTCAAACTATCGAGTGCAAAAGAGGCACAGCAAATGTTTAATACTATGTGTGAATAGCAAGAAATTTTATAAGGTTAGTTGAATTCATCTCCCTTCTATGTGCCATGCCTTCCATCAGCATTTTCCCCTTTTATTTTCCCTCATTTATTGTAGCAGATCATAGGGAAAGGGATCAGATGTTATAAATTATTTGTCGCTACGTGCAAGGAACCATGTCAGCGGAAATGATGACAATCCACAGTGTGCGTGCGACTTGTCCGCCTAACGTGTCGCGCGCTGATCAGGTGCTAAGGTTTAGATTTATACCGAACTAACACTGATTCATGAACACGCGTTTCTCAGACGATCGTCTACAAATGCATAAGTACTTACTAGCAAGGAATACAACGACATTTAGTTCCGCTACGGAACTATTGTGTCTCAATTGTTAGATCGGTGGCATTGGCAGCAATCGGAGGAAGAAGAAAGTAAACGCAGTCTTTCCGATGAAGCCGATATCTAACGGAATTTAACCAGGAGCAGTCGCACAATTGTTCCTGGAACGGTTTTATACGTCATCCATAAAACAATTTTTAAAAACCGCTCTTCATTCGGAAAAAGTAATATATTTTGCAAGAGGCAGACTACAGTACGGTATTAAGTATACAAAACCAGATTTGCTAGTAAATATTTTGTATTATGGTCATTTTGCAAGTAAGTACGATAATTTAGGTTAAATCCGGTGCATTTACGATAATTTTACGACCCGAGTACGATAGTTGCCTCGTTTCAGGTTGTGAACACTGGTCAGAACTCTCCATTGGCTAAGTCGAACATTTGACAATTTACCGTTGGGCTATTTCTAGAGATTTGAGGAAGAATTTTAACCGGTACGCTAATAGCGAGTTTGAATTTTAGGCGGTACGCCGTACCGGCCCAACTGAATCACTGTGTAGCTTAATAAACTAACGTTCTGTATATATAGGGCGAAGTGTTTAAGGAGAGACCGCACGCAAAAATTTAATTTTTCTTCTACTTTAGCGATAGCAATAAAATTTTAAAATTATGTCTATTATTTAAAGATGTAGCGATAAACAACGTTTTAAGTCCGTAATTTCATTGGTTTCCAAATTCTGAATTTTTTATTTGCTTCAGTAGTATTCTAGATGACAAACCTTTAGTAGGTACATTCATAAGACACAGTTCAACATTTCTGTGCATTCATTTTATGACATTTATTGATTATATGTTTTCAGTGTTTATTTCAAATTTTTGCCTTAAATTTTCTTCAATTATTGGTACTTAAATATACAGGGTGTCCCAGCTATCTTGTCCACCCAAAATATCTCTGGAACAATAACAGCTATTGGAAAACGACTTTCACCGGTATCAATGTACAGCTGGGGCCCATGAATGTACATATTTGGAAACATTCTAAACCGAAAGCAAATGTGTTTTTCTAATACAAACTTACGTTTTTTTAAATGGACACCCTATATTTTTTCTTCAGCAATCCATAGCATGACAAATCACATAAACAATGGCGTTAATTGCATCGCAATATTCCAATTACATCCCGAGATATTTGCGACCCGAAGTTGGCGCTTGAAATACTCGAATACTCAGGGGCGAACCCCGTGCTGCTCAGGACGTGCGCTAGCCGCGCGTTCGCGTATTTCAAGCATCTTCGCGTCGCAATATCTCGGGATGTAATTGGAATATTGCGATGCAGTCAACGCCATTGTTTATGTGATTTGTCATGTTATGGATTGCTGAAGAAAAAATGTAGGGTGTCCATTTAAAAAAACAGAAGTTTTTATTAAAAAAAAACACATTTGCTTTCGTTTTAGAATGTTTCCAAATATGTACATTCATGGGCCCCAGCCGTACATTGATATCGGTGAAAGTCGTTTTCCTATAGCTGTTATTGTTCCAGAGATATTTTAGGTGGACAAGATAGCTGGGACACCCTGTATATATATTTCGTATGCGAGCTACAAACAATATGTAATAAATTCACAAATTCTCAAACAATAATGTCTACAAAGTTTCACAATTAGATATGATAATGTTTAAAATTAAATACAAGATAGTATGATCAACATCATATCCCATTCTTCCAGAAGTCTACATATGCCATTGTTGTTCCGCTGTTCAAATGTTGAAATGTTTGTAGAACTTAACTACGGGGTCACCAGTCCCTAAGCTTACAAACTACTTACGAACTAGCTTATACTAAAGACCGCTTAAACATCCATGCCCAAGGGGGGACTCGAACCCCCGACAGCAGCGGCCGTGCAGACCGTGACTGGCACACCGCAGACCGCTCAGCCACTAGGGCCAGCTGTTCCGCTGTAGGTCATCAGGTCTTGGGCTGTGCACGCTCTTGGATAATGTACTTGCAGACATTGCAGAAGGTGGTCCATGGTCTGTATGTTCCGGCACGAACACGAAACACTTTTGCTGATTCCCCACTTCTCCAAATTCTTGCTGCTTCTACCCATTCCCTACTGCAGTCTTCCATCTCTGCCAGTCAAGTTCTGCGCCTTGTGGCAGTGCCTCCTCAGCATAGTTGACATGTCTTTGTTGCTCCTGCCACAATTTTATTTTGGTAGTTCAAGGTGGGTCTGCGAATGGTTCCGTTGAGTGTAGAAAACTGCTTCTTGACTTAAGGCGTTTTGGTACAGTTTGGTACCCATGTAATAGGTGACGTTGGTCTTGAAGCTGATTTGATCGTTCGATTCGGCTCTGTACCGAGCGCCGGACCTTTGCTGGAGCAGTTCCTGATAATGAGTATAAGTGTTCAACTCTTGCAGGTTTAAGACAGCCAGTGATATGCCTACAGGTATGATTGAGGACAGGGTCCAGTTTGTTTGCATGAGATGACCGTTCCCACACAGGACTTGCAAACTCAGCTGCAGAGTAACGAAGCGCCATTGCTGTCATACGTAAAACTTTTGCATTAGCTCCGCATTTTGGCGTTGTTAGTTTGCCAAGTAAGCTATTCCGTGTTTGGACTTTTGCCCTGTTCTTCTCAATGTGTCGCTTAAATGATAGTGTCCGATCAAGCGTAACTTCCAAGAACGCTGGGGAAGGGCAGTGTTCTAATCTTGTACCATTCCATGCAATTCCCTCTTTGCCTGTCTATTGTTAAGATGGATCAGGCAAGTCTGGGTCTTACTTGGATTGGGCGTCAGCTGATTTTTGTTGTAATAGTTCGTTAGATTTTCTAGGTTTTCATTTAGTGTTTCCTCAATATCCTTGTAGTTTGATGCCTGAACAGCTATTGCCCTTTCGTCAGCATATATGAAAGATCTTGACCGCCGACTAATAGGCTGGTCATTCGTGTAGATAATGAATAGAACTGGGGCAAGGACACTGCCCTGGGGAAACCCATTTTTCTGTAGCGGCCATCTGCTCTTATTACTCTGGTACTCAACAAAGTATCTTCTGTTAAACAGAACTGATTTGAGTACTGCAATAAGTCTAGGGGTTTTTGTTGTTCTTTGCACTTCCGTAATAAGGTTTCTGAGGTTGTTGACATACCTATCTTACCCCCGAGCAAATGGACTCGCCCGTCCCACGTCACCGACATGCGCACAGTCGAGGGAGACACAGTAAGTTGTAAGCGAGCTGTCTAACGTAACGATGTCACTATGTTTTCTAAACAGGAACAACGGAGTTGGATCAAGATTGAGTGTGCCAGACGTCGTACAACACTTCAGTGTCATCAAAGTCTTAAAGAGGCGTGCGGGAAATCGACATTGCTGTACGGAACAGTGGCACGTTGCATAAAAGCCTTCAACGATGGTTGGCAAACTATGGCAGACATGCATCGGGCAGGTCTTCCTAGCGTCTCTGAAGAAGAAGTGCATATTGTTACCGCGTTAGTGCCGGCCGCGGTGGCTGAGGTGACTGAGGCGCTCCAGTCACGGTCAGCACGGCCACTACGGTCGGGGGTTGGAATTCCCCCTCGGGCATGGATATTTATGCCGTCCTAGTTCGTAAGTAGTTCATAAGTAGTTTGTAAGTTTAGGGACTGATGACCCCGTAGTTAAGTCCCATAAGCTTAACGAACATTTGAACATTTGAACCGCATTAGTGGACAGTAATCGACGCGAGGCGATTCGTGAGCTCGCCCACGAAACCGGATTAGCGCAAACGACTGTGCTTTGCATCCTGAAGGAACGCCTGGACATGCGAAAAATTGCATCACGACGGGTTCCGCATGAATTTGAAGCATCACCTGCGACCAGCTTTGCGAAAGAAGCGGAAACACTTTCTGCGCATCCCATCCATCATTTCGCACGACAGTGCGCGGACGCATACAGCACAATCTGTGACTGCTTTTTTCGGTCGATAGGACTGGGAAGTACTGTACCATCCAGCATACTCCCCGGACTTAACTCCTTGTGACTTTGATTTGATTCCGAAGAAGAAGGAACCACTTCGTGGCATTCGCTTCAGAACTGTTCCGGAAATTCGACAGGCAGTAGATCCTCCATTCGCACCATCAACAGAAATGGCTCTCCTAATGGTAATACTACACCTTCCACATCGCTGACAACGGGTTCTACTCAACGCTTGTGACTACTCTGGAGGACAGTAACAGGTGCAAACAAGTAACGATTTTGTATCGGTTGTTAATAAATAGTTGCCACTATTTAAGTTCCAACCCTCGTACTTATTTCCGGAGGAATTTTGACACTGTAACTCGCAAGCGACTTCTAATCAAATTTCGTACTTATGAAATGTCGCCACAGTTGTGCAATTGGATTCGCAATTTCCCGTCAGAAAGAATACAGCAGGTTGTATCTAACGGGAAGTTAACGAGTAAAACAGAAGTGATGTTCCCAGGGAAGCGTCATAGGTTTATAAACGGTAAAAAAATGTGAGCAGCTCATTTAGACTGTTTCCCCGGATCATGCTGTCATTTATCGGTTAGTAAAGTCACCAAAAATTTAAAAGCAACTGAAAAGTGATATAGATAAGATATTTGCATGGTGCAAAAATTGGCAGTTGACCCTAAATAATGATAAATGTGAACTCATCCATAACGGCACTAAAAGAATACCGTTTAAACTTCATTTACATTATAAATCAGTCAATCTACAGGCCATAAATTCAACTAAATACCTAGGAATAACAATTACGAACAACCTGAACTAGAAGGAACACATAGAAAATATTGTAGGGAATGCGATCGAATGGCTGCGTTTAATTGGCAGAACACTTAGAAGATGCAACAGATGTTGTTAAAGAAATTGTCTACACTACACTTGTGCGTCTATTTCGGAGCCGAGGGGACTGAGGCGCTACAGTCACGGTCTGCGCGGCCACTACGGTCGGGGATTCGAATCCCCCCTCGGGCATGGATATTCGTGCCGTTCTTAGTTGTGAGTAGTTCATAAGTAGTTTGTAAGTTTAGGGACTGATGAACCCGTAGTTAAGTCCCATAGACTCTACAAACATTTGAAAATTTTTTTTTTTGGAGTATTGTTGCGCATTGTAGGACTGAAGCAGGATAGAGATAAATTTCAGAGTAGGGCAGCTCGTTTTGTACTATCGCGATATAGAGGAGAGAATTCACGGATATGATGCAAGAGTTGGAGTGGAAATCATTAAACTTTCTCTTCCGAATGCGAACATATTTTGTTACCATCCGCCTGCATATGGAGACATGATCATCATGACAAAAATAAGATAAATCAGATAAAAAATAGAAACATTTAGGTGTTCCTTATTCCCGCACGCTATTAGAGAAATTGTAGAGAAATATCACCATAGCGGATTGATGAGCACTCTGACAGGCACTTCAATATGACTTTAAGAGTATTTATGTAGATATGGATGTATATTTTAAAAGACGCGTGAGCTAGGAGTATAAAAGGCGAAGAAATACTTCTTGACGCAAGCTAAATGGCGCATTGTTTTTCATTTAAAAGTATTTAATTTAGACTGAGCCAAATATACACTTAGACTTCGTGGAAGCGAGAAATATGTATGGAATGAAGAAAGATATGTAAATTGAAATGTAAATAGATACTAGTTCAACGTCGTAGAGGAAATCAGATTCACCCTCGTCTAAGAAAGCTTTTTGTTCAAAGTGATTAAGGAAAACCTGTATGAGGCTGTCTGGATGAGGATACGAACACTTTTCGCACTCCTACTGACTTAAATGTAATTATAACTACAGCGCCACCTCACACAGCATTTCTCCTCTGCCTTTTGTGTCTACGAGTGTAATTAGCCTAGGTTAATTGTCTCCCATGATTATTACGAGTAAGAATTCCGCATAACGTTGCTTTGTATACTTTCACGAAGAAAGTCCCTCTGAAAAACTGCACAGTAATTTCTCAAGCTTCCATTCAGAGCTAGAAGTCCTGAAGTGACTCATTACTAAGCAGCTCTTGACGTCACAATTATATAGCAATGACTGGATTACATTCAGTAGCTTCCAGCAAAACTCATATTCTGAAATGCAGGGCGTCCATAAAAGTATGTGCTAGTTCTAAAATATTGATAATCCTAACTGTAAGAGTCAAATTGAATGGGAACCGTTTCAGCTGATACACTTAAAGAAAAACTCAGTTTTAGATAACCGCAAGAGCGAGTTGTTGTGTCCCCACTTGCAATGATAAATAGTGTTAAGCAAAATGGCGACTACTGAGTGTAAAACGTTTCCTGTTCTACAGTTACGCTATCTATGAGCGACTGCAGTTTCCGTTAAAAATTAACTTCGGTTAAAATATTTTATCCTCCCTGTGCCAAAAACATAAAAATAAACTCGGATGTTTTAATAACATGTTTAGACATGGTTTAAGCCACATGACTGTGATGTACGTTATTACTCTGCAAATGAAGTGCTGCAGGGGAAGATGATTTTCTTGATCGTCTGTTTAGTGAAGAGGCAACTTTGAATCTAATCGAGAATTCAAAGTAAATTTCCTCAGAACATTCTCATAAACGTCAAAGAGATTCTCCAAAATTCCATTCTGTACTATGTCGAGACGTTACGGTCAATACTACAGAGCTCGTCTCATCTGATCTCCATGTTCGCGCGAACTCAGGTCTTGTGAGTTTTGCTTTTGAGGCTTTATAAAAGATCGTACATATGTGTCCCACCAGTACTTAATGTTAGGAGTTGAGAAACAAAATTAAAGAGACTACTGATTCCATTACTCTAGACTTGTTAACGAAAGTTAGGAAAATTTCGATTTTAGATTCAGTGGGCCCTCTGTAATAAAATACTGAGCAAAGAACGCACTGATCAACATAGAACAAAAACGATCTAAGTCTGCAATGAATCAATCTACCCATAGAACTAATCCCCCAGATTACGAATCCAGAGATCGCCGGTTCTATCCCCGGTTAAGCGTAGGATATTTATCTGCAACTTCCCAATCCTTACACCTGAGGTGGCGTTGTTGATGTGAAAAATGTAGAGATTTACCGTGTTTCGGAATCCACGTTAAACTCTAGGTCCATCTTTAAGTGACTGGGTATGTGAATTGCCTAGTAAACCACTGTGTTGTTCAAAGTGCTGCGGTGTTCAAACCAATCTTTGGACTGTTGACTGCTTTAACTGAATACTGTGAAACGAAAGGTCCACAAATTGAATATATGGAAGAAAACCGAAGTTAGTTTGCCTTCAATTTGCTGTATTATTTGTAATGTAAACCGTTATAATATACCATTAAACTTAATCATTATTTTTATCGATATCCAGTACAATAAAGGGGGGATATGTGGCTACACTGGTCACTACACTCCATGAAAGTACAGATTCCGCTGTTCCACCTGTGACTTCCACCTTTCACTTCTTGGACAACTAGCTTAAACAGCACATAGCATAAAACAAGTACTTCACAAGAAATGCAGTTCTCACCCCTATCTACGCAAGAAGAATGCCCTTTTTCCAGTCAACTATGGAAGCTAATACTTTATGGAACATTGTTCCTACGGAAAATAGCAGCGATCTAAATTTTGTATAATATATTAACTGAAGCAATCAAGATCCATATTTTAGTATGATGACCGGTTTCGATCTAAAAGATGAGCCAGCTCCTCATCTAGGACATGATCTACTGCCATGTAGATCGAAACCAGTCATCATAATATAATAAATTAATATAACATATTATATGCGATATTGACTGCTTCAATTATTATATTAACCATCGAAGCATTTATAAACTCTCCTCCGTAAAGGTTATTATCTGAACTGATCCTCAGCTATTGAAAAACCTCCAAAATCCTACTTTTCCAAACTCGTGCACCAACCTCCTACTGAGACATTTCCTTACCATGCCATCAGCCTTATCTCAGCGTTTAGTACGGTTTTCGAATCCTCCCTCTCCTAACTCAATCATCAACAATTGAAACAGTAACGCCCTCCTTCCTTTTAACCAGTGTGGCTTCCGTCCTAACTTATCCTCAGATGACCAACTTCTATACCTTACTCATATCCTGTCCCAGCAGCACAACCACCGTAAATTCGTTAGCTTTGTCTGCTTAGGAAAAGCCAATGATCGTCCAGACTCCAGACACAAGTGCTTCCAGTCGAGTATCTCTGATTATTGTATACTTCCTATACAATATTGTCTATCTTTTGTCGATTTTAAAGATCCGAATCCCAACAGCTTTCATCCACCCGAAATATACCGCAAAGCTCTGTCCTCACTTCCCTATACTGCCGATACGCCTTAAGAATCTCCATTGGTCCATCTCCTTCAGTATACTGATGACACCGCTTTCCTCGCCTATTCCTTATACATCAGAAATTCCAACGATCCTTCCTAATCCACCTCTATGAGTTTACTTCCTGTTACAACCAATGGACATCAAGTTTACTCTATTGAAAGCCCAGGCAATAATTACACGATGAACCATACGCATCTTATGTTGTATTGTTGCATATATTTTGGCTGAAGCACAGGTTGATCTATTGCTGCCAACCCCATCATTCGGGAGGACGGTGGTTCAAATCCACCTCCGGCCATCCAGATTTAGGTTTTACACGATTTCCTCAAACCTCTCCAGGAAATTCCTAGATGGTTCCTTTGAAAGGGCACGTCCGACTTCTTTTCCCATCCTTACCCAAATATCCGAGCGTGAGTTCCGTCTCTAATGACACCGCTGTCGACGGGACGTTAAACCGTAAGCTTCCTTCCTCCACTCCCGCCCATATGGGTCGCGAGATGAATGGGTAATAAAGAATGACCAGAAAACCCATTGTTTCATTCCGTCCTCATGCTTTCACCACTCGCAGCCACTATCCCTCTTATACGAACTACACTGCGAACTTGGACTGTGGCTGGTGTTATACTCTGGCTGGATTTCACAAAGAAGTAAGAGTCACGGGGTTGCGATATCCACAGATACAGATGTCGGGAGAATCGCGAATACAATATATAAAAAGGGCGTGCTTTGGCAGAGCTATCTGCCCCCGCATCTACATGGATATTCGGCAAGTCACATTGAAATGCATGGCACAGGGTTCTTCGAACCGCTTTTACGATATTTCTCTACAGTTACATTCTCTAATAGCTCACAGTAAAAAGGAACACCTAAATCTTTCCGTTTTCGATCTAATTTCTCTTATTTTATTTTGATGATCACATCTTCCTTATTACAAAATATGTTCGCATTCGGAAGAGAAAGTTGGTGCAAGAAATTTTGCAAATAGATCTCCTCGCAAGGAATGATATCTTTCTTTTTATAATTTCCACCCCAACTCTTGCATCATTTTGTGACACTCCCTATTTCGCGATAATACAAAACGAGCTGCCCTTCTCTGAACTTTCACTAAATCGTCTGTCAGTCCCACTTGGTGAGGATCCCACAATGCACAGCAATACTCCAAAACAGGGCGCACAAATGTGTAGGCAGTATTTTTAGTAGAACTGTTGCATCTTCTAAGTGATCTGCCAATGAAACGTAGTCTTTGGTTCGCTCTCCCTACAATATTTTCTATGCGTTCTTTCCAATTTAATTTGTTCGTTATTGTTACACTTAGGTATTTAGTTGAATTGACGGCCTGTAGATTTGATTTATCGTTTAAGTGAAGTTTATCAGGTTTCTTTTAGTGGTCATATGGATGACCTTACACTTGTCATTGTTAAGGGTCAATCGGCAATTTTTGCTCCATGCAGATATCTTATCTAAATCATTTTGCAGTTGATTTTGATCTTCTGGAGACTTTAATAACAAATAAATGATAGCATCATCCGCGAAGAGTCTAAGGAGCTACTCAGATTGTCTCATAAATCATTTATAAAAATGAGGAAGAGTAGGGACCCTATAACACTTCCCTGTGGAACGCCAGATATCACTTCTGTTCTATTCGATGAATTTCCGTCAGTTATAACGTACTGTTTCCCTTCTGACAGGAAATCACGAATGCAATCGCATTATTGTGGCGATATTCCATAAGCATGAAATTTGATTAGAAGGTACGGTGTCAATCTACGGAATCTCTTTGAATCCCTCGTCGATAGCACTCATAACTCATGTGAGTGAAGAGTTAGCTTTGCTTCACATGAACGATACCTTTCAAATCCGTGTTGACTATTGATCAATAGATCGTTCTCTTCGAGGTAGTTCATAATGTTTTAGGAATGTATACGTTCTAAAATCCTGTTGCAAACCGAAGTCAATGATATAGGCCTGTAGTTTTGCGGATCAGTCGTATTCTCATTCTTGAGTATTGGAGTGACCTGTGCAAGTTTCCGGTCTTTGGGTATGGAACGTTCGCTAAGTGAGCGGTTGTATATAATAACTAGGTATAGGGCTATTGCATCAGCATACTCTGAAAACCTTGAGGAATCTGACCTCGGGGAAGATCAGTTTGGATTTAGGAGAAGTGTAGGAACACAGGAGGCAATACTCACATTACGACTTATCTTAGAATATAGGCTAAGGAAAGGGAAACCTACGTTTGTAGCGTTTGTCGATTTGGAGAAAGCTTTTGACAATATACTCTTCCAAATTATGAAGGTAGCAGGGGTAAAATATTGGAAGCGAAGAGTTATATTGAACCTATACAAAAACCAGGCAGCGATTATTAAAGTCGAAGGGCAAGAAAGGGACGCAGAGGTTGGGAAGGGAGTAAGACAGGGTTGTAGCCTTTCCCCAATGTTGTTCAATCTGTACATTGAGCAGGCAGTGAAGGAATGGAAGGAGAAATTTGGAGAGGGCATTAAAGTGCAGGGAGAAGAAATAAAAACATTGCGTTATTGATAAATATGAAGCATTGAATTAAAATTTGTGGTGCGGCCGGGAATCGAACCCGAACGTCCATGCTTACTAGCAGACGTCTTAACATTGCCGTTTGCCGATGACATAGTAATTCTGTCAGAGACCGCAAAAGATCTGGAAGAGCAATTGAATGGAATTGTCAGTGCCTTGAAAGAAAGAAATAAGGTGAACATTAACAAGAGTAAAACGAAGGTAATGGAATGCAGTGTCAGAAAATCAGGCGATGCTCAAGGAATTAGATTAGGTAATGAGACAATAAAAGTAGTAGATGAATTTTGTTATTTGGGTAGCAAGATAACTTCTGATGTCCGAAGTAAAGAAGATATAAAATGCAGAATGTCTTTGGGAAGGAAAGCGTTTCTAAAGAAGCGTAACTTGTTAACATCCAACATTAGTTTAAATGTTAGGAAGTCATTTCTGAAAGCATTTGTCTGAAGTGTAGCATTGTATGGGAGTGAAACGTGGATGATAAGGAGTTCAGACAAAAAAATGAAAGAAGTTTTGAAATGTGGTGCTACAGACGAATGATGAAAATTAGATGGGTTGATCACGTAACTAATGAGGAGGTGCTTAACCGAATCGGGGAGAAAAGGAATTTCTAGCATATCCTGACTAGGAGAAGGGATAGATTGGTTGGACACATTCTGAGACATCAAGGAATTGTCAACTTAGCATTAGAAGGAAGCGTGTGGGGTAAAAATCGTAGAGGGAGACCGAGGGACGAATATAGTAAGCAGATTCAAAAGGATGTAGGTTGCCGAACGTATTCTCAGATGAAGAGACTTGCTCAGGACAGGATAGCATGGAGAGCTGCATCAAACCAGTCTGCAGACTGAAGACCACCACAACAACAACAACTCTGAAAAGACTAATTGGTATACAGTCGGTACCGGGAGACTTACTTTAGTTGAGTGATTTCAGTTGCTTTAACACAACAGGGATGCTGGCAGCTGTTCTTGATAGGAATTCCTTCTTCTTTCGTGAAGGAATTTCGGAAAGCTGTGTTAAGCAATTCTGCTTTAGCAGAACTGTCACAGTAGCATCACCATTACTATCCCGTAGCGAAGGTATTGACTGTGCTTTACCGCTGGCAGGGCCGGCGCAAGGCACGTGCGAAACGTGCGGCCGTACGGGGCGGCACTTTCCGAGGGGCGGCAAATCTGCCGCCCCCCCCTTTTTTTATTTTTTTAGGAAAAACTCAAAATTCATGCCCAAGAGGGGATTCGAAACCAAACTTCGGAGGGAGCGGCTTCGGGAACTGTGGCACGGCGCCTCGACTACCTGCCGGCCGCCCCTGTTGAACAAGAGGAGTGAAGGAGGACTGGTTTCTTCCTCACCACGATGGCAGCGTCGTCGTGTTTACGCCGGACGAACAGATAGGGGGATACACGCCAGTATTCTTATGAGTGGAGTGCTGCTAGCCTGTTACGCGCCGTGCGTTTACTCACGACTAATTTTGCAGAAGACGAAATCTAATTTGGAAATTCGAATGGAATATTCGATACTGCGGTTACATGATAAGCATGAAGCAGTTTTGCTGAGCCCTACAAAGGCATTTTTCGAGTGTTTTATTCTTCCCGCATTATGAAAAAAAAAAAAAAAAACGTTGAATATTACTACACTCAAACATGTCCAACACCTACAATGGCTAGAAGTATACCATATGGGTAAATACGCTGCGAGTAATTACAAGGGATAAAAAGATTGGTAGTGAGCCTGGCGTAAGTTGGGTTTCGACGTATTTTTCAAAATTTTGCTAACCGTTTCTGAGTGATAATCGGACGTTTTGGTTTTTGAGCCATGAAACACCTGTCTGCGGCTGCATGAACAACAATTAAACTCTGACCGGCACTTTTGTTTGACAGTACTACTCAAACGCTATCACTTTTCCAACATTTATTTGCTGTATACAGTTTAACGTTGAATACATTATCTGTTCACACCTATTGAAAAATATTTATTTGCGTTAATTGTAAGTTCATGCCGCGCGAAATTAGCCGAGCGGTGTAAGGCGCTGCAGTCATGGACTATGCGGCTGGTCCCGCGGAGCTTCGAGTCCTCCCTCGGACATGGGTATCTGTGTTTGTCCTTAGGATAATTTAAGTTGAATACTGTATAAGCTTAGGGACTGATGATATTAGCAGTTAAGTCCCGCAAGATTTCATACACATTTGAACATTTTCGTAAATTCACAAGGATTATTAAAATTAGCTAGATTTCTTCAGTCAGGTTTGACTCCATTTTTGAGCTAGTGGCCAGCAACTGTTTTGTACAAATCTGTGGAGAATGTCACCAATCAGTCGCAATTTTCTTTTTATTTTCCGGATCTACATAGATTTCGGGCACAGTATGGCGATTCTCAATGCTTTATGGTTACATCTATATCGTCATGCTGATCGTAATTGTCAACATGACGGTTTAGATGTAAGCACATATTAAAAGCTTTGAGACTGGCCACTCAATGGCCAAAATATAGGTAGATCTGAAAAGTAATAACAAAAATTGCGATTGTTCAAATGTTTGCATAGCTTATGGGACTTAACTGCGGTCGGCCGCGGTGGCCGAGCGGACTAAAGCGCTCCAGTCACGGTCTGCACGGCCACTACAGTCGGGGATTCGAATCCCCCCTCGGGCATGGATATTTGTGTTGTCGTAGTTCGTGAGAAGTTCATAAGTAGTTTGTAAGTTTAGGGACTGATCACCCCGTAGTTAAGTCCCACAGACCTTAAAAAAAAAAAAAAAAAAAAAAAAAAAAAAAAACTGCGGGGTCATCAGTCCGGAAACTTACAAACTACTTATGAACTACCTTATACTAAAGACGGCACAAACATCCACACCCGAGGGGGGGGGGGGTGCGATTCGAACTCGCGGCCGCAGCGGCCGTGCAGACCGTAACTGGCATGCCGCATACCGCTCGGCCGCTGCGGCCGGCAATTACGATTGATTACTGACATTTCCTACAGATTTGTTTAAATAAAATACAACAAACGTTTTAAAAAACAGATAAAAAAACTGAGGGGGGCGGCAATTTAGCATGTCCCACGGGGCGGCACTTGAGTTTGCGCCGGCCCTGGCCGCTGGTATACTTTACATAAGACCAGAATTTATTAGGATTCTCTACGGAGCTTTAAAATGCAATAAAGGAAATTGTACTCCGGTGATTCGTGTGAACAGGTTTCCGACATGTTATGGCCTCAAGGCGGGTATTAACGGACTTGGAAGGTGGTATGTTAGTTGGAGCTACATGCATGGGACTTTCCACTAGGGAAATAATCAGGGAATTCAATATTCCGAGATCTACTGTGTCAAGAGTGTGCTGAGAATGCCAACTTTGAGGCATTACCCCTCACTGCTTACAACACAGTGGCCGGCGGCCAGCATTTAAATACCGAGAGCTGCGTAGTTGGCAGTACTAACAAACGAGCAACACTGCGTGAAATGACTGCGCAAGTCAATGTGGGACGTACGACGACCGTATCTGTCACAACACTGTGGCACAATTTCCCGTTAATGGGCCATGTGTGCAGACGGGGCTCGTGACCTGAAAACAATGGCTTGGTCAGACGAATCCTGACTTCAGTCGGTGAAAGTTGGTGGTAAGAGATTGTGTGAGACACAGTGAAACGTATATGTTTAACTAAAGTAAAATATTTATGTAGAAACTACGGCTGAATGTATGTGCCTTATGTAGTGAGGTCTCATGTAAGGGTCGACAATTACAGTCAAGCACCGCGTTAGATGGTTTTAAAAATCGCGCGAAATCAAAGGAAGGAATCTAAAATGAATTCCTAAATTTGTCAGCAGTCCAACTTATTACATACAGAAATAAAAAACAATAAGAAAAATGGCGGAGCAACTCCTATAGGGCACACATCAGTATTCAACACTAACAATGGACGACTCCTCGTAAATATTGCCGACGATCCACTGGAGGTCTGAGAGAAAATGAAGCTGAGAATTTAGACGTCATTCTGCCTTCGAAGTAATTATCTTGTTACACAACTTCCTACACCCGATTCCTTGGGACGCTACACAACGGCACTTCCTCAATGACGCCATGTTTAACTTGTTCCCACGCGCGGTCATTCATTGTCTCAAATAGATTCTGCTGTAGTGAAAAAAGGAGATAAAGAACTTGCAGGGACAGCCTGTTCTTGGGCCCTGCTTTGTCTGAGCTGCCCACGTCATGGCCATATTTTTTGTAGTTTGTTCCTTACAATACAATACGAGGGACGTACAGAAAACACGTTTATTTTAGCAGGCGCAAAGAAGGAAGTAGCATTTTTTTATTTAGTCCCATTTTTGGGAGGAAAGTGGTTGAAAATCGCGTCCAAACGTCCAGAATCATCTGTGCTTTATCTAAACCTTTTAAGGTAAAAGCCCTAATAGTAGTTTGAAAAATACAGACCGTATTCATTACGAAACCGAACTGTCGAAATCATAGTAAAAATACTTTGGCTTTCTGTGTTATATTTCGGACTAGGAATTCCGGTTATATAGCAAACATTCTGAGAAGTGAACTCCTTTTCTTTACAGTCACCACCTTACCACATTAGAAAAATTAATTACATTGATGTACTGTACTATCCATTGAAAGACGAACATCAAATGATATGGAAGACACAGTCTTTTCGGAATGAGTTATATATCAATCTTGTGACCTACAGTTTCAAAGGCAGACGTTAAAGGAAGAGGTAATCATGTGGAATCTATGGAGGCATGAATCAGCATTGAATTAAAATGAAAACTGTCTAAGTACTTGCATAACTGATATCAAGTATTTGCATTGTATCTTGGGCTATGGCATGAGAAGTGCCAACTAATGTCAAATTGTCTCATATTCCATGTTTTAGGAGCTGCAATGTAACTTTTGTAGTATGTAGGATACAGGACAACTGATAATATTTTCTATTTTATGGTGCTTTTTTTAAAAAAAATTTTAAGCTCCGCAGTGTGGAAAAAAACAATAATTTTTTTTGTTCACTAAACATGTGTCTAAATCTACAACAGGAAAACAAAGGTACAGGAACACCAAAACCACAAAAACTTTAGCAAGCCAAATAGAGAGGAAAACCACCGGCTTTTGAAACAGATTCCAGTCATCCAAGAATGCAAGTACAAGTCCAGGGTAATTGTCAAGGGAACAGCGTATCGTTCTTCCTGGAAAAAAACCGGTATGTTCTGGTAACGATGATGAGGGTGAATAGCGATCAAAGAGCCTTCTCTCCGTTTGATGCCATACATACGGTTAGAATCGGCCGTATATTGCGCAAACTCGACGAAGAGACTCTATAAAACGGCGAAGACGATTAAAGAGTGTCTCGGATCTGTAAAAGAGAATACTGTAAAAGAGATACTATAAAGTATCCACTGAAGATAAGCCTGCAGTGGCTCGTAAACTAGTTCTGGATTAATAAAAAAATCCATAAAGGCAGCCTGTTGCAATTCCTTTAACGAAAATAAACCTTCAATTTACACTCCATCTGCAGTTCGTATCCAACATGGATATTTTGAAATTACCACTACCTCGCCAGTTAACACCAACAATGAACACTTACAGAATCAGAAAGTTTAAACTAATAAAATCCATCGAAGCTATAAAGTTTAATAAGAAGTGTCTCTCAGAAATTGTTATTCCAAAGTATATAAATGTGAAGATTGAAAACAATAGCAAGTCAGCACAGAAAGCTAAAAGAAACTGTGAAATCTTCTGGCTAAAATCAGAGATAAGGTTGCATAATAAAAAGATAGACTTGATAACTAAATAACTGTATGAAATGCATTTTGAATTATGTAATATCATTGATCCATGTCGCCTTACACAATTTCTTGATAATGTTGACGCACAAGTTTATAAATTACAACTAGCAGTAGAATAGGGGCATGAGAAGAAAATAACAAATTTAGTTTCAAACAGCAAAAAGAATGAATCTATAAACCTAGCTTCTACACCACATAAATTCTACCCTAGAGTTGTCAACAACACAGACATAACCTTTAACAATAAAGAATTAAGCCTACTAAACAAAGGACTAAAACATAACATTGCTCCCATATTAAATAAGAAAAAATATTAATGTTGTTGTTGTTGTGGTCTTCAGTCCAGAGACTGGTTTGATGCAGCTCTCCACCCTACTCTATCCTGAGCAAGCCTTTTCATCTCCTCATAAGAACGACAACCCACATCCACTTGAATCTGCTTACTATACGCGTCTCTTGGTCTCCCTCTGCGATTTTTACCCCACACACTTCCCTCCAACGCTAAATTCACAATTCCTTGATGTCTAAGAATGTGTCCTACCAATCTATCCCTTCTTTTAGTCAAGGTATGCCAGAAATTTCTTTTCTCCCCAATTCGGTTCAGTACCTCCTCATTAGTTACGCGATCCACCCACCTAATCTTCAGCATTCTTCTGTAGCACCACATTTCAAAAGCCTCTATCCTCTTTCTGTCCACACTGCTTATCGTCCATGTTTCAATCCCATACAAGGCAACACTCCATACAAATGCCTTCAGAAAGGACTTCCTTAGGCTTAAATCAATATTCGATGTTAACAAATTTCTCTTTTTCAAAAACGCCTTTCTACCCATTGCCATTCTGCATTTTATATCATCTGTACTGCGACCATCATTTGTTATTTTACTGCCCAAGTAACAAAACTCATCTACCTCCTTTATTGTTTCGTTACCTAATCTAATTCCTTCAGCATCACCTGATTTTCTTACACTGCACTCCATATTAATAAATAAACTAAATCACTGTACACAAAATGCCACTGCGCACAAAGCGAGTGACATCATAAAGGATAATATCAAAGACAATAAACTCTCAGTGTTAGCATACTGTGAACAGGCTGTACTCCAAAACATTAATAACAAACTTACTAATCACCAGACCCTTGTAGTAAAGGCAGAAAAAAGCAGCACTGCAGTAATCATGTACCAACAAGACTATATTAATAAAACGCGAACAGTATTACAGACCCAACCCCTAAGTACCAAGATGCCCTGAAGAAGCTACTTAAAAACTGCAATTCCCTGTTGACCAGTAATGAAGCCCAGTACTGTACTGTAATGAATACACAAACTTCCTGCATAAGGTCCCAACCTAAGATTCATAAAAGTGGCTGCTCTCTTCACTCAATCGTAAATGCCATAAATAGCCCAGGCTACAAAATTACGAGAAAATTTCGTGATATACTAACGAGAAATTACACTTCTGAAAATAGCTTTTCAATCAAAAATAGCCTTGACCTCATTAACAGCATTAAAGATCTATCAATACCAAACACTGCAATATTTGCGTCTTTTGATATAGTTAACCTTTACACCAACATCCCCTGGAAAGAGACTCTTTTAATAGTACAAAAGAATTTAATTAAACCTCAAAAGCTAAGTATACCTGAAATTCATGAACTCTTAACATTGCTGGAACTAATCCTGTCACATAACTATTTTTCATTCATTGGTACGTTTTACACGCAAAACAATGGTTTGGCAAGGGGCAGCAGCCTTGCCGGCCGCGGTGGCCGAGGGGGCTGCGGCGCGCCAGTCACGGTCTGCACGGCCACTATAGTTGGGGGTTCGAATCCCCCCTCGGGCATGGATATTTGTGACGTCCTTAGTGTTAGGTTGTTCTTAAGTAGTTTGTAAGTTTAGGGACTGCTGACCCCGTAGTTAAGACCCATAAGGTATACAGACAGGGGTTGGAACACTTGCGGGGAGTGACACTTGCGCGGAGTGACACTTGCGCGGAACCCGGGACCCTTGGGGTGGCTAATGGCTTTTCCTGGGTACAGGCACACCAACAAGTCTAGCACTGCTGTTGTCAAGTTTCCACACTGTCAACATACCACGAAACTCAGTGAAATTGCTCAACCCTTTCAAAGCTGAAGAACAATATAGTAACTTGTTCTAACTACATATGAATTCGTTGAGTGTTTCTCCTGAAAACAAAAAGGTATTTTAATAGTGATAAAGTTTGGAGAGTTATTAAGACATTCTTTGCTACTACAAGACGATGACTTTCCACGGTCATATTATTCAGAACACTAAGCATATCAAGACACCTGCGCAAGCAATAAATATATTAGGCATCCTGCACAGATTGACCGCTATGTAGTTAACCCCACTATCACGCAACTTCCATCTCTTTAAAAATAGCAACTATGCTTTTTAATAGGAGACGCCACCTTAAACCTTCAATTAAAAGACCTTAATAATAAGTCAATGAATATTTTACATACTTGAAGCGTTTATTCGTAGGGCTGTATTCGATTTAGAAATACATCTAAGAAATGTATGAAATACGGTATGTGTAAGGGAATGTCACACACCGAAAATGCTAAAGATAAATTCTATTTTCCATCGCCGTCATACAGAACCATTTTTATTCCGAACTTGGCATAAACCAACAGGGAGAAACAAGTTGCAAGACTTCCAGGAAAAATGAAGCGAAATTGACAGCCAATAGTTGGTTATAAATTACATTGCCTGTTAACTGTATAAATATAAATTACGGAATACGCGGAACTCCTGTTCAGTACAGTAAAAAAGGTCTAAGGTAATAGGCAGTGGTTTACAATCAGATATCCGTATCACTCTCCTCCTCAAGAAGTCTGTGTGAAGATTTATATTCAGAACATTCAAGAAAAAGATGTTGAAACTACAAGAAGCAGCTCATTTACTCAGGAAGGGAAAACGTTATGGTGCCCGTAAATTTGAATGTCTGTATCTCTTGTAGTAACATTCATTTTTTGATAAAATGTTAAAATCCAATATACTAGAATTTTGTTTCTCTAAACTCAGTGCCATCTTTTTTTTTGTCGAAATTTTTGCAGGAAGTAGTCTTGACGTGACTTCATACTTCTATGCATTAATATTATCAAACATGTAATTTGTGTCACAAATTGCGCTGCCGGTCCGGTCGGATGTTAGAGTCCTTCCTCGGACATGGGTATGTTTATTTGTACTTTGCCTACGTTATTTTAAGTAAGATTAAGTAGTGTAAGTCTAGCGACCGATGACCTAAGTAGTTTGGCCGCATAAGACTACACATATACACGTAATTTATTTATTTCATCATCACATTTAAGTACTAGTATTTAAAGAAACTTAAATGTAGAAATTTGAAATAAACACTGAAAACAAATGATTGGTATTTCTCATAAAATGAATGCACAGAACCCTTGAATTATGTTTTGTGAATGTACCTACAAAATCTGCCATATGAAAATTGTAGTGTGAGTCCCAAATTTGTTTTTTATGTAATAACATGAAAAACATATTAAAAATTGAGAACTCGAAAACCAGTGAAGTTATGGACTTGAAGCGTTTTGTGTTGCTAAATCTTTAAATAGTAGACACGATTTTAAAATTTGGTTGCTATCGCCAAAGTAGACGAAACGTTAAATTTTTTGGTGTAATCTTCGCCGTGTAGACTGTATGTTGTAGAAGTCTACGTCGAACCTAATTAGAATCATACCTCTGAGGAGAGAACGTTGTTTGCACTTCTCCTGCGTTTCCAGTCGCCGTGCTGTGCTACGTAACGACATCGTACCGTTCCACTTTACCGAGAGCCATATATGTATTGGTGTGATGTTGGTTCTTTCGAAATAAGACATCACACCAATATATGTATCATTTAGACGCAAAGATTCTGGGTTCTGTTTTCATCGCTAACGCGACTAACAACGTTAGACCTCGTGTGAAACAGTTAAAGGTTATGAGTGCCACTGGAAAAATGCATAAGTAACACCTGTTGTTTGAGACGAGAAGATGACCTGAAATTATCCGAAATCGATATCTCATAATAAACATAAGGTGTAGCTGTCTATATTACATAATGCTATTCCTAACATATTTAAAAGTTGCTCAAAATCACCTACAAAATACCTTTATAATGAGATTGTATATAATTCCACGATCAAATTGTGTTTTAGTTATTTGTAGTAATACACCCAAAGATCTGCCCTTGCTTTTAGTGCCTTGATCAGCTGTTTATTTTTAGAGGTATTACTAGGGACAGGAAAAATTCGCATTTGCGATAAATGCGAATATAGATGCGAATTCTGACTCAAAAATGCAGTAAATCCGAAATTTTAGTTAGCAACGGTTGCGCTCAATTCCGATTTCAACATATTCCTCTTCACATGGTGCTGTATTGTAAATCGAGTGATATTTGTATGACGTGTTATCTCCCTGTTGAATGAGGCTGTGATATCTCCGGGCCGTTACTACAGCTCCACCTCGCCCGGTAGGCCTTTCCCTGAATACGGCACAGGTAGCGGCTGGAAGGCGTGGAGTAGGGGTGGTGTATCCCTAATTCTGGAACACCCTGTTCACTACCTGCAGCGTCCGGGTCTCCCCGCAAGTGTCTACAAATTCCCTTTCCGCGCAAGTGTCACTCCCCGCAAGTGTCACAAACTCATACAGACATTAGAACATTTTTTGGCAGCAGCCTTGCAAGGCTTACTGGCTGGCATATTTATATAGAACCTAGAGTAAAATTTCTTCTCCAGTCATCCTCAATTCACAGAGAAAATAATATATTATAAAAGATATGTAGATGACACAATAATAATTTTTAATGGTCCAGAAGAAGAGATAAATCACATGACTGATGAAATGAACAAAATGCACCCAAACATTAAATACACAGTTGAACATCAAACAACTGAAGGAATTAATTTCCTTGATTTGACTATTTTTGTCAAAATAACAAACATTCCTTCCAAATTTACAGGAAAGCCACTGCCACAGATGTTTCAATTAATAATTCTTCATGCCATCCCAAACAACATACGAATACCTTCTTGAGGTCATCTGTGAATTTAACACTCCGGATCCCCATTAATGAAGCAAGTGCATGTAAAGAAATTGAAACACTCAAACATATTGTCCATAACAATGGAGACAGCCCCACCCTAGTCCAAATCTCAAAAAGTAAACTAAATTACCCATCATCAACATTAAAACCTGTGACGGTAAGTCCCAAATTTGCTAGTCTTCCATACCTTGGTAAAGTGTCATATGAACGGGCAAAGCCGCGGTGGAGTAGCCGGGCGGTCTAAGGCGCCTCGCTGCGAAGCGCGCGGTTGCTCGCCGTCGGAGGCTCGAGTCCTATCTGGGGCATGGGTGTATGTGTGTTGACCTTTGGTTAGTTTACCTTACCCTAAGTAGTTTGAAGCTACGGACTGATGACCACGCAGTTTGGTCCGATAGATTTACAAACATTTGAACATTTTTGAAACTTGCAAATCTTTTTAGGTCATATAACAAAAATCTCCTTCTACAGAGATAATAAATTACAAAATAAAATTGTTCATAACAACAAACCCACTACCGAATTGCACCAAAAATTAGGCATATATAAACTGACATGCTCCTGCTCTTGTTTCTATGTTAGACAAACAGGAAGACCTTTTTCAGCCCGTTACAAAGAACATATGGATGCTCCTAGACTAAAAAACTTAAGCAAATCCAGCTTTGCATCACACATAGCTCATTACGAACACCCCATTGGTAATATGAATGACTATCTTTCAATACTACATATTGCTGATAAAGGGCTACATATGGATCTCCTTGAACAATTGGAGATTTTCATCCATAAACTAAAATTACCTCACAAAAATCCTGAATGAACCAACAGAGTCAGCACATAACTTTTTTTATAAAAACTTGCAAGAGTTTCTGGCACCTAGACAGTAAAATAGATCTGCCCATATCCATTCATAGGTCATGCTCTATTAATAATGTCTGTCAGCAAAATAATAAATGTCCTGTTATTGTTCAGTATGTTTATATTAGCATATAAATAACATTAGTTATTATCCAACCACTCTCTTAATATTTCACCTTTTCATATTTATTTTACATGTCAGTGTATCTCACTATTTCATTACTAATGTAACTAGATAATGGCAAAATTCAATATGATGTGTAAAATATAATTTTAGTCCGTTACATACTTTTTATGCATACACAATGTCTCAAAGCGAAGAATATTAATTAGTGAAGTGAAAAATTTACCATGCCATCCTCTTTGCACCACATTCAGTATTCATATTTTGTAAATGTGTAACGCTAAGTGTAGCAAAAACGCTGTCATGTCTAAAAAACGTCAATGCCCAAAGCATAAACTTGGTTACATTTACACCAGAATAAAAACACAGTAAGTACACAGAATTACAATACGTTTAATTCCGATTTATTATGTTCTCGATTACTGAAGTTCAGATATGTTACCAGAACCACCATGACAGCATAAACCTACACTTAGCGGAAGACAAATGTTCGTATAAAGTATCTACTGAAGATGAAAATGCAGTGGCTCGGAAACTAGATCTGAATTAATAAAAAAATCCATAAAGGCAGCTGGTTGCAATTCTTTTAACGAAAGTAAACCGTCAAAGAGAGAATGGACCCACTTTCAATATCACGTACTTCTCGTGGAGAAGTCCACGTGGGAATGACTGGACCAACAGTCATCACCAGAACCACAGAACATAAACAGCACTGCAAGCTGGGACAGGCAGAGAAATCGGTGGAGCACGCGCTTTGTGGGACCGACCACATAATAAGATTCGCCGACTCGGAAGTTCTTGCTGTGGAGATGGGCCTGACTGTTTAGAGAAGTATAGAGATACTTAAACAACACAATAGTTTCGCATGAAAGAGAAAAGTCTCGCGGTGGGCGTATTCTGGATTCCCGTGTTGCAGCGAACGACCGTTGCAGGTAGCATGGGGAGAACCACAGCGATAATGGCCACAGGGGAAAGCCCGAGGACGTTGGCGGATCAGGTACAAGCTGCGGTCATTGAGAGAGTGTGGTGGCCAGGGGGGATGCGAAAGGTCATCCTCGTGCTCACAAAGCCAGTCTTGGAAGAAGCAATCTGTGAAAACAGTGGCCCTTCCCTCCCGTTTAAGAACAAATAATGTACCATAGGAGGGACTTGATCAGCTAAAGTGGTCACAAAATCGTAATGCGAGATTGCAGTCATCCTTGAAGGCCATGGATTATGACGATACGGTGGCCCATATCATTTCACAATCCCCGGTACTTTGTTATTTAACAAGTGATGTTGTCCCTCTTTCCGTGTATGTGGTGTAAATCTTCGATATGGAGCCTCTTGAAACACTAAACTCTTGGTTCCCTTAGTTGTGGAAGACACTACCGCAAGAGCACAAGTTTTCCCACGTTCATATTACGGCATAATGCTCTCCTAACTACGTACTCACAGTTCTGAACACGACTCACACTTGCAACGTATTGAGAATATTACACAGGAATAGTTTGTGCTCACAAAGCCAGACTTGGAAGAAGGTAGCCGTGAAAATAGTGGCCCTTCCCTCTTGCAAGATAGAAGCCCGTTTAGGAACAAATAATGTACCATAGGAGGGACTTGATCAGCTAAAGTGATCACAAAATCGTAATGCGAGATTGCAGTCATCCGTCAAGGCCATGGATTATGACGATACGGCGGTCCATATAATTTCACAATCCCCGGTACTTTGTTATTTAACAAGTGATGTTGTCCACTTTCCGTGTATGCGGTGTAAATCTTCGATATGGAGCCTCTTGAAACACTAAACTCTTGGCTCCCTTAGTCGTGGAAGCCCCTACCGTTACGGCATAATGCTCTCCTAACTACGTACTCACAGTTTTGAACACGACTCACACTTGCAACGTACTGAGAATATTACACAAGCATAGTTTGTGGTCAAATACAACAGCACATTATGGAGACTTGACGAAAACCTGCACTTATCCCTTAGCATGCATTTATTGTGAGTTTCCATCTTTTTCTCCAAACTCTGTACGTGACTTCTTCTGTGATTCTCGAGTGCCACTGATCGGTCCGAACAATGCAACCAGGCCTACTTTCCATCGATATAAACCCGTCTAGGCGATAGTTACATCTACATGGGATACTCTGCAAACATTTAAGTGCCTGGCAGAGGGTTCATCGAACCACCGTTATACTCAGTGGCGTAGCAATCATAGGGCTAGGCGGGGTAGTGCCCCGGGGCCCCCGAGCTCCAGGACATGTCCTCTTTTTGAGGCGAGAAAATGTGTCCGGCCGGAATTTATAAAATTCTACAAAATGTCCTATTTTTTTGGGTTCCGAGAAAGAAAATTTATTTTTATGTCATTGGCGTCAACATGTTCATTTGCACTGCAGTTCCAAACTTGTTCGCAACTATTACGCGCATACACAGAGTGAAATTGCCGTTCACAATTTCGCACTCCGCATGGGTCTGACAGTTGCAAACGAATCGGATCTTCTCTGCGAAGGAACCCGGTTGTCTATCCTGTATTCTACCAGTGCATTCTGTCTTCTGCATTACGTTCCATGGCGTTGCTTTTGATATACTTTGTGGTTTAGATTAAAGCTGTAATGTGTGTTCGAAATCGTAGGTAGTCTTTTGCTTCAAAATAAATGACGAGCTTAAATATAACATAATAGCGAAGAGGAAGTCAGTGTTAAATATGTGCTCCTGGAGAAATACTAATCATTCAAGAGAATGATCAAACGAATGGAAGAATTAATGATACATTGTGCTCGGATCAGCTCCGTAATTTTATAAAACTTTTTAAATATTATCAAAGGAAACAGAACACACCAGCAGCTGAAGGTGGCTCAAGTGTGGTGTGCATATTTAAATCATATGTCTACTGTTGTTAGTTATTCTGAACTGCTGATATTTTAGACTTCTTATTTTTCTATAACTAGTCATAATGCCGACACATAACCTGTGTTTTCTTTTGTGAACACACAGTGTACAAAAGAAAGGAATAGATTTAAAATATACCGCAGTTATACTGTATGTGTACAGTATAATTTCAAACATTTGAAATGCCTTGTTATTTTATTAAAAAAAAAAAAAAAAAGCTCTTGAGAGAGATTTCGTCGTCCACCAAATATAGTTGGTTCAAAAGTGAATAAAACAAGAATGAGACAATCGATGAGTGATGAGGAATAAACTGTCAAGGTTCATAATATTTCGTTTCCCAACAACCACACAGGGTTACTGTTTTAGTTTGTAGTAGTTTTACGTGGTTCATTAATAAAGTCGTTCATTACATTATGTTATAGATAAAGTGTCCTCTTTTTTATATGAACTGTCTTCTTTTTTGGTGATGAACATATGGTAACCCTAGTGCTGTGACTTGGTGTTACAGTACGTTATGGCCCCAGTAACAAATGATGTTCGTGGCCTCAAGTTTTCAAGAGCACATGAGTAGTTATTGACACTTGAAATCGTGAATTATATATAACTCATAAGGTCCAGTCATATTGAAGTTTCGCCGCGGTGGAGTTGCCGAGCGATCTAAAGCGCCTCGCTGCGGAGGTTCGAGTCCTCCCTGGGACATGGGTGTGTTTGTTGTCCTTAGCTTAATTTACCTAGGTTTAAGTAGTTTGTAAGCTACGGACTGATGACCACGCAATTTGATCCGATAGATTTACAGACATTTGAAAAATTTTTTTTGGAACATATTGGAGTTTCCTTGTTTTTATAATTTATTATTTGTTGTTACGTATTACTTATACAGTAGATTGTATATCACATACAGTTTTAATTACATTCTCCAACTCTAATTGGAACAACAATGAAACAGACTGAAAAAATGAGGTAATTCCACTTTGTATCTGTAACACCTGCATACACTGTGCTTTATGAAGAAACACTCTCCGAACAATTTCTTACATTTTCATGTAGTTTGTTTACATTTCTTGACAGCTTGCTCTCGTCCAAATTCATTCTTCGTGTTTTCGTAGCATCCGTACACCCATGACTTGCTGCTCCCATGTTCACAAGAGCACAATCTGCAAGCAGCTCGGTGGCTACGGTGGGAGATTTCTCAGGGGCATCGGCATCTTCTGTATGGAGTAGTCTCAAAGTCACTTCCTCTTTGAATTCTGTGATTGAGATGATCTTGTTGTTGATGTATCGGTCAATCGCAAGAGCATTTACCAGTGATGACCCTGTCAACAGTTCAATTGCAAGCTTCCTGTACCATTTCACATCCCGCCTTACACAATATAGGACTTCATTTGGCGAGAGAGATCTATAAATGACTGATTATAGTCAGTTATCATTGCTGGTTTTTTCTTTGTGCCCTTCTTGGTTTGAACTTCAGCTTTTCCTCTCCATGAACAGTACTCAGCATCAACACATTCCTCTTATTTTTCCATTTCAGTAATATCTTCATCTTCTTCACTTATGTCCATAACTTCATCTAAAAGCTTCTGTACATGCCTTTGTTCATCTACATAACTTCTACGAGACACTTTTTCCTGCTACAATATCACTGTGTTACGGAGCAAACAACACTGAGGAAAGACTGTAGTAGCAATGCAGAAAAACAATAATGGAACTGTACGCAAATAATGTTGTGGAATGAAAGACTTACAGGAGTACCAACCCAAAATTATTAGCGACATAGCAAATGATACACCTGACACTTTGCTCTGGCGCCATGTGAGTCATATGTAACTCACACAAAAAAACATAAACAATATTTTCAACTTATTTGTACTTAAATAGCTTACTTCAAGCAAACTAAAGCAAAATATGGGAAAAAAGTAAATGGTCCCCAGGTAACCCAAGTATACCTATGTTAATATAGTTATTGTTAAACAGAATGGACTAAGAGAAAATGTTAAATGTATACAGCATATTTAAGTACAGTAGAACAGTATTGGACATATGACTTGTTGTGAGGATGTGACAGGTGGCAGCAGGAAGGAGGGGGGGGGGGGGGTTGGAGGGCAGAAGGTGCGGGAAAGGGCAGACCGCTGGAATGGTCAGGCATTGCCGTTCTTTGTGCGCCTGCAAAACGAATAACGAGAAAGCGAGCCCCCAGTCTGTCTATCCCATTACGTCGCAAAAGGAAATTACAAGGTGTTTTACAAAGTTATACCGGGCCTTCCACAGTGCACCTCATAAATCACAGATGACGCACTGCGCAGACACACCTGGAGAGTGCGCATTTTCCACAAAATGCGTTGCGCCAGGAAACAGACATGTTTATTTTCCACAAATACTGTAATTTTTGCGTGAAAGCATAACAAACAAACAACAGTTTTGCATCTGTACAGTATTAGTGTAAAGAGGGGCCCCAATGTCATTTTTGCCCCGGGGCCCTTGGTGACATAGCTACGCCACTGGTTATACTAATTTATCTCCCATTCCATTCTCGAATAGCGCGCGGGAAGAATGAACACCTGAATCTCTCCGTTCTGGCTCTGATTTCTCGTATTTTATTCTGAAGATCATTTCTGCCTATGTAAGTTAACGTGTGCTTAGAAAATTGTAGTTACGTTGTGATCTATTAAAAATAATAATAAAATATTCCACTACGGCCGGGGGTTCGAATCCCCCGTCGGGCATGGATATTTGTGTCGTCCTTAGTGTTAGCTAGTTCATAAGTACTTTGTAAGTTTAGGGACTGATGACCCCGTAGTTAAGTCCCATAAGCTATAGAAACATTTGAAAATTTTGAACATTTGAATAAAATATTTGGGAGTTGCTGTGGGGGGGGGGGGGGGGCTTCAGCCACATTAGCCGCCCCTCCCCACCCCCACCTCGTCGTGGCTGTGCCACTGAGGTTGCCGTTCTTATTCAGAGACGAAGGGACTTGCACAGGATTGGATAGCGTGCAGAGTTACATGAAACCAATCTATATTCTGAAGAGCACAACAACACGAATTAAATTTTTCTTGACATAGCACCCTCAGTAAAAAGCTTTATATTTATAGTTTCCAAAATAGTTAAGGCTTTCTTGGCCATTTGTTGACACATCGCCCCTTCGCTTCTGTCACTGGTTCGTCGGCCGACATTAGTCTGTTGGTTTTTCGGACTTTTCACCAGCACGAGTGGCTGGCTTTGTCAAAGATTCACACGGTATTACTGACAGTCGACTGCAGTCGGGTTCGCGGCAGCAGTTATTTGCACCTGGCGCGCCAAAGACCAAGAATCTTCCTGCGGCCATTACCAACAAGTTTTCGCTGCAGTCTGAAACAGGTCTGTACCTAGGGCAGTGCTTACTAAACTCACACTCATGGCGGCACCCTTTTATAGCTTACATTTTTACGCGACAACCTTTCACTAATATAAATTCGTACGGTAGAATTTAGACGGTTCTACGGCGGGGGGGGGGGGGGGACGGAAATAAAGTATCGCTTAAATGCAGTTTGTAAACGAAACTGAAATCCTCGTACGCATTGACGTGTTTAATGTTGATCCTGACTGCAGTAATTACGTACACTCATCGCAAGAAAAGGAAACATTAGGAACTACGGAGAGGTACAACAGAGTAACACTGAGACAACAATGCCTAACAAGTAATACTTGCTTCTTCTACATGCGACCCAAAACTGAATTTCGAAAACCGTTTTCTGCTGTCATGTGTGCATGTCAGGGCCAGATACGGTTTTGCTGGATCGATTGAAAACGGCATCTGGAAATTAGCTGCTCGTATTTCTGATTTAGACAGCACAGTGGCTGTTCCCTTTCAGTTCAATATTACCACATTATTTTCAGAAGTAAAGAGGATGTATTTATGACAAGTGATGAGTTATTATTTAAGTTTTATTATTAGGTTCTTGCTTCACCACGGCTTGGGAAGTCCCGACATATTCGGAAAAAATGGATAAATATTTGTGACAAGTAAGTGGTCATTTCTCGTCGCAGAATCTGTTACATGCCGGAAACTGAGAGAAAAAAATATTAACGCATACCAGGGTTCGAACCAACGATCACTGCATTTAAAATACTACTCTCCGTTAATCACCTGGCCATACACCATACTAAACATCGCTACTGAAGAGCTTTAGTCAGTGGACAATTGTGACTGCTTTTACAATCTGGCAGCTTTTACAGCCACTGTGTCATTGATTGACATTTAATTGTAAGAAACGCTACCGAGGGTGACGTGGCTTTGAAAAATCCATTAAAAACGCTCAGGTGCAGCTTTTTGAGAAGGAAAGCAGACTATAGTGAAGGTTCGTTCAAGCAGCTACCAGTTCCAGCAAACTGCGCATGGGAAGAGCTGTTATCGAGTATCAGCAGCAGCTCTGCGCATGCGCAGATTGCTGGAATCTGGCAACTGGCAGCTGCTTGAACGAACCCTGAGTGTCTACTGCTGCTGAAGCAGAGCTGCCGCCTAGCGGCTGAGCACGTAATTAATGTACACTGATCATTCCTTTAATACGTGATGTGTGGTGTACTGAATGAAGAGAAGGATGATTAGCTGCAGGCGAGTCTTCAGGGTAATATGAAGAGAAGGATATTTTTTGTTATTTTATGACAAGTTATTTGTTTACAGTCCAAAATTGTTTGTCTCGCGACACCCTTGATACTACTACGCGACACCCCAGGGTGTCGCGACACCCAGTTTGGAAAGCTCTGACCTAGGGGAACGGGTGCGGAGGAGGGTAAGGGAGGGCTAATCGGGGTGTCTGTCGCAGGCGGCACTCGCAGGACGCAGGATCTATTCCTCATGCGATCAGAAATGTAGGATTCTTTCTTCCGAGCCCGCAACGGTCCGGAGAAGGACTCATTCCTCCTGTGACCCGTTTTAAAAGCAGGTAACTTGTGACGGCCTGAGAATGTGTGTCCAGCCCTTTATGAATACTCCGGGCAAGCAAAGATTTCTAGGATATGTTCAAGCATATATTCCTACATTGTTCAGCGAAGTTAGAGTGAGAATTAACCCCCAGTAAACTTTACGGCCAGAGTAAAGGTTCAGTAATATCACTTTGATTTTTACCATCTAAAGGCTTTACTGGCAATTATTCTTTGCAACTTTTCAGCAGTTGGTACGCAAGTATGTTTGATACAGCGTCTAATAACAAACAGAGGACAGGACAAGCTAATTTTTCTCCTAAGGAAGAAGAAACTGTACTTCTAACGGGTGGGCGGATTTTGAGTCTCAACTAATTGGTCTGAATGGCGTGAATTGAAGCAATTTAAGAACATGTGAAGTTTCTAAGAAAACAAAATGGGCAATCGGAAAGTAGGAAGTGCTCCTGAAAGACTTTCAAGGATATTAATTGTATTATGAGCAATACTCTAGAATTTGGTGTTGGGGCATAGTAGGTTAGCGAACAGACTGCTATTTTTGTGACTGGGGTTTGATTTCCACTACAAGCTTAATTGTATTTATTAAATTACTTGCAATATTAATTTTTTAATAATGAAATTATAACGTATTTAAACGTTGTTTTTATACCTGAAATTATTAAATGCAATTTCGTTATAATTTATTTTGTTTATTTAAAAACCAATTGTTTTAAATTATACATTTACGTCGTTTGTGATTTAAGCTATCTTACAAAAGCAATGTTCTCTTTTCCGATTTCTTTGTTCTCTTTCGTTGTGAACAGCGTTGTGGACAGAGAGACAAAGGGGAAGGAGACATAGGCTAACTTCAGACTGGCATAAATACATACCCGGGAGACGCCGGATTTTCAGCTAGTGGAGGAATAAAAACATTCTACATAAAAGTGACTGGTTGCTGTTCTTTCACGATACCTTTATTCACCGCAATCAAAGTGTTTCTCTTCCATAATGGATAAACGTTTTATTTTTGTATTCTTCTTTAAGTCTGTGCATACAATTGCATTCAAGGTGGAACTGGCTTGTTCACGACTGGCTCTCCCGAGGATATCAGCACATCACAGGAGTCATAAATTTGTTAACGAGAAAAAAAATTAACTGCAGTTCATAATCTCAGTAAGACGTCCTCCACAGAGATGGAAGGTATCTCTGTCTATGCCTGGATGAGGCCGCCCTATAGCACGGGTGATGCCTCTTCTTGTAGCGCGAGCCACGAATAAATTCCTTCGTTTAAGCGCACAGGTCGTAATCACACAGACTTATATGGGGTGAATATGGTTGATGTTCCAGTATCTCTGATGGGATGCCGTGCTAGAAAGTGCCGTCGCTTTCTTCTCAGTGCAGGACGAAGCTGATGTTGCAAGAAATTCCATTAGCAGGTTGCACTGTCTGCCCATGTGATAAAATGTGATGGACGATTAAACCACGGATAATGCAAACTGAAAAAAATAACAAACGAAGAGGCTCCCTGTACAATCAGCTACGTAAGGACCGAATGAAGAAAAAACAAGAAGAAGAGACAAAATGATAAAATATCTGTTAAGATATCAGGAAATAACGCCCATAGCACTTGTAGGTAGCATGGTACCTCCGTAACAATGACATGCAAAATAGTGAAGTGTACAATATTTTCCCACTCCCAATTTCTGTTTTTGCGAGTATAAGACCTCGCCTAATATTTTCCATTCACCCCGACAGCCGCTCACGACATAGTTCCTTCACATCTCCAATATCCTCTCTCAAGCACACAATATTTTCTTCTCATCCACAACTTTGTTGTCTGCTATTACTATGATTATCAAGCAGTAACGAGATCAGTGTCGTCTTTTGCATCCGAGCTGCTCATCTTTAATACTGTTCATTTTTGTATGTTTATTAATGCTGCTTTTAGGAAACTGTAAGCTGGATAGCGGTTAGCAAAGTCACCCGAAGATCAAAAGCAACTGGGAAATGATTTAGATAAGATAATCTGCATGGTGCGAAAATTGGCAATTGACCCTCATTGACCACTAAAAGAAATACGTTAAACTTCATTTACACCATAAATCAGTCAAATCTACAGGCCGTCAATTCAACTAAATACCTAGGACTAACAATTTCGAACAACTTAAATGGGAAAGAACACACAGATAATATTTTAGGGAAAGCGAACCAAAGGTACGTTTCCTTGGCAGAACACTTAGAAGATGCAATAGTTATACTAAAGAAACTGCTTACGCTACAGTTGTGCGTTCTATTTTGGAGTATCGCTGCGCATTGTGGGATCCACACCAAGTGGGACTGATGGACGATTTAGATAAAGTTCGGAGAAGGGCAGCTCGTTTTGTATTATCGTGATATAGGGGAGAGAGTATCACGGAAATGATGCACGAGTTGGGGTGTAAATCATTAAATGAAAGACGTTATCCCTTGCGGCGAGATCTATTTGAGAAATTTCTTTCACCAAATTTTCCTTCCGAATGCGAACATATTTTGTTAGCACCCACCTACATTGGGAGACATTACCATCATAATTAGATAAATCAGATCGAAATCAGAAAGGTTTACATGTTTCTTTTTCCAGCGAGCTATTACAGAATGCATCTGTAGAAAAATATCATAAAAGCGGTTTGATGAACCCTCTGCCATGCACTTCAGTGTGACTTGCAGAGTATTTATGTAGATGTAGATACCTCGCTGGAGTCAGCTTACGTCAGCATAGGGAAATGAAATGGCACTACAATATGTTGCATTCAAAGTGTAGAACAATACCAGTAGAAACTGAAATAGCTAAGGATGTAATATTTTTAGAGTCTATGCTGCTTGCTTATTACCAAGAAGTTGCTGCTAGATTATCCAGGCTCATCGTAACTCGCCATTTCCGTGTTTTTCGTAACGTAAGAATGTTAAGCACAATAGTTTAACGGCCAGCTTGACACACAAGGCAATATTCTTTGCACGATCCTACATAATGACCTCTTGCATTCTCAGAAAATGGACGACAAGGTCAGTGTCGCTAGTAGATTGCCTAACACATCAAGTGGTGTGACGCCTGAGGTCAGGCATTTCCAAACAATGGCTTCGTAAGACTCGCATATAGAACACTTCGTGCTATCAGATCGATGACGCAATCTTCTGAAAGAGAAGAGATGCCATCAACAATATCGTGCGGTTGATCGACAAGACATTGGCATTGTGCCACTAGAAGGAAGAAACATACGCATCATCGTGTTGTTATCCATATTCTCAATTGCCAAGTGTATGCAATCCATGAAAGAACTCCTCGCATACGCAGCTGGGAAAAGTAGAAGGCAGAAAAAACTTATTACTCTTATTTCAAAGCACCAGACATTATGTTAGGTGAAAAATACATATCATTTTGAATATTTAATTTGATTAAACATAACTGAAACTTTGGAGGCGAGATGGTAAAATGTTTCTTTTGTTAATCTATCTAACCAGTGAAATATTGACAGCTGAACGTAGTAAAGTTCCTAATTCATTATTTATGTGCACACGATAAAAGAAGCAAAACACACGTGTAATGCATCATATTTGATACCTGATGTTTCGTTTTTAATTGGTATAACACTTATTTTAATTTGATTATTGTATTTGGGTTTTCTATCGTCATTTTTAAGAAAAACAAATAAGAACGACACTATAATGAACTTGATACTAACCTGCTAAAATTTTAGCTTAATTTACGCTTACAATTTATTCTTGGGACGCAAGATTGGGGAGAGAGAGAGAGAGAGAGAGAGAGAGAGAGAGAGAGATTCTAAATAAGAACATCTGTCAACACGAGTGACAAAGAAGATGAAAATTCGTCGTAAGATTAATTAGATGCGCAACTGTTATTAAATAATTTTTTATTTATAGTCTTCACTGTCCCAGTTGCACTTTTATTTGGAAGTTGTAACTAGTTTCTGTACATTTCGTCCATTTTCAAGAATTTGGTTACATGTATGTGCCAAAAATAAGTAAGTGAAATAAATAAAATAAAATAAATAAAAAAGTGGGACGATGAAGAATATAAATAAAACATTTAAAAGTATATATCCTTGGAGTTGTGATATAATTTAGTACGTTTAACAAAAATAACTCTTCTGGTTTAGACTGTATGGCTGTGTATTGATTACGTTCCTATAAGAGTATGCTGATGAAATAGTTCCATGGATTCAGAAATATCGTTCTTATGAAACACAGCTAGTTATTTGCTCATCGAAGATCACTTTCGATAAGGGATGTGAGATGGAGTCCATATTTCTATATTTACAGAAGGCTCTTGACACGGACTTCAGTAGCAGTTTTTAATCAGACTGGATGCTTATGGAAATATCGTCTCAGATACGTGATTGGACTGGAGATTTCCTGTTAGATAGGATACAGTACGTAGTAATTAATGGGAAGACATTAGTTAAATCAGACGTGATATTTAGCGTTCCCCAGGGTGATGTTATTACGGTTCAAATATTTGTGAATCTAAGGGACCAAACTACTAGTTATCGGTCCGTAGGCTTACACACTACTTAAAATAACTTCATGTATCTCACAGTAACGACAGCACACGCCCATACTCGAGGGAGGACTCAAACCTCCGGCTGGAGCTGCAGCGCATTCCGTAGCATGGCGCCTTAGACCAAACGGCCATTACCGCGGGACTGTTATTATTGGTACTCTGCTGTTTCTTTTCTATATAAGCGATTCGGGAGAAAATCTGAATAGTCTTCTTAGGCTGTTTGCAGATTCGCTGTCATTTATCGTCTAGTAAAGACATCAGTAGATCAGAACATATTTCAGCATGACTGAGAAATATGTATGGTTATTTATTTTGTGTCTGTTCTTTTCGGGCATATCGGAAAACAACAGAAACCTTATCAATAATTGTAAAAATTCCCACAAAAGGGAATGAAAATTTCAATGCAGACGCAGTCAAACGCTCGATCTCTTGGGGGAATCTGGCATAGGTTGCGAGCAATAGGAATTTATGGGCACGGGGCTAGAAGTTCAGAATTTGGGTTGGAAGGGAAGTGTGCGTGGATAGCATAATTGGTTAAGGCGACCGCTGGCCCTAAGCGGGAAATCCTGGTTCGAATCCAGGTCCAGCACAAATTTTAAACTTTGTCGTTGAATTTATTTCAACCCTCCAAAACGTTCGAAAAGTTTCAGTATTTCGATTTTCTTAAATCGCTATGGTGCTGAAGGCTGTAAATTCAATTTAGGAATCTAGCAATTACAGTTACGGCGGACTCCATTTGGAAAGAACACATGGAAAACACTGTTGTGGAGGTGAACCAGAAGGTGCATTTTATTAGTAGAACACTTAGAATATGGGAAAATACTAGATGTAACAGATTTTTTTGAACATCTTTATTGAAGATTTCCACACTTGCCAGCTATTTGAAGTCCCAAACAGTGGTACAATTTCAGATGATTTTCACAGTCACAAAAGATACAGAGTACATGGACACTACTGGATAGTTACCTTGATTTCCTACACCGCTCCACATCTAGATCACTGTGTATAGGGATTTACTAACTGGGAATTTTTTTCTGAGCATCTTTCTGAGCTCTCTCTGATGGGACATCTGAGGAATGCTTAGACTCACTGATCACAGGATTTGATGATTATGTATTTAATACTTCTGGTTTGATTCCATAAATAAAATTGTATGTAATAGCAACATTTTTATTTTTTATTTTATTTTATTTTATTATTATTATTATTATTATTAATATTATTATTATTTTCTTTTTGCGTAGCTTAAGGCTTCTTGCGACACTTCTGAAGCCTTCGAGGGTAGCACACAACTGACATTGCCAAAGAGTCAGCAGCACCATATGTTATCCGCCGGATCCAATCACCTCGCAGGCCAAATGCGATACCCGTATGGCCTCCTAGGCTGATTGCACCAATGCATGGCAAATAGTTCTCCTCCTCCTTCAGAAATGCCATAGTAGATTCCCTATGAGCTTTCGCAATCTCAATTTTTTCAGCTAGTGTGTCGGTGTATTGCTGCGTGGTATGCCTTATCAGGTAGGATTAACGGAGGACATCGCAAAAGAACAAAGAAGGGCAGCTCGTTTAATACTAACACAACAGGAGAGAGAGAGAGAATCACAGACATGGTACAAGAGTTTTTGTGGGACTCATTACAACATTTGATTGCCTGCTTTCTCCTTCGAATATGAAAGTATATTTGTTGACTCCCACCTATATAGTAAGACATGATCATCAAAATAAAATAAGAGAGAGAAGAAAAAAAAAGTTCAAATGTTTGTATAGCTTATAGGACTTAACTACGGGGTCATCAGTCCCTAAACTTACAAACTACTTATGAACTAGCTAATACTATGCCCGAGGGGGATTCGAAACCCCGAGCGCAGTGGCCGTGCGGACCGTGACTGGCGCGCTGCAGACCGCTCGGCCACCGCGGCCGGCAAGAGAGAAGAATTTGAACGAAGAGACATCATTGTTCTGTCTTGTTGGTGTTTGTTGCTTGCTATTCAAGAATGGAATGGTCTCGTAAATAGTATGAAAGAGGTTCCATGATACCTCTGACAGGCTCTTCATTGTGATTTACAGAGCAAGGTTGTCGATGTAAATGTAGAGAGAGAGAGAGGGGGGGGGGATGGAGGGAGAGAGAATGTGTGTGTGTGTGTGTGTGTGTGTGTGTGTGTGTGTGTGAATTCTTCAACATACGTTCAGCTGGCCTTGCTGCTGTCAATATCCGACAAGTCGAACACAAATACTTGGGTATGGTCGCGGTAAAAGTCCTTGACGCAGATTGTAATTATGTTTCTTCTTTATGATGCGAGTGGGGAAAACGTGGAGAGTGTCAGACAGGGGGAAGGATAATGTAAACAGGAAATTAATATGTGTTCAGTTGCTTGTTTTGTTTCACGCGAACGAGATACTACGAGACTGCAGCAACGTAAGCGTCGTGTTGCCTGAGGTTGTTACAAGAGTCACCGAGAGCTGGCCTTCACTGAGTTCACACCGAAGATTGATGGACAGAACAAGAAAAAGGCGCGATAAATTAGGAATGAGTTTGCTGAATTACATAGGAAGATTAGATATTTTTTCAGATCATTGGTCACCTGACTGCCCTAATGCAGCCCAGTACGGTTTTTTCATCTGTGTCCAATGTCTTCATCTTCTCACTCACACCTATTGTCTTTATTAATTTGTTGCATACATTTCGTATCTCTTTTCTCCCACTCTATTTACTACCACGAAAGTTATTTTCTGATGTCTTAACATATTTCATCAAGTCAGTGTTTTACACTTACGTATATCCTCAACACTTCTGCTAACATCTTTTTCGTTTTTTGTCAGTTCACCTTATTATAAGCGTCTTTCTGTAACAAACCGTGTCAAAAGTTCCGATTCTCGTCGTACCCAGTTTTTGACACGGTCTGTGATTTACTCCCATACATACAGTTGAATTTCAATCGAGGAATATTACAAAAACATACTGCTTCGAACACTTTCAACATCCAAACTTTTTGTAAATATGTTATAGAGAAAATATATCTTAAATACCGAGTGATCAAATAAATTTGAAGCAGTAAATCGCGGAATAATGTGAATAGAGAGGTAAAACTTGACACATGCTTGGAATGGCATGGGGTTTTATTAGAACAAAATAAACAAATAAATAAAATAATATAAATGAATAAATAAAAAATGACAGAGTAAAAACATTAATGAGAGTCGCAGCAGATGACAAGCTATCACTACTAAAATCCTTCTAGGTCATAGGTTTTACCCTCAATTAATCTGGTGTTGAATGTTTCGGTAACAGTGTATCCACCGGTGCTGTAATACAGCTGTTTAAACGAGACTGGCATTCACGTTAATCTTCCGATCGGAACTGATAGTGCCTCACCATAACTCCGGACATGCTTTACAGTGCTGTTCACAACATTATACCTGGACTACAGCTATTGTTGAGGAATGATGGTGAACATATTGAGCATTTCCTGTAAAGAACATCATCTTTGCTTTGTCTTAATCTCTATCTACATTATTCTGTGATTTACTAAGTTTTCAAATTTATACTGACTTTTTGATCACCCGGTATATTGAATATTCAGGTTGAAAACATTGACTATTTTTTTAGAAGTTTGACGGCAGTCGTGACTTACTGTTTCAGTATAGTTTCTCAGTCACCTTAAAATGTCCGTACGTAATCTGCTTCGTAGATAATGTTATCTGAAATCGCTACCGAAACTTGTTCTCGATGGCAGTTTATTAGTTGCAGTGACAGCGATCTGAGAATAGCCATCTTGCAGAAAGAACCTCTGGAAACTAGGTCAACTGTCTGGGTAGCTCATCTGGGACAATAGAGTGAAGCGAGAAACTCATTGCATTAATACGGGGTCTTCAACAAAAACTATGCCACAACGTACGAGCGATAGATGCAAGATGTTATCTGAGATATATTATTATTCATGTCAGGGCAGCACTCTTTGCTGCATTAAGGTGTGAACTGAATGATGGACCAAACTTGTCTGAGATTATAAATCTTAGATCTAGCTGAAAGTGGCAGTCTTGCAGATTCTTTCTGTACCTGTGCTTCACTTCCTGGTTAGTTGTGGTTCATAACAAATAAGGATTATATTTAGCCAGTATTTATACAATATTCCATTCATGCATTTGAAAATGAAGACGTAGTGAGTCGAAACTTGTCAAAAAAGAGTAAATTAGGTTATTAGTGAATGTGGTATGAAATAAAAACAAAATATTAAAAATAAATTCCGGTCATACTCCTACTGACAATCATGTTGAATTATAAAATTCACCATTAGAAGTTGCGGAAGACGATTCAGTGCTACAAAAGAAGCCTCAGGATGTGTTGGTGGAAAGAAACTATCGAAGACAACACTGAGGGACAGCGATATACTGACAATTACTGCGGCAGCACTGTTAAATAGACACTCAGAATAAAGGCACTCGTAAGTGAGAAACAAATATGCTGCTGACATGTGACAAGGAGTTAATGCGTTTTACCTTAAATGAACATATGCAAATTCGTTAAAACATTCACATGTCTCCAATAATTGTACAGCTGATATTTGATATATATGAAACTGTGAATCCATTTCTTAGCGAATAGATTGAGACAAATGTTCTAGGAATGTGGAGCGTTGGTATTTATCTCGTGCAGGAATTTTTAGAACAATGTAAGAAAGTGCAGGGTACGTACATAGTGTGGGCAGCTAAAAGTGGCACGGACAAGTGGATAAGAGTGGGCGTGTATGCATGCGTAAACCACATTCCGTGACATTTATACAACGTGTACACACACCACGTGATCCACACTGGTTCAGTGGTCGCACAGGCTGTATCAGTGTGAATGGCACAATGGAAAGGGGACTATGGTACTCACAGTGGAGCAGTACGTGTTGGTGATGGAAAATTACGTGACAACAGAGTTGTGGAAACGACTTGGTCACTTGCTTACTGAAAAGTTTAATGGTGACGAAGTTCAGCAAGGAGTGCCATGCAACGCTTAATCCGAGAAAGGGTCAGATAGGATCTGTTATGAACAAGGCTTTTGACACCGTACCTCACAAACGGCTTTTCATCAAATTGCGTGGTTATGTTATATCGCCCCAAATTTGCGATTGGATAGGGGATTTCCTGTCAGAGAGGACACAGTTCGTAGTAATCGATGGTAAGGCATCGACTAAAACAGAGGTGATATCGGGCGTTCCACAGGGTAGTGTTATTGGACCTCTGCTGTTCCTTTTTTACATAAACGATTTAGGGGAAAATCTAAGTAACTCTCTTAGGTTGTTTGCAGATGACGCCGTCATTTACCGTCTAGTAAAATCATAGAAGATCAAAACCAACTGCAGAACGATCTGAATAAGATATCACTATGATGTAAAAATTGGCTATTGACTTTAAATAATGAGAAGTGTGAAGTCATCCACATGAGTACGAAAAGAAATCCGTTAAACTTTGTTTATAAGATAATTCAATCAAAAGTGAAGGCCGTAAACTCCACAAAATACCTGGGAATTACTATTACGTCAGACTTAAACTGGAAAGAACACGTAGATAATGTGTGAGAAAGGCGAACCAGAGACTGCGTTTTATTGGCAGAACCCTTAAAAGATGCAACAAATGTTCAAATGTTTGTATACTCTATGGGACTTAACTACGGGGTCATCAGTCCCTAAACTTACAAACTACTTATGAACTACTTACGAACTAGGACGGCACAAATATCCATGCCCGAGCGGGGATTCGAACCCCCGACCGTAGTGGCCGTGCAGACCGTGACTGGAGCGCCTCAGTCTCCTCAGCCACCGCGGCCGGCAAAAGATGCAACAGAACTACTAAAGAGACTGCATACACTACGCTTCTCCGTCCATTTTTGGAGTATTGCTGCCCAGTGTGGGATCCTTATCAGGCGCGTTTGACGGAGGACATCGAAAGAGACCAAATAAGGGCAGCTCATTTCGTATTGTCACGACACAGGGGAGACAGCGTTACGGAAATGATACCGGATCTGGGATGGGAATCATTACAACAACGATGATTAACGTTGCGGCGTGGGCTACTTACGAAACTCCAATCGCCAACATTATCCTCCAAATGCGAAAATATATTGTTGACTCCCACTTACATAGGTAGAAATGACCATCAGAATAAAATACGAGAAATCAGAGCTCGAACGGGGAGATTCAGGTGTTGTTTCTTCCCGGATGTTATTCGAGAATGGAATGGGAGATAAATAGTATAATGGTGGTTCGATAAACCCTCTACCAGGCACTTAAATGTGATTTGCAGAGTATTCCATGCAGATGTAGATGAAGTGAAAAAAAAAATCCAAAACATGCCCGTACACTAGAAAATGTGACTGCAGTTCACCGGAAAATGTTTCAAGAGTCGAACCAAATCGACCCGACTGCCTGATGAAGCCTGGTTCCACCTGAGAAGTTACACAATCACAGGTTCTGAGTAGTGGAGAATTCGTGTAGCTTCCAGAAAACCCTACATGATCAGAAGGTTGAGTATCTGATGTGCAGTGTCTGCACGCCGCATTATATATAGCTCACATATTCTTTCTTCAGATGCTGACATCGACGTGATTCATTGCCAATGTTTTGAAACCATTTATAGCAGATTACTGGAAGAGGGAACCACCTACAGTTACTTTCAGGAGGATGCGGGTTGACGAGTCGCAAGTGTCACTTGTCGTCCTCGTCTCAATTGGAGACAAGTCCGGTGATCGTGTTTTTCAGCGAGCCGGCCGCGGTGGCCGAGGTGACTAAGGCGCTCCAGTCACGGTCAGCACGGCCACTACGGTCGGGGGTTCGAATCCCCCCTCGGGCATGGATATTTGTGCCGTCCTAGTTCGTAAGTAGTTCATAAGTAGTTTGTAAGTTTAGGGACTGATGACCCCGTAGTTAAGTCCATAAGCTTAACAAACATTTGAACATTTTTCAGCGATGACGCTGCACGTCTTGTAGAGTACGTTGAATTTTTTGCGCAGTGTATGCGCGAGCATTATACTGTTGAAACAACATACACTCATGGCCACATGACAGCAAGAAAATAGTATCCACGATTTGTGTTTGAAGCAGAGATTGGTAAGAATGTTCTTCCTTTGTTATCTGGACATTTTTTAGTTTGCTTAGTGGTTTGTGATTGTTTTGATGCCGCACTTAATATTTGTTTCTTTGAATTCCTTTTATATGAGATCTCAAAAGATATCCTCTTTTAGAGCCTGAATAAAGTGTACGAATATTTCTTGTTTGCTTTAGAACTTAATTTTCTGTGATAGTATACCAGACTATTTCGTAGTAGGAAATATTTTGAGTTGTTGGTGCTGGACAGTTGAGAATAGACTGTTTCACTGGAAATATTTATTAACGACTATCATTTTCGTCCCAAATCATGCCATTTTCGGGTCTCCTGCACAGAAGAAGAATACATACATAACGTGTTAACAATACACCATGTGTGTTTAACATCAGTATATTATATATATTTGCCATACATATTTACGGAAAAGTACTTACGAAATGGTTTTTATTTGTACACTTCAATATTGCTAATCGTAACACTTTCTAGCTTAATTGTTTCATAGTTGTTATACCACCAGAGATATTTCCAAGTAAAATAGCTTTCTTCCTTGGAAACTGAATTCCCACTACTTGATAATATTTTCACAGTATGCGTCACATAGTGTCGGATGTACACCATTTCCCTACTGTGATAGGGTGCCTCAACCCGGTTGCATTGTAATAGTGAAACTACGAAATGTTGTTTGCTGAAACAGCCTAAGTGGAAGGAAACGGGGGTCAGTATGACTAATCTCCATCTTTGTGTTCTTATGTAGTTGGGTCTATATAGAACATGTATGGGCCGTCTGCTGCCGAATCCCTTGAAAACAATGTGCTTTACATGGTGCGCTTGCGCTTTGGGACGCTTGCGACTGCCCCGGAATTGGGCTCTCATCATCTCCCACATATCACGACGTAGACAGTTAAAAGAAAAAGAAAGAAAGAAAAAACGGGCTAGGAATTCCGTGATGAGGCGTAGACGTCCTTCACCATGGCGCGTACTCTTGCTTTCGCTGTCCTTCACACGCTTTCCTCCATTGATGCTCGAGATAGTACCACGTGAACAGCCAACCAGTTTCTTCGTTTCCTTGATGCTGTTTCTCAGGTAGCGGACCATAGCAATCTGCAGTCTGTGAAAGTTTCTTGCGGCAATGGAACTCCTCATTTGTGGCCCGAAGGAAGTGAGGAAGATTATGATTTAACGTCCCGTCGGCAGCATGGTCACTAGAGACGAAGCACACGCCCGGATGGTTTTGTTAACCCTAAAATGCTTGATTTTTTTTTAAATTCCAAAAAAAGTTATTTTTGTGTTTTGTAAGATGTACAAATAAACGGAAAAATAGTAAAAAATTCCTATGTTGCTAGTGTTAAAAAAAAAAAAAAAAAAAAAAAAAAATGAAACATACAGAAAATTGTTATATAATTTTCAAAGTTGGATAGTATAGACAAATTTTGTGGTTATTATGGGTCTCCATACCTGTCTTAATTGGTGTGATGTTTTCCTCCTTCCGAAACTGGCTCTGCAAAACGTCAAAATCTGCAATATCTGCTGTTTTCTTTAAACGCAAGCAAAGATGTTAACAGAAGTTCACACTTCAGCCAACCTAGACACAAAAAACACCACACACACTTCCTTCAAACTCTGCTGCATCTGTTAAACATGTGTTAGTTCACAAAATTCCAACTAGACGCGGATAAAACAGTGTTACAATGGACGTGGCGAAGGCTGATGAAGGAAATCAGCCGTGCCCTTTCAAAGGAACCATCCGGCTTTTGTTCCAATGTTTGTATATCTATGGGACTTAACTGCTGCGGTAATCAGTCCCTAGGTTTACATACTACTTAAACTAATACTAAGGACAATACACCCATCCCCGAGAGAGTATTCGAACGTCCGACGGCGAGCAACCACGCGCTACCAGGCAAGACGCCTTAGAGCGCTCGGCCACTCCACCGCGGCCCGGGGTTTGTATTGTGTGTTTCAGGAAAATCACGGAACCCTAAATCTGGATGGTTGGAGGCGGGTTTGAACCTATGACCTCCCGAATGCGACTCCAGTGTGCTGACCTCTGCACCACCTCGCTTGGTAATTGTGGCCCGAATCGTCGCAAGAATAGTTTGCACTTTACCTGCTTATATACCAGTAGGTTTGCCAGATGGTCGGAAAGACACTATTGGCTGACGCTAACAGCCGCCCTGTTTTATAATTGTGTATTTGTATTTCTGGTGCAGATTTATTGTGTAGTTTGTTTTATCCTTAGTTATAATTAATAGAAGTAAAAGTGGCACACATTCTTTGTCTTACTATGATCTGCCACGGGTTGCACGAGTTGCCGACACTTTAACCTTAATTATTTTCCGTAACATTCTTTGATCTGGAATTGCTCATTAGCGTTGTTTCTTGGTTTCTGGTGCCCTAATAGAGTATATGTGGATGGGTGTGCCACATTAAAAAAGGTATTGCGTAATGCTTACAGTCAATATTTTGATAATCCCTTGTAACCTTAATTTGGGTATTTATGGTAAGAAATCTCAGTGTCAAAAATAACTACCCTAGAGTGTTTTTTTAAGTTTTGGTACCATAGAGTTTCAGTAATGTAAGTAACATTTTAGTGTGTTCTTGAATTTTTAAATTATTGAATTTGGAGGTTTGATCACACTCCCTTGCTAGCTCTAAAATTTTCATTACCGCCAGGTTTAAAATTCTCCCTAGTTATGAAGCTCTAATTACTATTATTACTGCCCATTGACCCTTCTGTCACAACTGATGCATTCCTGTCTACATCCAACACTGGTGGTGAAACAAATCACACCATACAGGAAGACCAACAGAAGACAGCGCTACCTCTTATTAGTTCATGGCGATCCGCTGCCCCCATCCCCAACTACCCCCTACTACCATAAGAACAAATAGACTTTAAATAAGTAAATTATAAGTAGTATAAACACCTCCGTATGTATAAAAAGCGCCTGATGATTGGCAAAACATGTTCGAAACGCGTTGTGCTATGTTAGATTAAACACTAACAAATAAAGTGACTGGTAGCAGAAATACGAACATCTATTTATTATTTATAAATTACTTAAGCATGATGGGAAATACATGGTGCAACAGGAATGAAAATGAAAATCCTCTTGAATAACGAAGTACACATATCAAACAACTCACTGCTCAGATTAATAGACGAAATAGGAAATGGCCCATTCCCTTCACTTTCTCATTAACTCCCACTACACAAAACATAGAAATCGATGCTGAAAACACAACAATTTTTACTACTACTACTACTATTACACACATACACACGAGTTTAAAAAACATATTTTTCGTACACACTAAACTCATGTAAGTTGGGAACACATGTAAACAAATGAACTCCTAAACGAGATACATCTTCAAGTCTGCAAATCAGTAAAATTAAAAAACGTGCTAAAATGACGAAGGAAATACACAAGCTGTGTGAATTCATCCAGTGACTAGGCAGAAAGAACACCAAAAACTTCGCGAGTCTATAAAACTTGAGTAGCTTCAATTTATTTCTGTTAAAAACAGTGAACTTTTTATAAACTGTTGAGCCTACATCAGTAAGCAAAGATCTAATTTCCAGTTGTACAATACACTGAAGATGCCCTATAACAGAGAGCGAAACACGTATGGAGGAACAAAAAGAATTGCAGCAAGAAAGCGACTGTTTCTTTTCCAGAAACAAATAAATTCGAATATTGTTTTGAACAACGCAGTGCTTTACTAGCCTGGTCTTGTTTGAAGGTGATATAACATTGCTCTCTCCGACTTTTGAATTAACTTGGCCAGTTACAGGGGCACCTACAGTTTTACGTGGATTCCGAACAGCGGTGAACCACGGACACAAAGTTGTGCATCTTCAGTAGAATCGGATCTGGTACATAGCTTTAAAATATTTTTTTAAAAAGAAAATGCAAATAAAAATGTAAAAAGAACTCGATGACGGTTTAAGTTAAACATTTCCTACAAGAAAATTTAATAAAAGTATTTTAACTGGTTCACATGTTTTGTAACGTATTTTAAAGAAACTAGTTGACACGTGCAAATAATCGCACTCTGTCCTGATCAATCGCAGATAGTAATGGAGAAAAGGCAGATGCAAGTACATATGTATAAAAGATAATAAACTTTGAATAGTAGTAACAAATATTAATCTCATCGTAAGAAAATTCATATAATTAAATAGAATGATGATGAACATTGAGGTAATTCATTTCAGTCGCACAGTATACAACGCTTGCTTGAACAAAGTGAACAATTACAACAGCTGTTATTCATCAACGTGTGAAACAGAAATCTGGTATTAAACTACGCTTGCATAAAGAATCTAAAAAAGCTGGAGAAGCTGTCGTGCCTGTTAGTTAATTTAAATTATTTGTAATGAAAACCATTTATTTTCCTTTTTTCGTCACAGTTGCACTAGTTAGAAGTTGGTAACTAGTTTCGGACTTGTTCGTCCATTTTCAAACCATATGCCTTATTCCAACCGTAACAATACACTGCATGAAGGAAATGACTGATAAAATTTCAGTGTAATCATGTTTTAACAGTGGACAACGTACAGATTTTATCAGTCATTTGCTTCATGCAGTGTATTCTTTCGGTTGGAAAAAGGCATATGGTTTGAAAATGGACGAACAAGTCCGAAACTCGTTATCAACTTCTAAGTAGTGCAACTGTGACAAAAAAAAAAAATAAAAAAAATTGTTTTAATTAAATATCCAGTTGCTGATCCTGCCCCTTCTTCACGATGAAATCGCCGAAATCGTGTGATAAACTGTGCTTTACATTGACGTCTTTGGCGTGCATAAAGAATCCAAACAACTGCAAGATCTGTCGTTTATGTTAATTAAACAGATTGTCGATAGATGGCACCTACTACATTGCTTTTATATCGGCCGAGTTGATATTCGGCGCTATGGCTGATGGGAGCAACCGTAAATACATGTCCCATTTCCGATCGTTCGCCGGGTATCAACTTAGATTGTACGAACAGTACAAATTTGTTCAAAATATTTTTTTTTTGGTGAAACAGTAACTTTAAACTATCTGTTTTTCGTCATTAGTGGAGAACGAAACCTTGAAAATGATACCTCAATCATTAATTTAGGGTAAGTAATACGGGATATATATATATATATATATATATATATATATATATATATATATATATATATATATATGCATGATGTACAATTCTGATTGCACCAAAGGTATTCAATTTTGTGTCGATAGTTCAGCTTCCACATCACTGTATTAATGCTCACAAAAATGTTTGTAAATCTATCGGACCAAACTGCGAGGTCATCAGTCCGTAGCTTACAAACTACTTAAACCTAGGTAAACTAACCTAAGGACAAACACACACACACCCATGCCCCAGGGTGGACTCGAACCCCCACGGCGAGCAACCGCACGCTCCGCAGCGAAACGCTTTAGACCGCTCGGCTATTCCACCGCGGCAATGCTCACATATATTTATAGTAAATCTATACCTATAGTGAGTAATTAAATTATTTTTGGGGATACTGTGTAGTAAGCTGTCTACCTGCGATTTGACATGTAAACTGTTTCAAAACAACCCATTTTAGTAAGTAATATTGAACGTCATATAGTCCACTTATCTTGATACTGCCACCAGATGAACCATTGATGCACAAATAAAACCTGTTGAAGCAGTAAAATAGAAATGAGTCTTATAGAAGAAAAGGACTTGCCTGAAGCAAGGTGGCGGCATTGAATGGAGACAAGCATGGGTGACGGCGAGTGAGGCAAGGCGCTCTCTCCCGCGAAAGAGGCTGTCTGGTGCCAGCGCGGGGCAACGTCCTTGCCACGGCTCGTGCCGCCAGGTGACAACAACCTGTCTGCTCCGCGGAGCGCGCCAAACGGCAACCAGCAACGCCACCACACCGCCTGTGCCTTGTCATATCAACAGCAAACGACTACATTACATTACGCCTACTTTTCATTCCAATTGTTCCATAACGATGAGATCATCTTGGATGCAGAACGTGCCAGAAAACCAGATTACGCATCAAACACGTGTGTTGTTATGGTCTTCAGTCCGGAGACTGGTTTGATGCAGCTCTCCACCCTACTCTATCCTGAGCAAGCCTTTTCATCTCCTCATAAGAACGACAACCCACAACCACTTGAATCTGCTTACTATACGCGTCTCTTGGTCTCCCTCTGCGATTTTTACCTCACACACTTCCCTCCAATGCTAAATTTACGATTCCCCGATGTCGAAGAATGTGTCCTACCAAGCGATCCCTCCTTTTAATCAGGGTATGCCAAAAATTCCTTTTCTCACCAATTCTGTTCAGTACCTCTTCATTAGTTATGCTATCTACCCACCTAATCTTCAGCATTCTTCTGTAGCACCACATTTCAAAAGCCTCTATTCTCTTCCTGTCAGCACTGCTTATCGTCCATGTTTCACTCTCGTACAAGGCAACACTCCACACAAATGCCTTCAGTAAAGACTTCCTTACGCTTAAATTAATATTCGATGTTAGCAAATTTCTCTTTTTCAAAAATGCTTTTCGTCACATTGCCATTCTGCATTTTATATTCCCTGTACTGCGACCATCGCATGTTATTTTACTAACCAAGTAACAAAACTCATCTACCATCTTCATTGTTTCGTTACCTAATCTAATTCCTTCAGCATCGCCTGATTTTCTAAGACCGCATGCCATTATTTTTGTTCACAGTTCCCAAATGAAGTTGCCATTATGGATAAGAAAACGACAAAGAAATCAAAATTAAGGATATTTACATTTAAATGACATAAAACTTTTTTCATTCTCTCCATAATCGATGGATTGGGACTACAGCTGAGATAAATGTGTAGACTGGAAGAAAACACCAGCAGCTGTGTTTAGATTTTTGAATTAATAGAGTAACTGGTTTCGGTGCTATACTCGCACCATCTTCAGGCCCCTAACCAAAAAGACAAGTACAACAGTTATAATATTATTAAACAATAAATATATAATAAAGTCGATATTATAGAAGAAAAAGATGGTAATAAAAGGAAATATATAAAGTACTGTGTGAAATTAAAATGATAACCTAACGTAATTTTATAAGCATATTATAATCACATAATTATTATTAAAATGGTTCATCTTTGTAATATTCACGAAAAATATTATCTGCCGCGCGGTAGTAGCCGAGCGATCTGGAGAGCCAGGTTGCGGATCGTGCGGCCTCCCCCGTCGGAGGTTCGAATCGTCCCAAGGGCATGGACGTTTGTGTTGTCTTTAGTATGTTAGTTCATAAGTAGTTTGTAAGTTTAGGAACTGAAGACCCCGCAGTTAAGTCACATAAGCCTTACAAACATTTAACATGAACATTTATCAGAGTTATCGTGTTAGTATGGGACAAAATAGATGAAAGTAAAAAGTTACAAACACGATTCATGTCCAGGCAGAACTCTCGTCTAATAACATATCAATCCATCAAGAACATAATTAGAAGTAGTGTAATCAAACACTCAAACACCAAAACGAAAATTGGTCCTAATCTGGATTAACACCCTAGTGCCGAGCAGAAGCATTTTAATCCAGATTAGGACCAATTTTCGTTTTGGTTTGACTCAGTGTTTGATTACACTACTTCTTATTATGGTCTTCATGGATTGATATATTATTAGATGAGAGTTCTACTTCTATGTATATAACTTTTTACTTTTATTTTCGTCCCATATTAACACCGATAACTTCGATAAATGTTCATATTATTCTTCCTGATATTGCAATGATGGCCCATTTTAAAAATAATGCTGTACCTAATTATTTGTTTATAAAATTGTATTAGGTTATCATTTTAATTTCACATGGTACATTAGGCATTTCCTTTTATTACCATCTTCTTTTCTATAACAACTCCTTTATATATATATATATATATATATATATATATATATATATATATATATATATATGATTTTCCACATTTTATGATGTAAGTAATTTTAATCTGTTTATAGTGACCTTGTAACATGTTTATTGTTTGACAATAATTTGGTATGTGTCGTCTTTATAAATTTACAATAATTTTTTATATCAACTTTATTAAACATTTATTGTTTAATAGTATTTTAACTGTTGTATTTTTGGTTAGGAGCCTGAATATAGTGCGAATATAGCACCGAAACAGATCGCTTAATTAATTTATAAATGTAAACATAGCTGCTGGAACTGTCTTTCAATGTACACATAAAACTTGTATGTCTATGGTCCCGCTGAGACATGTATATCATGTAAAGAAACTGTTAAAAATTATGTACACGCTGCTTTTAAATAATTTTTTTATTAAAAAATGTTCAGATGTTTGTAAATCTATGGGACTCAAGTGCTTCGTTATTAGTACCTCGTTTACAAACTACTTAAACCAAGGTAAACTAACCTAAGGACAACACATACACCCATGCCCGAGGGAGTATTCGACCCCCGACGGCGGACGGCCGCGCGCATCGCAGCACGGCGCCTCAGTGCGCATGGCTAATCCGCCGCGGCAATTTTTTATTACGACAGCCCTGTTTTTGCGTGACTGCCATCGTTTGGTTAAATTGGTAGCTCTTCTTCTCCTTGTAATATATCCGTTTATCTATTCTGTTTAGTTAATAGATTAACAGATACATTAGAACTGTTGTTTTTGTTCTTCTTTATGAAACCACCGATTTATTACGTTTGTTAGATGCCCAAATAGCTGTCACATAACGACAACTTAAGAATTAACTTGATAAATCAATAGCTTCATAAAGAACTACAAAAACAACAGTTCTAATATATCTTTTAATTTTCTTCTTCTTCTTTATCGTAACCTTGTCCCACGTCAAGTTGGGTCGGCGTTGCTCTCCTGGATCCTTCTCCTCCATAATACTCTATTCACTGCTTTTTCCTTTTTCCATCCTTTCTCCCTTAGGTCCCCCGCTATCTTATCCTTCTACCTCATCTTCGGTCTTCCTATCCTTCTCACTCCTTCAATCTTTATATCTTCAACTCTGTTTCCGATATACTGTTTAAGTAGAGAAACAGCGATATTACAAAGAGAAGAAGAGCTGCCAATTACCTGACGATGACAATCACGTCGAAACAGGCCTGTCGTAATAATTTAATTAAAAACAGCGCCTTTGGATATATAATTTTTAACAATGTTTCTAATTGACATAAAACTTGTTAACAAATAATAAATATTCAGTATCTTTAGGCGCCTATTTCTTAGGATATTGTAGCCACACATAATCACATAAAAGTAAAATGAAAATCTTTTTACAACACTTGTTTACGATGGTGGCATTACTGCATAAGATTTATAGAGAAATCAGATCGAAAGCAATAATCACATCATGTGACACATTAAGAACATACACGCCTAGTTGGAAAGGTTTTCAGAATCTTTACCCCCTCGTCATGATGAAAACTGCCTAACCTGGAAGCAGTGTTTAAGCTAGAAAATAAAACAATGTCGTAAAAATGCACAAATCTAAATTTATTTGTGTCAAAAATACTGCTAGTAGAAAATTTCATAGATTATGCTATTAATTAGGGTTTAAAACGTGAAATATGTTTATATTGAATTGACGTTAACAGTAATCTGCTAAATTAAACTTTATTATTACTAAGGTAAAGCAGTCAACAATCCGAAGATTGGTTTGAACACCACAGTGCTTTACTAGGCATGGTCCTATTTGGAGGTGGTATGCCGTTGCCTTCCTCCGACCTTCGAACTGACTTACCCAGTCAGTTATAGGGGGACCTACAGTTTAACGTGGGTTCCGAACCACGGTGCTACTCGGTATTTTTCACATGAGCAATACTGCCAGAGGTGAAAGAAGTGGAAAGTGATTATTATTACTATCTTTTTAAAATTAACTTATAGATGTACAGATCCACACCTTCCATATCTTATCTACAATACACTAAACTGCGATTACTGGTATGCTTATTTTACTTTGCATTATATTATATCGGATTAGAATATGTCGGTTTTATGCACAATCTACACACTGAATGCCTTCTCAAAATGACAGTAATTGCGAGGTGGACCTTCAATATTATTCATTAGAAGTTTTATAATTCTTTCCACAGATGATTTCTGATTTCTGTTTTTATTTTATTCATGCAACTAAACCATGGCTCGCAGTCATCTGTGTGCAGGGGAATACTGGAGACGTATCCTATATTTAAATCTGTAAAAGGAAATTGTTCACGTATTAACATAAATTAATTGTAACAGCTCTTTGTAATTCATTTCATTGCATTTACTGTTCAACACCTTAAACGAGGCCCATTCCAGTAACAGATTATTTAAATTCATAGATCTGGCGAAATTAATTAGTACATATATTTATGTGATTTGCTTATTGCTATTGCTATGGCTTTTGTTTATTTTCAGTTTCACTGCGACTAGGAGTCTGTTCTCTTTTATATCTCAAAACAAATTTATACATCGGTTTCTCAAATGTTCAAACATACACAGACTGAATTTAACAAGAATAAGGGATACAAGGACAACAGATAAGCAATGCGATCCAGAAGCTGCGAGACCAAGTGGCATATTGTTACGGCCTGATCAAACTTGAACGGGTGTGTTTTCAACCGCTGTTGCTTGTTTGTGTGGCGGAATGTTGTCGTGTTTTTGCTAATGCTATTTGAAAGCGCGTCGCATTCTTCGTCATCGAGTAGCAGAATGCGGCAAAAACGACTGCGACTGAAAGCGTGCCTAGAAGTCCTTGAATGAGCAAAGGTCTGGAGTGGACAGATCACGGGTCAACCTGGTAAGATGAGCATGCATTAAAAAAACAACATCCACTGTCACTGCCGGCAAGTGCAGACCGTTCAGCTCATACTTCAGTGTCGACTGCGTCTACCCACCTGCATAGGAGATTTCAGCAGACAGTAGCAAACGCACTGGAAGTGGGCGAGCTTCGCTCAAATATTATTTAAACTGTAATGATCAGTCAACAATTGTGTAATAGGAAACTGTTTGAACTAATTTGCGTGATAGTTAAACACAAGATAGAAAATGAGATTGTTTTCTTCACAAATATGAAAGCACCAAGTTAAATTTTCAATAAAGGAAGTCATACCTTCGCGAACGAATTAATTAAACAAAACCGAGTTAAAGATAACAGACACTCAACAATAACAACGAACCAAAAATTACTATGTGACACTTTTTCTTAACACAAAGTCGAACTACCGAATTGTTTTTTAGTCGTTCCCTTCAAATTACGGATTTTCGCCAGTAGTAACTTCAAAATAATACATTTTTTTTGAGCGATTGGTTGGTTATAGCTCATTGAATTCAGTACAATTGTTGGACTATAATCTACCAACGAAAAAATACTACGATTTCGCCAGTAGTAACTTCAAAATAATACATTTTTTTGAGCGATTGGTTGGTTATAGCTCATTGAATTCAGTTCAATTGTTGGACTATAATCTACCAACGAAAAAATACTACGATTACAGAGTTAAATAACGGTTAGTCATTTTAGACAATTAGTGTTGCCTGAAGCAGAAAACTGTTCGCTTCTTATGAAACAGTTGAACATTGTTGAGGAAACAGCGAAGGAAATGGGAGAGTTCCACAGAGTATGTGCGGAAGTCGTTGTGAACTCTACTTGAGCGCGGTAGGAGTAAACAGATTTGAAGGGCTTGGGGAACGGAAGGAGAGAAAGGCTAATACTCCGAGAAGTAAATAGAAAACTCCAGTGAGCCACTGCTGCGGGAGTGTACGTCTTTCGATTCTAAATATACCGCAGAGGGCCTTTCAAATCTACCGCCTCATCAGCATTATTTAAATTATGGCGGTATTTCAGCAAACAAATAAACAAACAGATACCTGACATGAAGCAGAGCTGTTAAGCTGAGTGCGACAAGGTGAGACAAACGCTTGGCAAATACACATAACTAGATAAACAAGAGATAGAAAAGCTGATATCCTGAATTAGTACGGAGGAGGAGAAATTACATCCTTGTAGGTCATAAGCAAAATAGTTCACGCAAATCTGACACCAAAAGTGAACTGACACAGTACAACCAAAGAGACTATGGCCCTAGGAATATATCAACTGTTCAAATGTTTGTAAACATTGCATTTAACTGCTGTGGTTAGCGGACCCTAGGCTTACAACCTAATTAGACTAACTTAAAATAAGGAGAACACAAACAATCATGCCCGAGGGAGGACTCGAATCTCCGACGGCGAGCATCCGCACGCTCCCCAGCAAGGCGCCTTAGAGCGCTCGGCCACTCCACCGTGGCGGCATATATTCCTGCCTAACGTTTCGTCTTCCATTATGCAGAGGCTATAATACCTCAGCACACTACCAGGAAACTGAGCAGTCGAATCCAGGTCGGACTGCGGAAATTTTCAATCGGAATTTAATCTATGGGCACAGTTGCTTAGAATCCACATTCCAGTGTAGATCCCCTTTCCCTTTCGCATAAGATAAAGCAGTCAACAATCGCAAAATTGGTTTGAACACCGCAGTGCTTTACTAGGCATGGTCCTGTTTGGAGGTGGTATGCCGTTGCCTTCCTCCAACCTTCTAACTGACTTACCCAGCCGCGGCGGAGTGACCGAGTAGATTGAGGCGCTATGCTCCGCTGCGCGAGGCCGTTCCCCGGCGGGGGTTCGAAACCCCTCTCGGGCATGGATGTTTGTGCTGTCTTTAGTGTATGTTAGTTTATAAGTAGTTTGTAAGCTTAGGGACTGATGACTCAGCAGCTAAGTCCCATAAGCTTAACAAACATTTGGACATTTCCACATTTGAGTTACCCCGCCAGTTATAGGGGGACCTACAGTTTAACGTGGTTTCCGAACCACGGTGCTACTCGATATTTTTCACATCTGCAACACTGCCAGAGGTGAAAGAAGTGAAAAGTGACAGATAAAAATCCTAGGACCTTGCGGGGATCGAAGCCGCGACCTCTGCGTGACTGGAGTAAATTAGGGATGATTTATAAAACAAATCCGCTGTCAGTTGGCAAATTTGATTTATTAACCTCACACAGCCGATTTCACGAATTGTTTTATTCACCATGATGTAGAGCAGTTGCGAATGCCGATATTACAAAATAAGTTTTGGTAAATATGGGCCAATCAGGTCGTACAAGTGACGTCAAAGGTGGGATTGTGGGTCCGCGTGGATGCATAAACACCCCTGTTTATTGTCATACGTGAATTATTTTCAGCGGAAATTATTTGAAGGTTTATTTATTGTAGAAACATGCAAAAATAACATCACTACAAGGTGTTTTAGGTATTTCATTGTGTAAATATTTATTGTCATATTATTGTGGATGTCACAATTTGTCTCATAGATGAGACAAAAAGCGGGATATAGGCAGTGACATCTACATAAATGTTCAAGTGTTTGGGTCTAGAGCTGACTATCGGGAAATTACCAAACTTCGCTGTACGATATACATGAAGAAAGATCTTTAAAAAAAAAGTTCAAATGTTTGTAATCTGATCGGAGCAAACTACGTTGGTCATCAGTCCCTAGTCTTACAAACTACTTAAACGAAGTTAAACCAACTTAAGGGCGACACACACATCCATGCCCGGGGGAGGATTCGAACCTAAGACGCGGGAGGCCGCGCGATCCGTAACGGGGCGCTCCAGACCGCTCAACCACTCCCGCGCGGCAAAGATCTTTCAGCGTTTCTCTTCAAATAACATGATATCTGTACATGTTTGGTTCTTGAGCAATAAATAATTGAAAGTGTTCCCGAACTTTATGAACTTTTCATCAAAAGCTTCACACACAGAAAATGATCTGCAGCTCACGCTGACATTTTGCCGAAGTCTTCATAAATAATTCTGGCAGAAATATCAGAAACCGTGACTCCCAAAGAAGACGTTATATCTACGTAATGGGCCGTTCTGTAATATGTTTCACGAATTGCTTATGGTTTGTTCTTTTCACTTCTGAGGACGGTTTGGTTAATGATACAAGTAGTACAACTTACCCTCCGTCAGGCATCATACACTGGCTTGCAAAGTATGTACGTAGTTGTCGATGAAGATGTACATACGAGTCTTGTGAAACGTCACTGAAAAGATTTATGTACCAGTCTCCGTGGAAAGTGCTGAGGCTATGTTAAGTAACCTACATCGAAAAAGTTACTTCTCATTGTATATTAAATTGAGAAAAAGAAGTAGATTTACATTTATCATTTCTGGTACAGTATACTAAGCAAACCGTAACAGATCGCAAACAGATTCATAAGCTAATATCTCACTTCGACAATCCTTCCTTCACTTTTCCGGAATAATTTCGTAGATCAGAAAGTGGTCTACTAGCGGCAGTACGACGATAGAACGTGTGAATAAGAAAAAATCATTATGACCTCCTGGAAGTAATTACGGGCAAACCTTACACTGTTCCATGGATCTCTAAAAAGTATCGTTAGGAATGTAACTGAATAACTCAAGTTAAATTCGAGAGTAGTCCAGTTCTTGATAAGTGGAGGCTTAAAGCTATTTTTGTGTTGTGGCTACTTATTTACCGTTAGGTTCTTGGAAAAATAAGCTTTTGTTGTCTTGAAAATAAACGTCTCCTCTGAGAAAAGAGAAGAAAATTAACTTTGATTGCCACAGATTACGCGGTTTGCTAAAATATTTAGTCACTCCGATCTCGAGAACGTATTTCATTATTTGTTGCGTTCGAACGAAGAAGAGAGGAACTCGACAGGAAAAACAATGAACTTAATGAGACTCAAGAGAGTAATTACGCGGAAATAACGCTAAGTCGCATCTTTCCCCTCTTGAGCAGTTTTGCAGGAGAGATGTAATACCTTGAGAAGTACTGTAACTTATTATTGAATACCGTCAATTAGATACAGTTCGTGAGGAATTGCGTCGCAGGCAACGATCTAATATAGAAGAGACGGAGTGGTTGGTTACAAAGAACGAAAGGGGAAATTTGTATTTATTGGGACTGCAATTATCATCCATAAACTAGAAAAATAATCGGACACTTTTCTCCTTGCATTCAGTTTTTCCGGATTCTACCTGATTATAAACTCTTTTCTACTTCTTGCCTCTGAAAGTAGAAAAGAAGAAAGCAGCCGCTATTACTGCTAATTGAAGACTCGAAGCAAAAGTAACGTACGGTGGCAGTACCACTTTTGAAAATTGCAACAAGTATAGTTTTAAGAACATTTTTTGGAAGGCCTCTGGCGCTTCAACAGGAAGGGACATGACTTGTTTAAGACTTACAACAGCCGACATTCGGGCGAAAAATCAACGGTGGAACTTTTTCTTCAACATTAATCTCCCAGAATGCATGATTCTAATTTTCAAAAACGCTTTTTATTTATGAGAGGAGACGAAACATAGTAATCGAAACAGTGTTACAACAACAGTTTCTTGGAATGTATTTTAGACTTGGAAACTTTTTTATTGCTCTTAATGTTGTCTGATTGTTTCCGCATAATCCAGCAATATTGTAAGGACATTGTAGTTCACCCTAAAGACGATCGCAGAGTCATAGACACGCACGGAGAAAAGAGAATTACCATCACAAAGCTTCTAAAGCTTTCGACCACATCTTTAGTCTGGAAAAGGTACACACACACACACATTCACACAATCATGCAGGCACAAATCACGCACACGCTAGCGCCGTATTCGACCTCTGCGCCTAAAAACTAAAGAGGTCCGTGTAACGATACAGGAACTTAGATTCAAACTTAGTTGACGAGTTGCCACGAAATTAAGTCACCAGTTGATTTCGATTTCGATCAGTTCCTTTTCTCGTTGTGTATTGAGCTACACGTAATTTAGTCATCATCATCAAAGACTGATTATGCCTTTCAGCGTTTTCAGTCTGGAGCACAGTGCCTCTAATAAAATTCCTCCATGCTCTCCAATTCAATGCTACATTGATGCCTCGTCTGACATTCCTTTTACTTCAGAATCATTCTTCACCGGATCTAAGTACTTTCTTCTTGGTCTACTTCGATTCCTCTAATACTCCGCTGCCGAGCTCATGAGTCTCTTGGGTAAACTTGTTTCTCCCATGCGTGTAACATGACCCAACCATACCAGCCTGTTCGCTCTAACTGCTTCATCTATGGTGTTCATTCCCAGTTTTTCTCTGATTTCCTCATTATGGACACTCTCCTGCCATTGTTCCCATCTATTAGCAATCATTCTTGCTACTTTCATATCTGTAACCTCTACCTTATGAATAAGGTAACCTGTATCCACCCAACTATACAATAAAGTTGGTTGAAAGATAGAGGGGTTCACTGCTTAGTATTGGTACTTGCTTCCTTCTTGCAGAAGAGAGTAGACCTTAACTGAGCACTCACTGCATTAGCTTTGCTACACCTCGATTCCCGTTCTTTCACTATGTTGCCATCCTTTGAGAGTATACATCGTAGGTACTTGAAACTGTCTACCTGTTCTTTGTTCCTTCTATTTGGCACTCAACCTGTTTAAATCTCTTTCCTACAGATATTACTTGGCTTCAGGAGATGCTGATCTCCATATCATAGCCCTTACACCTCTGATCGAGTTCTGAAATATTAGTTTGCAACTTTTCAATCGAATCTGTCATTACAACTAAGTCATCCGCATATGCGAGACTGCTTATTTTGTTTTCACCTATTTTAATCCAGCCTTGCCAGTCTACTGTTTTCAACATATGATCCATGAAAGTATGAACAACAATGGTGACAGGTTACAGCCTTGTCTTACCCCTGAAACTACCCCGAACCGTGAGCTTAAATTGCCGTCTAATCTAACTGCTGCCTGACAGTCTACGTAAAGACCTTCAATTGCCTGCAGAAGTTTGACTCCTATTTCATAATCTTGTAGAGCTGACAACAGCTTCCTCCTAGGAACACGGTCATAAGCCGTTTCTAGATCTATAAAACATAGATGCAATTAATATTTATGGTGTCTTCCGTCGGTTCTTGATGGAACACAGACATATTAAATAACTGTGTACACTATATATTTATTCCACAATAATATTTATTTTGTTGTGAACTGGCTTTCGGCTTCTTAGGCCATTTTCAGACAACTTAATACTGCAGATTATCCACATCACACCAACTGCTGTGTTTCGAGTACAAAGAAAGATTTTAAAAAAGATATGTGTCAGTCATAGACTATGTAGTCTCTAAGTATTTTATAAACAGAGACGCCCATACAATTTAAACAAAACTGTAACTAAGAAATAACTGTACATTAATTTTTAACAAATAAGCTGAAACAAACACATGGCCCAGTGAGTGTACTAGTAAGTACAATTGTATATTAAATTAACTTACCTATATGACCAAAAGTAGGGGGGGAGCAGGCGAGTGAAAAGAAAAATAAACGGAACAAAAACTTCGCTGTGTGTAGTTCAGCTTCCCAAGAAAGTCAACATTGGCAATAAAGTGCGATGATTCAATTCCATCAGTGTCACTCTTTTCTTAGGTTTGAGACGTAAATATCTATCTATATAAAAGAGCAAGGACACTCATTCACTCACTCACTGACTAAACACGAAATCTCGAAAACCAATTCACCTATGAAGCTGAAATTTGGTAGGAATGTAGTTTATGGGTAGAAGACGTCAGATAAGAAAGGATTTTGCGATAGGGCCGATAGTTCAGAAGATATGACGTCATAAACAATGAAAACTTCCCCGTATTGCGGCACGTGATAGTGTGACTTTATCAGCCCAATATTTGCGAAGGAGAGCACTTAGCGACTTGCAACAAACTTTAAACATTATTTCAAACCTTTTGCAAACTTTTACTCGCTGACGATCGCAGCAAAATGATGAAAGGAAAAAAAGTTTGTCGCTTACTACTTTTTCGGCATTCATGCAGTAAAATTACGGCATTTGGCGTGACGTTACAATTTATTACTCATACACTATATTAATTTTATTCGCAAGAAATCTCACAGACAGTATACACGCATACCGCTGAACATACGTTAGTACGACACACAGTACACGAGATATGACGCCAAAAACAATGAGATGCAAGAAAAACTGCTAAATCACGCGACAATATTGCACATTTCCTCCTAATCCATTGGACCGATTTCAACCAAATTTGATACACTTATTCCTTGCCATGAGGTAATAGTTCTTGCAGGGTTAAAAATCACATAAGACGCATGGTTCAGGAGATATGACGTCATAAACAATAGGATTCGCAAAAAACTGCCACATAATGCGACGAGACGTTATTCATGAGAGTATTTAGCGACTTGCAACAAACTTTAAAGTTAATTTCAAACCTTTATTATTTTTTTCTCGCTGACAACCACAGCAAAATGATGAAAGGAAAAAAGTTTCTTGCTTAATACTTTTCCGCTGTTCATGGACTAAAACTACGGCCTTCGGCACGACGTTGCAATTTATAATATTTCTACACTACAAATTGTAGATGCAGCAATTATCCAGACAGTATACATACAATATATACAGCTAAATGTACCTTCTAAATTGTATCGCAGTACGACACTTACTTCATGAGATATGAGCACATAAACAGTAACGTTCACGGGAATCCGCCCCATCACGCACCAAGTTTTAATCTATCACTACTTTACTACTAATTGTATTCGCAATAGATATTACAGACATATAGAAGTGATAAAAATGAATATATACCTGAAAAATTATACACTTGTACAACATATAACTCAATAAATATGAGATCGTACGAATTTTATATGCCATTTGTATTTTGATTACTATCTTTCTTTGTTTGGATACTGCACTTATAATTTTGTACGTTATGTAAGACAGTCTTATTTCTTTAAATATTCTCCCATAAATATAACCTAATATATATATATATATATATATATATATATATATATATAATAATGGAAAGTCCAGGTTGGAATAAATAATATAGTGAGGACAGTTACAACTCACCGCAAAGACGTGGCGACGAGATGCGACAGGCACATACAAAAGACACACACATACAACACATTCAGCTATCGGCCATGGCCTTCCTCAGAAATAGAGCACTCACGCAATCACACAGGCACACAACACAGTCATACAACCATCACCTCCGACTGCCACACTTCGAATCACGCTCTGCAGCGAATCGGGGACGGGAGGGGAGGGGAGGGGGAGGGGATAGAAAGGTTACGTCACGGTGGTGGGGATGGGTTAGATGGGAATAACGAGATGCAGCTTAGGAATGGAGTGGGGAGGCGGGTGAGGGGAGAAAATAAAATAAAATAAAGTAAAATAAAATAATATATATATATATATATATATATATATATATATATATATATATATATATATATATATATATGAAAATTCATGCACACTGCAAGTGCACAAGACCACATACACACACATACGCACGCACGCACGCATGCACACACACACACACACACACACACACACACACACACACACACACATACATACATATACACACACATGATCACACATTCACACACCACTCAAATCAGGCGAGGTTTGGGATACAGAGGTAGGAACTGTAAGGTATGGAAAAATATATATATAGGGAAATTATCGTAGGTTGAGGCCTGGTTGATTTCGGGATCGGAGAATGTATTGTAGGGATAACTCCCATCTGTGCAGTTCAGAAAAGCTGGTGGTGGATGGGAGGATCCAGATGGTCCGGGTTGTGAAGCAGCCATTGAAATCAAGCATGTGCTCCGCTGCATGCTGTGCCACAGGGTGGTCCACCTTGTTTTTGGCCACAGTTTGGCGGTGGCCATTCATCCTAATGGACAGCTGGTTGGTGGTCATGCCAATGCCCAAAACCTCAAGCCTCTGGCCTGGTTCCAGTTCATTGATGATATTTTCATGATCTGGACTCACGGCCAGGACACCCTATCCTCCTTTCTTCAGAACCTCAATTCCTTCTCTCCCATCCACTTCACCTGGTCTTCCTCAACCAACCATGCCACATTCCTGGATGTCAACCTCCACCTCACTGATGGCTCCATCCACACTTCCGTCCATATTAAACCTACCAACCACCAACAGTACCTACATTTTGACAGTTGCCATCCCTTCCACGTCAAAAAATCCCTCCCTTACAGCCTGGCCACCCGTGGACGGCATATCTGCAGTGACAAGAATTCCCTTTCTGAATATGCTGAAGGTCTCACAAAGGCCTTCACAAACAGAAACTACCCCACAGACCTAGTCCGCAAACAAATCTCCCGTGCCATATCCTCACACACCCCAAATCCTCTTCCTAACACTAGTAACCATCCACAAAAGAGCGCTCCCCTTGTCACCCAGTACTACCCTGGTCTCGAACAACTAAATTCCATCCTTCGCCAAGGTTTTGATTTTCTATCCTCATGCCCTGAAATGAGAGACATCCTGCCCAAGATCCTTCCCACCCCTCCTAAAGTGGTGTTCCGTCGCCCTCCCAACCTTCACAACATCCTAGTTCATCCTTATGCCACCCCGAAACCCAGCTCACTGCCACAGGGATCATATCCTTGTGGAAGACCCCGCTGCAAGACCTGTCCAATCCACCCACCCAGCACTTCCTATTCCAGTCCTGTTACAGGCTTATCCTACCCCATCAGAGGCCGGGCCACTTGTGAAAGCAGCCACGTAATTTACCAACTATGCTGCAAGCACTGTACAGCTTTCTATATTGGCATGACCACCAACCAGCTGTCCATTAGGATGAATGGCCACCGCCAAACTGTGGCCAAAAACAAGGTGGACCACCCTGTGGCACAGCATGCAGCGGAGCACATGCTTGATTTCAATGGCTGCTTCACAACCCGGGCCATCTGGATCCTCCCATCCACCACCAGCTTTTCTGAACTGCACAGATGGGAGTTATCCCTACAATACATTCTCCGATCCCGAAATCAACCAGGCCTCAACCTACGATAATTTCCCTATATATATATTTTTCCATACCTTACAGTTCCTACCTCTGTATCCCAAACCTCGCCTGATTTGAGTGGTGTGTGAATGTGTGATCATGTGTGTGTATATGTATGTATGTGTGTGTGTGTGTGTGTGTGTGTGTGTGTGTGTGTGCATGCGTGCGTGCGTGCGTATGTGTGTGTATGTGGTCTTGTGCACTTGCAGTGTGCATGAATTTTCATATATATATATATATATATATATATATATATATATATATATATATATATATATATTATTTTATTTTACTTTATTTTATTTTATTTTCTCCCCTCACCCGCCTCCCCACTCCATTCCTAAGCTGCATCTCGTTATTCCCATCTAACCCATCCCCACCACCGTGACGTAACCTTTCTATCCCCTCCCCCTCCCCTCCCCTCCCGTCCCCGATTCGCTGCAGAGCGTGATTCGAAGTGTGGCAGTCGGAGGTGATGGTTGTATGACTGTGTTGTGTGCCTGTGTGATTGCGTGAGTGCTCTATTTCTGAGGAAGGCCATGGCCGATAGCTGAATGTGTTGTATGTGTGTGTCTTTTGTATGTGCCTGTCGCATCTCGTCGCCACGTCTTTGCGGTGAGTTGTAACTGTCCTCACTATATTATATATATATATATATATATATATATATATATAGAGAGAGAGAGAGAGAGAGAGAAAAGAAATAGGAGAAGTACTAACTCAAGGCTGGAATAAATAAATAAATACCCGAGCAACGCCGCGTTTTCAGCTAGTTAAGAATATACAAGTAATGAATATGCAACATTGTGTATGTATGAAAGTGATAGAAAGATAGCATGATGAATGCAGATACGACATAGTACGAACAGCAGACTGAATTAGAAGGGACAGAAAACATGTTGTCAGAATAGATTTGGAAACGGAATTGCAATAGATTGCATCCAGCACTATACGTCAGAATAGATAAAGAAAAAAAAAAACGTAGATGAAATGGACAACATTCATGAAACTGGAGATAATATTCCATTAATAAAATGTAACATTCTAGCAGGATACATTGCTCGGGACATGACGCAACAAGAACATGAAGGCTAAGAAAAGAAAGTAAACATTGTCAAGTCACAAGAATTTAGATTCAAATTTGGTTTATGAGTTTGCATTTAAATTAACCTAGTCATCGATCTGAATCAATTCCTTTTCCTTTTAGGTATAAGCCTGTAAGAAATTTTAATACACTAAAAAATAAAAATTTCGGAACTTGAAGCCATTATTTCAGTTGTCCTTGCAGCTGTAATCTTCTTTTTCCATCAACTGTACGCTGTTCTCAATAATTACTAGCAGTGCCACCAAATATGATTTTGAAACAAAACGTATTTCTTATTTATATGGTGTCTGTTCTCTTCGGACATGTCCGAAAGAACAGACACCATTTGTTGACATTAACGGCCGTAATTCTACGAATTCGAAATATTTAAATATTTTGACTGTTTCAGGGCATTGGAATAAACCCAATAGTAAGGATGAAAATTTGTGCTGGATCGGTATTCGAACATGGATTTGCCGCTGTGGGCCAGTGGTCACCTTAGCCATTTTTTTTCCTTTGTAGCAGGTAGATCAATGCTTTGCAGTCGTTGGTTCAGTTTATTGTTGGTTGTTCATTGAATATTCGGCTCAGCTTTCTTATTACAAAGGGCGCTTAGCCCCCTGACCGGGCGCGCTGAGCCAATTAGGCTATCCAGGCACGCTTCCCTTCCAACCCAAATTCTCACCTTGTAGCACACTACGATTGTAGTGCCCCCTGTCCATGTGATTCCACTTGGTCGCAGCGTATACTGGATTCTCGGAATGGATCGAGAGTATTAATGCGTCCTCATTAAAATTGTCAATTACCTGTTGGGGAAGATATACAATTATCTATATGGCGCCCGTTCCTTTCGGACATGTCCGAAAGAACAGACACCATTTGTTGACAAGTTTAAATAAGTCGAATTCGTAAAAAAATTACGGCCATTAATGTCAACAAATGGTACCTGTTCTTTCGGACATGTCCGGAAATCACAGACATCACATAAATAATTGTATATCTGCCACAACAGGCAATTGACAATTTCAATGCGGACGCATTAATACGCTCGATCCCTTGCAGTAATCCAGTACATGTGAGAGCAAGTGGAATCAAATGGACAGGGGGGCACTACAATCCTAGTGTGCTACAAAGTGAAAATTTGGGTTGGAAGGGGACCGCTGGTCCAAAGCGGGAAATCCGGGATTGAATCCCGATCCAGCACAAATTTTCATCTTTGCCAACGGTCGAAATGTTTAAATATTTCGAACTCGTAAAACGTGATCCACGCCAGGCCCTAGGATTTGTATCTGTCACTGTCCACTTATTTAATCTCTAGCAGTGTTGCTGCTGTGAAAAATATCGAGTAGCACCGTGGTGCGGAACCCAGGTTAAACTGTGGGTCCCCCTATAACTGGCTGGGTAAGTCAATTCGAAGGTCGGAGGAAGGCAACGGCATGCCACCTCCAAACAGGACCATGCCTAGTAAAGCACTGTGGTTTCAAACCAATCTTCGCATTGTTGACTTTTTTATTTTTTATTTATTTATTTATTTTTTTTTAGCTGGAGAAAGTAATATTTTAAAAATTTTACTTCCATGAAGTCACTTGTGTAGTACTACATTCATAACATTTCTTACAGAAAAAAAAATTGAAGAGGTAGTTCAGCTAGGAATATGATAACACCTTGGATTGTAGAGTGGAAATCAATAATGGGGTAAGTGTCAAAGTTGTTTCGGAAGTTAAACCCGAAACAGAAAGCTAAATGCCATTTCCAACAACCTGAAAAGCGGACTAAGTGCTACGATCCAAAAAAGTAGTGCGTATAAGACAAGATAGATGGCTTTGGCGGTATGTGTCGACGCACTGGTTTAAGTTAAAGCGTGCTAATTGTAAGAGCCACAAAGCTTTGTAATTGTTTGCGAGCATTGTCTACGACAGTACTGTGCAGTCAGACTCCATTTTTGTATTCCTTCTTTTAACGGCGCGATATTGTATTGTAGAAACGAAGAAGCCGCGGCGGAACGGCCGAGCGCATTGAGACGCTATGCTCCGATGCGCGAGGCCGTTCCCAGTCGGGGTTTCTAATACCCCCCCCCCCCCCTCGGGCATGGATGTTCGTGCTGTTTTTAGTATAAACTAGTTTATAAGTAGTTTGTAAGTTTAGGGACTGATGACCTCGCAGTTAAGGCCCTTAAGCTCCACCAACATTTGAACATTTTATTTGAAACGAAGTATAACGAGACACAGTACACATTTTTGGCCATTCATTTATGTCGTACGACGTAAGAGCATGGAAGAATGTCCAATACCTAAAGACCTTGTAGAACGTTTAGAGCATGTGACACCTAACAATTCATTTGTGTAACAGCCTCTGATTCTGACGACTTTTCTGAATTAAAGAAAGCACTAACGCAATGAAAATAAATATTTCTAAGTATCATCGAGATGACGACAGTATTTAAGGAAGTTGAAGACCGGAGCACCTACAAGGTTTTCAAGAAAAATAATATCAAAAAATGTTCAATTGTTTGTAAATCTATCGGGCCAAACTGTGTGGCGCATCAGTCCGTAACTTACAAATTACTTAAACTAAGGTAATCTAACCTAAGGACAACACACACACCCATGCCCTAGGGAGGATTCGAACCTCCGATGGCGAGCAACCACGCGCTCCGCAGCGGGGCGCCTTAGACCGCTCGGCTAGTTCACCGCAGCGATGATATCACTGACATAATAATAATAATAACAATAATAATAACTTTGTTTATCCGTCGTATCAACGTAAAAAAAAAAAAAAAAAAAAAAAAAAACTCAGCTGGATTGAAGGAGGTTCTGCAACAGATTCACAGTATTTGAAAGTAGCTTCTAGAACATTTTTCGAACAGTTAATAAATTAAAAAACTTTGTGTTGTGTAGAATGAAAAGGATTGCAAATAAAATAATGACAGGATAATGTATCTTTAAACTGTTTGCTATTAAAATTGTTTTAGATTTCGTTCACTGGTACTTCGTTTTTGCCGATAACTGTAATGCATTTAGCATGTTCTACATTTTTCAAAATACAGTATTTTATTTCATTGATAAAAGGAAGGGTGCTTAAAATATTGCAATAGCTGTGTGACTGTTACTGTAGACAGTAAACACGAATTATTGCTCAGGTTATTCATTACAATATTTTTGTTAAAACAAAAATTCAATAACAATCATTATTTTGGCACTTAGGTCGTTACTGATTTATATTCTACAATCAGATGGAGTCATCCATAAATTTTGAATTAATTTTTTTGTAGGAAAATAACAATGTAGTTTCTCATGTAGCAATGTATTAAAAAGATTAATAACACTACCATTAAGTGGTGGTTAAAAATGTGTCACATGGCATGGAACGTGTCCCTACACATATCATACTGAAGTTTTTCTAATCCCTGATCCAGTGAATAATTATACATCACAGGAAATTAAATGTCTGATGAGCTATGATCAGATTAGAATATGGGTCAATGTAAAGATGTGACAATTTTTATTACACAGAAACAATTATTTCTTACATACCATGCATTTGATACAAAGAGTAATTAAGATTGCAGTATACAGTAGTATTACATTGCCCAGATTTCGTGTTACCATAAATTGGAGAGAATTATATCCGTCGATGTCGCTATATTTACTTTACTAGAATTAGCTGTCGTAGTTGTGGTGGTGGTATTCATCTGATGGAGTCACTTATTCTTCTGCACCTGGTACAGCATGTTGAACAGCGTGTACGATCCATTCAGTATCTGCAGCATACAAGAGAGATGGTTACAATTAATAATCTGATTTTATACGCATTTCTTTTTGAATGATGGCGCCATAAGCAAAGCAATAACACTAGACACGGAGAAGTAATTTCGTTCACTTGGTGTTTTATGTACCTTTTTACGCAGGCTTTTGATCTTGGCATTCTTTTAACGACGGAAAAATGACGACTACGATGAGTCACCATGACCACTTTTATGGGGAACGTGTGCAGTCAGAAAGCAAACATCCTAGTTATCGCTCTTGGTGAGCAGTGCTCAAAACGCTTAATGTATGTGCAAGCATTCATTAATGGATGCAAAACAACGTACCCAACGTACTTCTCAGGAGTTCTTGGAATTTTGGAAGTGACCGCACAAACGCGTTCCGTCAACCTGAAACGACGAAAATCTACAGGTTTACGGTACGACACATTGTGTTTTAAGGCGAAAACACGATTGTGTAGTGGACTCTAGGAATGGCTCAACAACATGTTTCTGCCTATGGCTTATATAAGAACTTAAGGATCAACATCCTGTTAACATGAAAGTCATTAGTGACTGTGGGCAAAGATGTAGATGCAAACCGTGTGTTGCTTTCATGATGTAATAATAGCATTATTTGCAGTTTATTTAAAGAGCTACGTAAAAATTAGCTCTTGATGCGTAGACGGATATTTAAAACCGAAAGTCAGAGATACGAGGGAAAGAGCATATGGGCAGAGAGGAGTCGGGGAAACGGATGATTGGACGTAGAGAAGGGGAAGAAGATCGATGGGTGGTTAGTTGAGGAGAAAATGAAGAGGGAGAATATGAGATGGTTAGAGAGAGAGAGAGAGAGAGAGAGAGAGAGAGAGAGAGAGAGAGAAGAGAGAGAGAGAGAGAGAGAGAATGGGGAGGGGGATGAGGACAGAATGGAAGAGGCGGTAGAAATGTACGAAAGGAGAGTAGAGATAGAGATGAACAGAGAGATGATTTAAAGAAAATTAAGACGTAAACCAATTAGACAAATTTAGCATTTGCAGGTTTTTTTTTTTTTTTTTTTTTTTTTTTTTTTTTTTTTTTTTTTGTACTAGCGAAACACTAAAAAGTGTGCTTTAGTCTCATTATATTCGTAGGTTACGGAAGAAACTACATGGGGTGTACAAAATAAAATGAACACCATGCAGTATACTAGGCCTACATCTTGTTCAAAATGTTCAAATGTTTGTAATTCTATGGGAAAAAACTACGTTGGTCATCAGTCCCTAGTCTCACAAACTACTTAAACTAAGTTAAACTAAACTAAGGACAACACATACATCCATGCCCGAGGGAGGATTCGAATCTCCGAAGCGGTAGGCCGCGCGAACCGTAACGTGGCGCTCCAGACCGCTCGGCTACTCGTTATTGTTCATGTTGTTGTTGGTTTTTAGGGGACTAAACAGCTAGGTCATCAGACCTTCTCGGCTACTCGCGCGCGACAATACTACATCTTGTTTCAAGTTGGCACCACTGCGTACGTTTTAACACTGGCAAAGAGACCATACGGGTATCGGATTTTAGAATTTTATGATAAGTGAAGTTCAGAACTAAAATAACAATCAACCAAAGCCATGCCCCGCAACTCTAAAAAATTCTCGATAAAATCGACTGTGAAGTTTTGAAAGTAATCGTAAGTACCAACTATTAAATGATTTGAGCATCTGTCTGTGTAGCTCAGGTGGTAGCATTCTGGTCTTAAAATGCTAGGGTTGGTGGTTAGAATCCTGTCGTGATAGTTTTTTTATTGTTTTTCATTGTGTTCGAATACTTACACAATTATAAAATCTATTGGTAATTTTTACGAAAAGTGTATGTATTTTTGTTTATTCATTATTTTCTGTTTTCAATAGAAGGTTGTTAATAATAATAGTTCGAATAAAACAATGTAAGTTACATTTTGTACAGTATTGGCTTCGCTATTAGTGGTCGACGGTAATCTTTGATGGTTCAGTTTGGGAAGAGCTGCGACGCTGTTTTTTGAAAGTCATCTCCATAGCTAGGAATGGTTTTCCAAGCAGCTAACCTTCTCAACCATCATTTCACGTGACAAGCTCCTCATCATAAATATAAACAAAAACTGACAACAGGCCGAATTAGAGATCCCAAATTGTCTTACATAACTGAATTCGAAAACAACGAGAAAATGTGTAATAGTGGGATTCGAACCACCGATTCTGGTTATAAGGCCAGAACGCTACCACCTGAGCTACATCGACAAATGCTTCCACTGTTTTCATTTTTGGTACTTACGTGTACTTTGTAGAAATTCAAAGTCGATTTTTTTGGGGAAATTTCGAGAGTTCCGTCGAATGACTTTGGCTGATTGTTAGTTAAGTTCTGAACTGCACGTAGCATAAATAAAAAAAATAAAAAAAATTATAAAATCCGATGCCCATGTGGTCTTCTTGTGAGACGCGCCCGCAATGCACACTTGAAATAAGAAGTTTTCCACATTACGTTGCAGTATATGTTTTGTTCTGCGACGGTCCCCACGGCGGAGTGACCGAGCGCATTTAGGCTCAATACTCCGATGCGCGAGGTCGTTCTCCGTCGGGGGTCCGAATCTTCCCTCGGGCATGGATGTTTGTGCTGTCTTTAATATAAGCTTGTTCATAAGTAGTTTGTAAGTTTAGGGAATGATAACCCGTAGTTAAAGTTCCATAAGCTGAACAAAAATTTGAACATCTGAGACGGTCAACACAAATGATCGGTGAAATGCATGGTCTCTTAAACTTCCAAAGAAGCCAACTCCTTGGCTCGCATTTACTGGGAGCATCTGTGATGAAATCGGTTGCACTGTTTAACGTTTTACTAGCGACAGTATCCTCGGTTACGACTGTTACACAAAACAAGAAAAAACGTCATTGGCGAAGAGGAATATTGGTGGCGAAATCCGACTGACAAAGACTGACGAGCGTTAAGAAAACTTGTGGCTAGAGAACATAAATCTACCACGCCACAAGTGACAGCCGAACTCAACACTCACTTGAAAAATATCGTTTCGATAAAAACAGTATGCCTGGAGCTTAACGTTCGTAGAAGGGTTGCGGTTACTAAAATTTTAATAACGGAATCCAACAGAAAGTTGAGAAGGAAGTGATGCCTCCTTCATAAAACCTGGACACTTGGTGACTGGAAGTATGTGGCGTGGTCCGATGAATCATCATTTACATAGCTTCTTACAAACAACCGCGTTTATGTATGTAAAGAAGCTTACGACACGACATTCCTGCTTCCTACAGTTAAGCATGGGAAAGGTTCCATAATGATTTCGGTGTCTATACCGTGGTATTCAACTGTTTCTATCATTGCCCTTACCTGGCCAAAAAACTGTGAATGAATATGTCACCATCCTGAAAATGAACTGCTTACTGTGACGAACTAATTTCTAGCAAACAATGCCGTATTCCAAAATCATAATGCGCCCATACACATTCAGAGAGGTTCAGGTTTGCTTCGTACAGCAACATAAAATTACGAAACATATACACTGGACAGCAAAATAGCCATGTCTCAACGTAACTGAACCGTGATGGCGATTTTTGAAGCTGAGAGTCAAAAATGTAAGATGATGCATATGAGTAGTAAAAACAATTCCATAATGGTCGAATACAGCATTAGTAGAGAGCTTCTTGATGCAGCCGCGACGTTCAAATATCTAGGCGTAACATCGCAGAGCGATATGAAATGGAACTAACATGTAAGTACAGTTGTGAGTAAGGCGGACAATTAAATGTTTGTCAAGCTTAAGGGACGTAACTGCGGGGCCATCAGTCCCTAAACTTACAAATTACTTATGAACAACCTTATACTTAAGACGGCAGAAACATCCATGTCCGAGGGGGGATTCGAACCCCCCGACGCGGAACGGCCTCATGCATCGTAGCATACTGCCTCAATGCGCACGACCACTCCGCCACGGCTAAGGCGGACAGCCGACTTCGGTTTGCGTAGATGTACTTCATCTGTAAAGGAGACCGCGTATAAAACGCTTGCACGACCACGTCTTGAGTATCGTTACAGTGTTTGGGACCCGCAGCAGATCGGTTTAAAGGAAGACATGGAAGCAGTCCAGAAGCGAGCACCTAGGTTCGTTACTGGTAGGTTCGACTAATGTGCGAGTGTCTCGAAAATGCACCGGGAACTCGAATGTGGATCGGAGAAGGAAAGACTACGTTCTTTTCGAGAAATTCTGTTGAGGAAATTTTGAGGGTCGGAATTTAAAGCTGAGTTTAGAACGATCTTCCTGCCGCCTACTTAACATTTCGTGTAAAGATCACAAAGAGAAATTAGGGCTCGTACGGAGGCATATAGACATTCTTTTTTTTTCGTCGTTCTATTTGGGACTGGAACAGGAAAGGAAATGCCTAGTAGTGATACATTGTACCCTCCGCCAGGCACCTTACGGTGGATTGCGAAGTGTAGATGTAGGATCAAATTAACAGCTCCAACATTATTGCAGTAATTGGATGTTTTGGTACGAGGGCGGAAAAGATTCTGTTGGAAATTGTAAGGACACTTTATGAAAGAGCTCTTCTTGCAGCTGCTCTCAAAGCCAGTGGTGGGCCTACCCCTTACCAAAAATTAATTATTGTATCTACGTCAGTTGTTATTATTTTGGCCGTTCCCTACTTGCACTTTTTCTCTTTAGTCGACTAGCAATAACTTGTAGAATAGTGTTTCAAATCGGTTGTATAAAACTTTATTTAGCTACAATATATGCTTGTAACATTTTGTAGTAAAGACGAGATGTTTGTGCGACGGGAGAAATGCGGATGAGGACAGAGCGAAGCAGACAAATTGCGGATAACTGGACTGGTTGTCCTAGAGAATCGCACCAAACGTGGAAGACTATCGTTTTCACCGTTTTGGCTGTGATGTCAGCACCATTTCGGACGTATCTGCAGTTGTCGGAAAGCCAACAGTATATTTCGTTTCGTTAAATAATTTTTATGAAGTTATATTCTTCGGTTTTCCTTATGGCATATCCCTCAGTCATCACTCAAACGCATAAACTATAAATCTACTCTGTTTCGTTTCCCACCACGCTGGACTGTCATTTTGTTCCCGCGAACTATTAGAAAAAGCGATCAGATGAACGCTCTGTCAACCACTTCAATGAGACTTACAGAGTATTTATGTAGATGTTAAGAAATCAATTTATCCAATATTGTCTACTTATCAGAAAACTTTTGTTGTGAAAAACCCTTTCAATGACTCTTATCCGTTTTGTGTTAACACCTCTGTCACCATACAGAAATTGTACATTTTTATTGTAGGCTTTTTCTTTTGTCATTATGGCGGCATATCATTTTGTTAGCTGCGCGTTCTAAGACTCATGCTACGGAGTGGGCAACCGTTCCCGCCGGAGGTTCGAGTCCTCCCTCGGGCATGTGTGTGTGTGTGTGTGTGTGTGTGTGTGTGTGTGTGTCCTTAGTGAAAGTTAAAGTACTTTGTAAAGCTAGTGACTGACGCCCATAGCAGTTTGCTCCAATAGGTTTACAAATATATTTTTTCATTCTTTAAAATATAAATTTTTCCAAAATTGTCTGATTAGCTGTATAATTTTTGTACAAAACACATTTGTCACTAACGTAAAAGTTAAATTTTTCATTGCCGTAGTACTTAGTTTTGTTACTTTCAGAGAACAGAATATAAAGAAGTAACTTTTTCTCGTGATGATGTTAGTTCTGCGGGTAATTGCACTTTCAGTGAGAGGTTTTGATTTTTCTCTTTTTGCACATTTCACCAAAAAATTGTTTTATTATTGGATACTGAGGATGAAGTAATTTTGTGTGAATTTTAATACTCACAAAAACACTTAACTTTGGATATAAGTGTTTAACCATTTTCTTTTAATATTATGCTGATGTTATATGCTGATGTTATATGATAATTTTTCAGTAGTTTAGAATTCATTTTGTAAGAAATTGTGCTCCCTTTTCTTTCCTTTCAACGCCCTCTACAAAACTAATAGGAGTCTTCTTCTGCCCTCCGTTAACTTCACCCTCCCCCCCCCCCCCCCCCAGAAGAAAATCAAATTTTGTCTACGCTTTTGTTTAAGTAATTGTAGCCTGCAGAATAAATCGCCTACGTTCCTTGTTCCAAAACAATTTTGTGCTGATGGTATTGTCTGGTGCGTAACTTCTACATCTACATCTACACGGGATACTCTGTAAATCACATTTAAGTGCCTGGCAGAGGGTTCATCGAACCACCGCTGTAGTATTTATCTCCAATTCAATTCTCGAATAGCGCACGGGAAGAAAGAACACTTGAATCTCTCCGTTCGAGCTCTGATTTCTCGTATTTTATTCTGATGATACTTTCTACCTATGTAAGTGGGAGTCATCAATATATTTTCGTATTCGGAGGAGAATGTTGGCGATTGGAGTTTCGTAAGTAGCCCACGCCGCAGCGATAAGCGCCGTTGTTGTAATGATTCCCATCCCAAATCCTGCATCATTTCCGTAACGCTGTCTCCTCTGCCTCGTGACAATACGAAACGAGCTGCTCTTCTCTGAACTCTTTCGATGTCCTCCGTCAAATCCACCTGATAAGGATCACACACTGGGCAGCAATACTCCAAAAAAGGACGGACAAGCGTAGTGTATGCAGTTTCTTTTGTAGTTCTGTTGCATCTTTTAAGGGTTCTAACAATGAAACGCAGTCGCAGTCGCTGGTTTCGCATGACATTATCTTCGTGTTCTTTCCAGTTCAAGTCTGAAGTAATAGTAATTCCCAAGTATTTTGTGAAGTTTAAGGCCTTCACTTTTGATTGATTTATTTTGTAAACAAAGTTTAACGGATTTCTTTTCGTACTCATGTGGACGACTTCACACTTCTCATTATTTAGAGTCAATTGCCAATTTTTACACCATAGTGATATCTTATTCAGATCGTTCTGCAGTTGGTTTTGATCTTGAGATGATTTTACTAGACGGTAAATGACGGCGTCATTTGCAAACAACCTAAGTAAGCTACTTAGATTTTCCCCTAAATCGTGCCATATTCAAGGTAGTGGGAGTTAGTTGTAGCCGGCCTACCTGAAGGAACGTGTGCCTGGAGAGGACGTACATCTTCCCCACGGTGAGCTCCAGCGGCCTGGACGCGCGCAGCATCAGCAGGAGCAGCGCTTTGCGCATGCGCGCGTCGCCTTCGGGCCAGTCCCCGCTGATGGCCGACGCAGTCAGCTGTTCACTCTGCAACACGTCACAGCCGTGCTGTCAATTCGTAGACATGCTTGGTATCATTGTTACCAAAAATGTTCAAATGTTTGTTAAGCTTATGGGACTTAACTACGGGGTCATCAGTCCCTAAACTTACAAACTACTTATGAACTACTTACAAACTAGGACGGCACAAATATCCATGCCCGAGGGGGGATTCGAACCCCCGACCGTAGTGGTTCATTGTTACCGTGTACATAAAAAATATAATGAGGATCTGCATAAGCAGAGGAGCCAGTTTTTTTTTTTTTTTTTTTTTTTTTTTTTTTTTTTTTTTTTTTTCGGTCAAGCTTAGCTTCTCTACTTATGCACGTCCCCATTACGAGATATTAAATCGCGCTTCCAGCTTGAATGATGTCAAGCACATATATCAAAAATATGAAATTTTTGTGTGGGGTAAACACATTTTGTTGTTAGTTTGCGGGTTTCTGTGATTCCAAGCGATAAACTACCGAATGGTCAGGGGCATGGAGGTGCTTCAGGTCGCTCAGTAGTCTTCTGCCGAGAGAACCCTCCACAAAGTGACGCACATAGATGGCATATTTGACGTTTTCCATGAGAAACAGAGAGACAGCGAGGAAAATAACAAAAAATCACATAATTACTGATTAAAAAAATGCAAACCCTGTCATAATCTGCTCATTAACAAACAGAAACTTATATTACGTTTAACACAATACGGCAAGTTTTACAGTTAGAAACTGTTTGTTTGTTTTGAAGCTGACAGTGCTAAAATATCTCAACTTTCTTCATTCATTAATCGAAAATTATGTCACTTACATCCAAACTTTCAGATGTCAGTCATATCGGTACCAAAAGCTGTATATCGACAGAGTATCAACTAAAGCTCCGATATAATTCGTGCTATATGTTGTCGTCCAGGAGAACTTCCATAAACTGTAATATAATAATAACTAATACTTGACCTACGAAGTAGAGGAAAAGCGTAACATCGAGAGCGAAGCGTATTCCGCCACTGTGAACAAGTTGATAGAGCGTTAGTTTGTTATTCCGAGGGTGTTGCGTTCAAGCCGAGCTCATAGCACGTACAGTGTGTTATCGGCAGTTTGATTTTGCTTCATTTGTTTGAAAGTAGCAAACCTGTAGGGTTCAATCCTAGTTCCACAGAATAAACAAACACAATCGGAACGTAAGAATAAGAAATAACTGCATTATACGTGCAGCAGTAACAATAGTAATAATAGTAACAACAATAATAAATCGATAAAATATAATAAGTATAATAAAGTAATAATGTCAGTAATAGTGAAAATAATAAGAAGTACATAAAAGTTCAAGCGTGAATACAAACACCACCACAAACGCACAGTGTCGTTCTTTCAGGTTTCAGCGTATCACAATAGTCGTTGTGTATTGTGTACAGAGAAGAATGTGAAGAACAGTACTTCGTGTAAGAAGCACATTTAATGAATAACATATTTGAACATTCAACCTGTAAATTGCAGAATGGAAGCTTGTGTTGGAAAGATAACTGTACTGTCGATTTAGCAGTCTTTTATTATTACCATTATTATTAATGTAATAGTTATTACTCTTGTTATTATCACTATTATTACTATTAATACTTCCGCATGTGGGCACAATTGTTTATTTATTGTTGTGTTCCAACTGGTTCTGTTTATTCTCTGAAACTGTGAATGTACCCTTCAGCTTTGCTACTTTTAAATAGACGAAGGAAAAGCAAACTGACGATAACATATTGCCATAAAATCCGTACGGTCCTTATACTTTTACATGTCAGAAACATGTTGTCCCAAATAACACTCTGTGTTTGCAGATGTTGACCAATTTTCAATTTTCAACGTATTTTTTTAAATAAAGTTGCATCACTAGGACTCAAACCTAGAACTTTTGAAAAGACAAACGTACGCTCTACCGAATTCCCCACGGGAGCTCAAAACGACGCAGTCGCACATATATTCTTTACCTCAACTCCGTAGCAGAGGTTCTACTGATTACTACTGTTTACGCACTTTCTCGTAGACGTCAGCACATAGCACGAATTATATTGAAGTTTTGGTTGTGAATAAAATGAGATGTAAATCTTAATAATAAATTCTAAATTTCAAATTAATGTTCACTAACTAGGACGCTGTTAATAATGACGTCAGTGGGGGCTTGGAACCATACATTCGTAATTATCTCGCAAACGGCTTGTTTGTAATTTCAACTGTGTAAGGTTGCGCCATATAAATAGGGTGTCCCATTTATCTTGACCACCCAAAATATCTCTGGAACAAGAACAGCTATTGTAAAACGACTTCCACCGGGATCAATTTAAGGCAGGTTTCATGAATGTAAATATTTTGAAAGATTCTAAAACGAAAGCATGATTGTTTTAACACAGACTTATGCGTTTTTAAACGGACACCCTATATTATTTCATCAGTAGCCTATAGCATGACAAATCACACAAAGAATTGCGTTGATTGCATCGGAATACGCCAGTTACATCCCGAGATATTTACAACCTTGAGGATGCTTTGTTACTACTACTATCGCCATGAATGCTACTGATTCTTTATGCTGAGCTGTGTGGTACTCTAGTTTCCTTCATGCTGTGATGAGAACTACTGGGTACATATTCCTGTATAGACCTTCAGAACTACAGTATACTATACGGTCATTCCCACTGATCAAAAACTGTTTAGTACGTAGTTACGTAGGTCAGTAATCAAATTAAACGTATCCAATTCATTTGTAATGTCGCAACACTGGATGCACCCCTTGATTGCGAAATTTCAAATGTTTGTAGAGCTTATGGGACTTAACTAGCTAATACCAAGGACGGCACAAATATCTATGCCCGAGGGGGGATTCGAACCCCCGACCGTAGTGGCCGTGCATACCGTGACTGGTGCGCCGCAGACCGCTCGGCCACCGCGGCCGGCCCTTGATTGCCAAAATGCCAAATACCTAACGTACTTTTAATGTATATGGATGCCTGATTGAAACTGTTATTTTAGTGGCTTATTAGATAGGTCTGCATATGTTTGTACGCTTTTGGAGGTCAGAAGAAAAAGCTCCCCTGCATAAAATACGTCACTGGTATGGGAAGCCGTGCGGGAATGGCCACACCTCCTGTCGGAGGTTCGAGTCTTCCTTCAGGTATTGTGCTGGCGTTAAAGTAGTTTGTAAATCGTGGGACCGATGACCTGAGCAGTTCGGTCTCTGAGGATTACAAGCCGGCCGCGGTGGCCGAGGGGACTGAGGCGCTCCAGTCACAGTCTTCGAAACGTGTTAATTGTTTGCGAAGATTAAAACGTGGTCGTAGCTCTTGCTGTATGTGCTTTGCAGCCAAAGTTTAATGGATTTTTTCATGTTTTGAACTGTAATACCCCCTTTCAAAATAAATACACTAATAGCCTGCGTGCCTTACGCACTTTCTCCTCGATGAGGATCAGAAAGCCGGCCGCGGTGGCCGAGGGGACTAAGGCGCTTCAGTCACGGTCTGCACGGCCACTACGGTCGGGGGTTCGAATCCCCCCTCGGGCATGGATATTTGTGCCGTCCTAGTTCGTAAGTAGTTTGTAAGTTTAGGGACTGATGACCCCGTAGTTACGTCCCATAAGCCTTACAAACATTTGAACTTTTTTTTTTTTTTTTTTTTTTTTTTTTTTTTTTTTTTTTTTTTTTTTTTTTTTTTTTTTGGAGGATTACAACCATTTGAAGAAGCTCTCGTAACTGGTACAATGGGAAATACCCTCGGCCATGAACCTCGAATAGCAATGATCAAAATTTCAGATAAACATTGAACAGCCCGAACACTATGACCGCCTTCTAGCCGCGCGAAATGGCCGCGTGGTCTAAGTCGTCTTGCTACGCACTGGGCGGCCGTTTCCGTCGGAGGGTCGAGTCTTCCCTCGGGCATAGGTGTGTGATTTTGTGTGTGTGTGTGTGTGTGTGTGTGTGTGTATGTATGGTGTCCTTAGTGTAAGTTAGTTTAAGTAGTTTGTAACTCTAGGGACTGATGACATAGCAATTTGGTTCAAAATGTTCAAATGTTTGTAGAGTCTTTGGGACTTAACTACGGGGTCATCAGTCCCTAAACTTACAAACTACTTACGAACTACTTAATACTAAGGACGGCACAAATATCCATGCCCGAGGAGGATTCGAACCCCCGACCGTAGTGGCCGTGCAGACCATGACTGGAGCGCCTCAGTCCCCTCGGCCACCGCGGCCGGCAGCAATTTGGTCCAACAGGTTTACAGCCATGTATGTCTGTCTGCCTTTGATACGGATAAAAGAGGCGATGCGTCTCAGCAGAGAAGCAACGAGGCGTTGGTAGGTCGGCTGGAGGGAGTTGGCACCACATCTACACACACACACACACACACACACACAGACACACACACACACACACACGAGTCGCCTGATTCCCGTAAATTATGGCGAGGAGAGGGGGTGCGATGAGCTTTGACGCCACGTTCAATCACATCACAGGGGTGTTCGATCGGGCTCAGATGTAGCGAACTGGGGCGCCAGAACATCGATTGCAACTCGCGACTGTGCTCTTCGATTCACTCCATCAGAGTCCTGGCTTTGTGGCATGGCAGGTTACCTTGTCAAACATGCCACTGTTGTTGGGAAACATAACAATCATTAAGAGGTGTACGTTGTACGCAATCGATGTATGATACTTCTTTGCCCTCATGATTTCTTGCTCGAGCTACACTAGGCTCATGGTTGCCCAACTGAATGTACCCTAGAGCATAAATGAGTCACCACCAGCTTTTTTCGCGTTCGAAAACTTAACAAATTCGATAATAAAATTTTGCAAATATTCGGAGCTGGTACACACTGGGTTATAAATTTAACCAACATTGTTGTGAAGTTAAAAAAATGCATCAAAAGTAGCAAAAAAGAATTTGGCAGCAAACATATCCAAATCAGCAAAAAATTGGGAATACTGGTAAAAACAAATTAGAAGCGATTTGGAAAAAAAGGATCCACGCAAACAGGAGAAGAAAAAAACATTTAGTCAGGAGAAAAAACAACTACGTAAGTGGAAGTAAATTATATGGGAATCAGTAAAAAAATGACAAATTTGGGAAAAAATCATTAAAATTGGCAAAAATAATACAAATGAAAGAGATATATAAAATAAAGAATTTCACAAAAATTTAATTGAAAAGGGGAAAACATAATAATAGAAATGAAAAAAAAACACACAAAAAAACAGTAAAATGGGAAAAAACGCCTGATTTAGATAAAAGTAGAACAAAATTTTAGAAAAGAATTAATACCAAAATTGCCAAAATGTAAGAAAAAATTAGCAGGAAACACCAAATTAGGCTAAAATCTGAAAAACACTAAAATTGAAAAAAAAATATGCAGAGAATTGGTGAAAATTGACTCCTAATCAGTACTGACACCGAATTTGAGAAAGAAATATCACTGAAATAGGCAGAAAATTTTTATTGAAATTGGGAAGCCGGCCGCGGTGGCCGATGGGACTGAGGCGCTCCAGTCACGGTCTGCACGGCCACTACGGTCGGGGGTTCGAATCCCCCCTCGGGCATGGATATTTGTGACGTCGTTAGGATTAGCTAGTTCATAAGTAGTTTGTAAGTTTAGGGACTGATGACCCCGTAGTTAAGTCTCATAGACTTTACAAACATTTTGAAATTGGGAAAAATTGACAACTATATGGGTAAGTTATACTAAAAACGAAATAAAGTACAAAAATTGCTACATAAATAAAAGTGAATTTGGCAAAAATGAATTTGCGAGCAAAATAGTTCCGAATTTGACTAAAGCAGCACTGATTTTGGAAAGAGAGAGAGAGAGAGAGAGAGAGAGAGAGAGAGAGAGAGAGAGAGAGAGAGAAAGAAAAGAAAATAGGCCAATAATATCATCGAAATTATCAAATTTTACAATAAAATCAAACGACTTTTTCTTGTCCCTACCTACATCGATTTAATCCACTTATTTTGTGAGAAAAGTAACTGCTGCTGTGTATTATAATTAAAAAAAATCGTTTGCGAGTAATCAGTTGTCGGTGTTGGGACATCCAGGCGCAGTTTGCACATTTCCTAATCCTTTGTACAGCTTTTCAACCAACAACGTTTGTAGCCCATAAGTCGCGTTTTCGGTGTACACGGATTGGTTCAGCGGATGGCAACGTTAATCTTGACGCCCTCGTTTCTGTTTCCGGTAGGACATACATCCTTTCCCGTCATTTCCATATTCTCACGTTAAGAAACAGGACGCTATAGTTAACGTGTCATAACTGTCTCAGCCCTCACTGTATACCGTGATATCTGGCACACCTGCTCTGGTGAAAGAAAGGAAATGGCACGACGCAGAGCGGACGGAATTACCCAATCATCACCACAGCCTAAATACAACATAATTTACACAAAACTTGCTACAGATATGTAGTTTAAGTAGTAGCAACTAGCTGCATTTTTTGGGACAAATAGCTTGTGGAACGAAAGAATATCTTTCTCGTAGTAAACCCTGCAGGACAAATCAGTGTGTGCAGTACCATGATGACGTATTTAAGAAGATATCGTCACATAGAGAACATTCCAACGTATTCTGCGGATTTTCTTTTGTTTATTATTAACAAACGTGTATTATTATTACTAGATATAGATAACAATGAATTTGAATGTTGGTTTAATGTAGTTACTTTGAGTAAAGGACCCTCTGGCATTCCTGTCTTGTTTGTTCATCCGCATAAAGGTTTGAATTATATAGGGTGTCCCACTCAACGTTTTCACCGAAGATATCTCTCGAAGTACAATAGATATCGAGAAACGACTTTCAAGGTCATGAATGTACGACAGGAGCTTATGAAAGTAAGTACTATGAGACAATCTAAAACGTAAACAAAAATATTATTTTCAACACAAACTTACATTTTAAAATGGATATCCCGTATTATTTCTTATGCAATGGATATCTTAAAAAATCAGAAGAATGGCGTTGTTTGCTTCGCAGTAAGTCAATTACCATGTATAGAATCGTACCGATGTTGACTGACTCGCATTTTATGCTATCGTGTGCAACAGGAGAGTAAAAATTTAGGGATATGAACAAACAATATTTTAATTGTTTTATTCCGTCGACCCCTGCTAGAACATGATAAAAATATTTTTAAAAATCTTCCCATGTGGCGAGTTTTCAGCAAATGTCATAAAAAGTATATTTTAAAATAGTGAGTGTTTAATGACATCACGTGAAAGAGGATAATAAAAATTTGGGGATATGAACAAACAATATTTTGTTGTATTCCGTTGACGCCAGGTAGAACATGATAGAAATATTTTAAAAATTAAATAATTCGCAGTCTCTGTTGCAATAGAATACTGCAACAGAGACTGCAAATGATTTCATTATTCACCACTGTTGCTGCACCAGCCGCAACCACCATCATGGAATGGAATATATATATATATATATATATATATATATATATATATATTACTTTTTTTATAAAATTTGTCGAAAACTCGCCACATGGGAACTTTTGGGAAAGTTTATATATATATATATATATGGGAACTTTTGGGACAGTTTATATATATATAAACTTTCCCAAAAGTTCCCATGTGGCGAGTTTTCGACAAATTTTATAAAAAAAGTATAATTGAAAATAGTGACAGCAAGTGGCATTGTGTTACAAAAAACACATGAAGAGAGCAACACAAAAACTTGACCACTGAAGATGCTTTATAAAAAAGCGAAGCGCGTCTGGTTTGAAGTAAACTAATTTACAGTTGCATAAGACGGTAATCTAACGTATAAAAACTGAAAAAGTAATATATATTTACTCGGTAATTAACGGAGATTAGGCCCGGAGAACATCTCCAGAAATAAGCAGTAAGAAGATTCAAATGGCCATTCTTATGAGGAGGTGAAGTGGCTTGCTCAGGATAGAGTAGGGAGCAATGCTGCATCAAAGCAGTCTCCGAACTGAAGACCACAACGACTGGAAAACTTCAGGTGACAACTGAATGTCACCTCAGAAATAAGTAAAATAACATCACTTATAAACATGTTAATTAGAGACAAGGTAAAAAACTTTGACCATTGCATAAAAAAGTGTTGCATCACCACGATTCTGGCGGTTCTTGACCCTTTACTTAAAAACGGGGCAGATTTTGGTTGTCTTAATTGTTCATAACTGTATGACAATAACCTAGAACATAATTAAATTGCAGCATATAGCAGTACACCATATACACGTCCTCTTGCACTGATGCATCTCTGTATTCGTCGTGGCATACTGTCCGCCAGATCATCAAGAGACTGATGCTCCACTCTTCAACGGCACTTCGGCGTGGATTTCAAAAATGTTTCAAATGTTTGTAAATCGGACTCAACTGCGTGGTTGTTAGTCCGTAGCTTACAAACTACCGAAACTAAGGCAAACTAATCTAAGGACAATACACACGCCCATGCCCAAGGGGGGACTCGAACCCCCAACGGCGAACGGCCGAGCGCACCGCAGAACGGCGTCCCAGTGCGCACGGCTAATCCGCCGCGCCTTCGGCGTAGGTCTCTCAGATTGGTAGATGGGTTGTCTCGTCGTAAAAGAACCCTTTTCAATGTATCCCAGGCATGTTCCATATGGTTTATGTCTGGAGAATATGCTGGCCATTCTAATTTTACGATGTCGTTATCATGATTCCTCCCTACTCTATCCTGAGCAAGCCACTTCACCTCCTCATAAGTATGGCCATTTTAATCTTCTTACTGCTTATTTTACCAGACTGGCACGATGAGCGCCAGAAGACAAATATCTCACCGAAATGCTGCCGATATGGTTGTACTATACGTCGAAGTATGTGATACTGATTGGCTTTCTACGACCACCAGTGGCAGACAAATTATCTGTTTTATTTTTTTCCGAAATTAGGCCTGGAAATTCGAGTTTTTACATTTTTGTACGGCCTTTACATTAGGCTTCGTTAAAACGACGTTAAAATCACGGAGTATAGTACTTATTTCTTGTCTTGGGAATAGTTTTGTACACATTTGCATCTGCAAGACAAAAACAAAATATAACTCAAATGGCGAGTTTTCGACAAGAAATTGAATAACAACAAATATAAACTGTTTGTTTTTGTCTAGCGGATGAAAAGGTGTGCAAAACTGTTACATCGACATATAATAAGTACTATACTCGTTGATTTTAACTTCATTTTAACGAAGCCTAATGTAAAGTATGTACAAAAATGGAAAACTCGCATTTCCAGGCCTAATTTCGAAAAAAAGTAAAACAAATCATGTGTCTGCCAGTAAGCGACACGCGCAATGAAAGGGTGAAAGAATCGTAAAAACATTTAGATGTATCTCAAAATGACATTTGTACAGTGTTACTATAATTTTCAGTAACACAATAAAGAAATCCTCACTGATGATAGCACAAATGTGGCGAAACATAACAAAAACTGAAATGTCTTGCATACAGCGAAATAACGCTACCATTTGAAATGTTCAAATGTTTGTAAACCTAAAGGACCAAACTGCTGAGGTCATCGATCCATAGACTTATAAACTAAGTTTTGATAAACACACACACACACACACACACACACACACACACACACACACACACACACGAAACCATACCCGAGGGAGGACTGGAACCTTCCACGGGAGGAGCCGCGCAATCCTCAGATCACGAAGCGTAAATGTTGAAACTGGATGTTAAGTATGTTGGAAATCACCAGTGTTATTATTTTCCTGTAATATCCGAACAAAGCTGGAATATTCGAGCATCTAAAGCTTCAATACAAACACACTGTTCTATTACTTGTCTTATAATGTTAAACTTAATGCAATGATTATCTTTATGAGTAGATTATCGTACCATTTCAAATTTATAAATCTGACTAATAATTATGCGAAATTTTAAAATGAAATTTTTTTACCTGTAAGAATTAAAAACGGGGTGCTTTCTCCCGACATTGCAAGTGACTTAGGCTACGCATTTTAATATGGTTACAGTACTGAGATGAAGTTTTGCATTTTTTCATGTTAAAAACTCATCGTCAAATGTAGTAGAAGTAATAAGTGACAGATAAAAAACAAAGTTTAATACACGTGCTACAAACAATTGAAGGTACAAGCGCGATGCATATGCGTCATGTCGAAAAAACGTTATTAGACAACAACACAATCGTCGATCGAATAACTCATTGGCTACCGCTTATTGCTAAAGACATGAGGCATATACAGTCATGTATGTACATACAGTTTTCTTATATTACACGTGTTTGATATCCTTTATGTACTAAACGTCCAATGTACGTCTGTAAATAAGTAAATGGTCTGCTACCTTTCCGGCAAATAAAAATTAAAACAAGTTTTACGCAGCGGATGTCCACTATTTTATTATGAAGTGCCTGAATTCACACGAATTATAGAACACTGTGTGTTTAAAACATACGTACTATGGAAACATATCTGCGCAGATTGCAGTTTATAATAAACAGTTTTCAGTTCGAAGTACATCAATATTTTCTCGAACACCTACCTGATCGATAATTGTCTGGCCGAATACACAGTACAACCCCGTTTCATACATATAAATTGGAAGCGTGCACAACATCTTGGACATAGTCGTGCGTTCCACTTCTTTCTGTAACAGCTGTAGCATTGAAATTAGTGTGGCAGATATACAGGAATGAGTCGTTATAAAAAGAGTGTTTCACGTTTGTTATTTCATGTAACATTTCCCAAGAAGCAAACGTCCGTATGGCTGTTATATATTATTTTAAACATATGTTATTTAATCTAATACGTATTTTGTGACAAAATCAGTTTGAATTTAGTAGCAACATGTATAATATCAGAAACTTCTTTGTAAGAGACAATGAAACATAAAAGAATGAGCCTCATTTCTTTTATTTTTGTTTTTTTGTTTTTGTGTTTGTTTTTACCAACTTTTTTCAGCGACTCATATTCCAGAACTTAACTAAATTATCTTAATCTGGAACATAACAATATGAAAGTCAGATATTGCTTACCACTGATGTGACGAAGATGTGTACACAGATGTTCATCATATTCAGAAAGAGGAGGACGAAAATTGAGTATGTCATTGCTGACTCCAACTCTTCGACACACCTGAAACGGTATATCGAATACTGTTTTCCTTTTTAATATATATAGTGTTCTCGGACAATTAAGTGCATTCCCAAAACTTGGTAGAAAAGATAAAAAGTTCTACATTTGGAATTTTTCGAGGCGTCTATCAACATTCGAAAGGACATGTATGCATCAGTGAACAGGATAAACAACGAAAACAGTAGCTGAATTGTACGCTGAATTAGTACAACCTCACTGTCTTTGCAAGATTTTCACAAGCAAAACATTAGCTGATTTGTGTGTGGAATTAGTACAACCACACTGTCTTTAGAAGATTTTCACTCCATATAAAATATTGCTAATTATATTGAAATATTTAGTTCGTTTTATATGTAAATTTATGGTGTATTTTTTAAATGGCTTATCGCTACAATAAATCCAAGTGTTCCGGTTATTATATACGTTAAAACTTTTACTTTTATCACTTATAGGTAAGGAACACTGCGGTTGTGGTGAATAAGATATATTGAAAAAACAGCAACCAGTTGCCTTTTATGTTGAAGGTTTTTATTGTTCTTTTTCCATTACCTGTGTCGGTATGTGTAGCAAATCATTATCAGATGGTAAAAAGGTTGTTGTACTACATTTGGTACTGAGAGGAATTTACGTATTTGTGACAGAGAGCAACACAAGTCTACTATGTGGTGAGAATTATTGACCTAATAATATTGACACAAAGTCGCTACTCCCAATTGGTGACATACATACACCCATTGTGGTGTTGTATTTTTCCACAAGTTCATGTTTTGTAGTCACACAATACACATTTTAATCTGTGCTAAAGTGTGTGTTGTGAAACTGAAAAATATAAACGTATGAAAAATACACCACCACAATGGATACATGTATGTTATCAGTTGTACTAATGAGGAATAAATACAACACCAAAATGGATGTACGTATGTTACCGCCTACACCAATTGTAAGTAGCGACTTCAAATCGATATAGTTATGTGAATAATTCTCGTCACATGGTTGACTTATTTTGTTTCGTTATCTGTCACAGATAAGTAAATTCCACTCTGCACCAAATTTGATATCTGATGATGATGTGCCAGTCATATCGAAACGACTAACGGAAAAAGAACAATAAAAACATTCTACATAAAAGGCTACTGGTTGCTGTTTATTTAACATACCTTTATATAAAATTGTTTTAGATGAAAGTTAATATTAGTAAAGGGTGCATCTCTCTGCGTTACAAATGGCCATTATTAACCACTCCACCTGCGTGGATGGATTCAATTGCGTATTTTCAAATTGGAAGTTCCCATTTTTATCGCGTATTCAGGTTCTGCTCCAAAAATATTCATACGGTTTACTAAAATCATTGTTTCCAATTCGTGAGAAATGACACTATAATTGGGAGAGTGCCCGTTCTTGAATTAAGAACCGACGCCTTTGTTTTACAATTCATTTACAGTGTGAATGACAAACTTTGTGTTCTACTGATTGATAGTATACATTGTGTCGTTACAAAAGCGTTGCAATTTGTATTTACAATACAAATATTAAGAATAGACATTAATATTTCTTGTACGATAACGCAATTAGAAAGTACCATAAATACTTGCAGTAACATTCCACCAGATCTGTTTTCAAACTGACAACATGCATTTCACGCACGAATTAAAAAATGTATCACCGAACAAGGTGGCGCTGTGTTTTAGTCCATTGAACTCGCATTTTAGAGCACGGTGGTTCAGATCCGCCTCAGACCACCCAGATTTTGGTATTCTGTGATTTCCATGAATCGTTCCAGGCAAATTACAGAATGGTTCTTTCAAAGGGCACGGCAGATTTCCTTTCCCATCCTTCACAAACACAATTTGAGCTTGTGCTCCGTCTCTAATAAGGACGCTACTGACCATAAACTTCTATCTTTCTTCCTCTAATAAATGTTCAAACTGGGAAGACGTCGGTTTGAGCATTAACTGGAATTACAATTATGGTGAAATACAAGGGGATTCAAAGATATGAAGCAACTCATGGGAATAGAAGATTTTCACTGCTTATAAATTATTGTTAGTTGAAATATTTAGTTCTTTTTTATATGTAAATTTATGATGTGCTTTCTAAACTGTTTATCACCACAATAAATCCCAATGTTCGTGTTATTATATACATTTCACATAATTACTCTTTGGATCCTTAACTTTCTACCACATAATAAAAATTTATTTATAAATTTATGGAAATTTTCTGTCTATCTACAGGGACAAAGCAAGAAATTAGGATGCGGTGTATGGCGCTAAATAATCTATATACAAGATTTTTACTTTAACTTACGACAAATAAATATCTCGAAACCCGCATCATATCAAAAATAAAACTTTTATCTCTTATGGATGAGTAATACTGCCAATGTAGTGAATAAAGGTATGTTGAATAAACTGCAACCAGTCGCCTTTTATGTCAGATGGTTAAAAGGCATCTGTGACAGAAATCAACACTGCTAAGTCTACTATGTGGCGAGAATTATTGACATAAAGTTATCGACTTACAGTCGCTACTTACAACTGGTACCGTCAGTACATCCATTGTGGTGTTGTATTTTTCCGCAAGTTTACTTTCTGTAATTATACAAAGCACATTTTAACCTGTGATAAAGTGTGTATTGTGAAATTGCAAAATATAAACGTATCAAAAAATACATCACCACAATGGATACATGAATGTTACCAGTTGTACTGATGTGGAACAAATACAACAGCACAATTGATGTATGGATGTTAGGTGGTTAGAAAGCGGATTGTGGTAGCACAGAGAGGCCTCCTATAATAATATTAACTTTTACCTAAAACCTTACTTTCTTAGGTATATTTAGTAGCCTCAACACAAATTGCCTGTGTATTCAAGACCCAGAGATTTCTGTAGAGGAAGCACGCTCGTAAGGAACGGCAAAGAACGCATGTCCTAAGCACGGCTTAATACATGCAGCTGTCTCTGCGAGCAACTATAGTAGAGGTCCTTAAAGCTGATGTCAGATGTTATGAATGAGAAATTGTACCGTAGGATAGGCTGCATGTCATCGGGATACATGAAGCAGTGGCTGCCGAGACGAAGAGTATATGAAGTACTTACCGAATTATGGCCTGGTGGTGCTTTATGCTATTCGCCAATGCCCGATACATCTCCACAGCTGTCCTGTTTGTGTAGCCAGTGATGCTGGTGGTACTCTCGCTGCGATCGCCTGATGACTGATAACTATTACAAGCAATCGCACCTGTTGGACTACTGACTCCAGAGTGAAACCAACTTTCGTTTGTCACATTGGTCGCTCTGTTCCAACCACTATATGGCGATGATCTCTGAAACATTCATTAGCGCAGAGAATGTCAGAAAATGGGTAAAATACACTGACATTTTCTAAGAATGTAGTACCTACAAAAATGCATCTGCGTGAATCTGAATTAATACCATAAATTAGAACGTGGCAAAATACAAAACTCCTTATTATCACTGATAAGTTTGAGACTACATCAGTCTCTAGAACACGTACTTGTTCGATCTCTACAGAGCTCTTGATATCCTCTACTTCAAGAGTAATGTAAATATGAACATGATGGATGGAAAGTTGAGTATTTCTATAAGTTAGGTTAACGTGGAATTATTGGGCGCAAACTGTAGTCTGTACCACAAAAATTTAATTAATTTTCATTATTACTTCTTGTCAGTAGATAGAATTTTCAATGTTCACACTACGTGACAAAAAAGACGATACACTCAGTGGAAGTTGTCCTGTTTCACTCCATTTCAATATATATGCGTACCTCTGATATGTGAGTAAATGATCAGATTTACACGGTCCTGTAATGGACACAATGCCTACCAGAGTGCGTTCGTGTTATCAAATGTTAGTAAAAAATGTTCAAATGTTTGTAGAGCTTATGGGACTTAACTACGGGATCATTAGTCCCTAAACTTACAAAATACTTATGAAGTAGCTAATACTAAAGACGGCACAAATATCCATGCCCAAGGGGGAATTCGAACCCCCAACCGTAGTGGCCGTGCAGACCGTGACTGGCACGCAGCAGTCCCCTCGGCCAGCGCGGACGGCAAATGTTAGTAAATTTATGGGAATTAGCTACTGTGGTTATCAGTCCCTAGGCTTACAAATTACTTGTTGTTGTTGTTGCTGCTGTGATCTTCAGTCTGTAGACTGGTTTGATGCAGCTCTCCACGCTAGCCTGTTCTGTGCAGGCCGCTTCATCCGACAATAACAACCTGCAGCCTTTTTAATCTGCTTACTGTATTTGTATTTTGGTCTCCCTCTACGATTTTACCCAACACACTAATGCTAAGTTGATGATTCCTTGATGTCTGAGAACGTGTCCCACCAATCAATCCCTTCTCTTAGTCAAGATATGCCAGAAACTCCTTTTCTCTCCAATTCTGTTGAGAACCTCATTATTTACGTGATCTACCCATCTAATCATCATTCGTCTGTAGCACCGCATTTCAAACGCTTCTATCATCTTTTTGTCTTATTGTCCATGTTTCACTCCCATATAATACTACACTCAAGACAAATGTTTTCAGAAAGGACTTCCTAATATTTAAATTAATACTGGATGTCAACAAATGTAACTTCTTCAAAAACGCTTTTCTTCCCATAGCCATTCTGCATTTTATATCTTCTTTACTTCGGCGCGGTGGAGTAGCCGAGCGGTCTAAGGAGTCTCGCTGCGGAGCGCGCGGTTGCTCGCCGTGGAGGTTCGAGTCCTTCCTGAGGCATGGGTGTGTGTGTTGTCCTTAGGATAGTTTAACTAGGTTCAAGTAGTTTGTAAGCTACGGACTGATGACCACGCAGTTTGGTCCGATAGATTTACAGACATTTTTTTTTCTTTACTTCGGCCATCAGAAGTTGTTACCCAAATAGCAAAACACATACTACTTATATATATACGTATCTAATCTAATTACTTCAACGTCGCCTAATTTTCTTAGACTACATTCCGTTATTCTTATTAATGATTATTCTTATATCAGGCATGGACAAAGAGTTTGTGACACTTGCGGGGAGTGACACTTGCGGGGAAAGGGAATGTGTAGACACTTGCGGGGAGACTCGGACGCTGCAGGCAGTGAACAGGGTGTTCCAGAAGTAGGGATACACCACCCCTACTCCACGCCCTCCAGCCGCTACCTGTGCCATATTCAGAGGATTTTAACATTTCATAAAAAATGAATGTTACAAGAGAGTAAATGAGCTGTTTCTTGTAGTTTCAGTCACGGTCTGCACGGTCACTACGGTCGGGGGTTCGAATCCCCCCTCGGCCATGGATATTTGTGCCGTCCTAGTTCGTAAGTAGTTCATAAGTAGTTTGTAAGTTTCGGGACTGATGACCCCGTAGTTAAGTCCCATAAGCTTTACAAACATTTCTTTCTTGTAGTTTCAACACCACAGTAGCCTTTTTCTTGAATGTTCTGAATATAAATCTTCACACAGACTTTGTGAGGAGGAGAGTGATACGGATATCTGATTGTAAGCCACTGCCTATTACCTTAGACCTTTCTGACTGTACTGAACAGGAGTTCCGCGTATTCCGTAATTTATATTTATACAGTTAACAGGCAATGTAATTTATAACCCACTATTGGCTGCCAATTTCGCTTCATTTTTCCTGGAAATCTTGCAACTTTTTTCTCCCTGTTGGTCTATGCCAAGTTCGGAGTAAAAATGGTTCTATATGACGGTGATAGAAAATAGAATTTATCTATAGCATTTTTCGGCGTGTGACATTCCCTTACACATTCCGTATTTCATACATTTCATAGATGTATTTGTAATTCGAATAAAGCCAAATCGTTTTGGTGTCTACGAATGAACGCTTCAAGTATGTAATATACTCATTCACTTATTATTAACGTTTTTTAATTGAAGGTTTAAGTTGCGTCTCCTAGTAAAAAGCATAGTAGCTATTTTTAAAGAGATGGAAGTTGCGTGATAGTGGGGTTAACTACATAGCGGTCAATTACATCAACGTATATGTGCAGGATGCCTAATATATTTATTCAAATGTTCAAATGTTTGTATAGTCTATGGGACAAAACTACGGGGTCATCAGTCCCTAAACTTACAAACTACTTATGAACTACTTAAGAACTAGGACGGCACAAATATCCATGCCAGAGGGGGGATTCGAACCCCCGACCGTAGTGGCCGTGCAGACCGTGACTGGAGCGCCTCAGTCCCCTCGGCCACCGCGGCCGGCAATATATTTATTGCTTGCGCAGGTGCCTTGATATGCTTAGTGTTCTGAATAATATGCTTTTAGGAGGTATGACTGTGAAAAGTCATCGTCTTGTAGTAGCAGAGAATGTCTTAATATCTCTCCAAACATTATCACTATTAAAATACCTTTTTGTTTTCATGAGGAACACTCAACGAATTAATATGTAGTTAGAACAAGTTACTACACTGCTCTTCAAAGGGTTGTGCAATTTCACTGAGTTTCGTGTTATGTTGACAGTGTGGAAACTTGACAACAGCAGTGGTAGACTTCTTGGTGTGCCTGTACCCAGGAAAAGCCATCAGCCGCCCCAAGGGCCCCGGGTTCCCCGCATGTCACTCCCCTCAAGTGTCACTCCCTGCAAGTGTTCCAACCCCTGGCCAAACACAGCCTCGCGGGCCCTTTCGCCGTACCAGCGCCGCCGCCCGCGGGCGGCCTTTGCCGTGCTCCTGCCCCGCGCACTGTGCGCAGCGGCCTGTGGGGCACTAGCTACACGGATCGCCACACGACTATACAGAAACTCGAGACACTCGAACAACCCCTTCATCCTACGCTTGGGGAACTACGATCACAACCATAGGTGGAAACATAATCGCCCAAAAACACTTCTCCTCAGAGACTAACCACCTACGGCCGTAGGGAACACCAACTCACAAACACGATGAACATGGCAAACCCCTGCAAATCAGCAATCTGACTGGCAATGCCAGCTGAGCCCACAGCCGACCTACAGGCAAAGCAGGGAAACCATATTCATCGCACTAAACACAAACAAACCTAAACAGTCCCGCACACTTAGCCAGTTCTATGACCGAACTGCCTAACTACCTTGACAGACTTGGCTATGTTACAGGTATTCTGCCACAGCCGACCCAGGAGGCATCATTGGAGCTCAGCTGCAGCAGAACCTCGCATCAAAACGGACTGATTCTTTATGACGAACCTAGCAAAGTTAATGGTACTGAGAAAATACCCATCACTAACATTACCAACCCTTGCATGATCTGTCGCAGATAGCATACCGCTACTGCCCTTCATACCTACCCCACTGTCGCAGAGGTTTTTTTCCCTTGGCTCTTGCCTTGGCACTTTTTTTCCTCTGCCCTTACATACCTTTACCCTTCGTATACCTTTCGACCAATTCTATCTCCAGATGCACCGTATTAATGGGTGATCGCGCCCACACGTACGGATAACATCGCGGTTCCTACATCCCGTGATCCACCTTAGCAAACTAACTTAATTACGGAGGTGACAGTAGAACTTTTGTGATGGTCACCACGTTGGTGTGGGCGTGGAGGGGCTCCATCCTTGCCAGCTACACGGTCGCGGCTGGGGCGGTCAACTACAGTGTACTCCGCCCGCGGGGCGCGGGCGCGCCGTCAGACGGAAATGTTGGCCATTCTTGTCTTATACCCTCCTTTCAAGACACCGTCCATTTCGTTCGATTGCTCTTCCAGGTCCTCTGCTGTCTCTGACAGAATTACTTCATCAACGACAAACCGCTTCTATTTTTATTTCTTCTCCCTGAACTGTAACTCCTTCTCCAAATGTCTCTTTGCATTCCTTCACAGCTTCTTATACATCTGCATCTACGGATAAGAAAAGTGTTATCCGCATCCGCGCCACATCCTCAAGGCACGTATCCGCAACCGCATTTGCGGCACTTTATCCGCATCCGCATCCGCAAGTTCGTTATCCGCATCCGCAGATATTAACGTTTTGTATAAATAAATAGCAGTATTTTAAAAAAACCGTGGTAAGTAATGATATAAGGGCATTTCTGTGACAACTTAACCGGCCGAGGGGACTGAGGCGCTCCAGTCACGGTCTGCACGGCCACTACGGTTGGGGGTTCGACTCCCCCCTCGGGCATGGATATTTGTGCCGTCTTTAGTCTTAGGTAGTTCATAAGTAGTTTGTAAGCTTAGGGACTGATGACCCCGTAGTTAAGTCCCATAAGTTGTACAAACATTTGAACATTTAGTCCACTTATACCAATGTGCACTATGTCCATCAAGATGTAGCTACCACTGATGATATGATGTCCGCAAGCCCCGAAGCTGTTGCGATTGCCAAATTATGGGCTAAAGTCGCCTAAATTTTCATCTTTGTCTAATATTATTTTTCCTTGCTAGCCTTATTTATCATTTCTTTCACTTCTGAATATAAACCAATGTAAATTTTGACTTATAATATGTAACCTAATTATAATCAGCTAATACAGATTATTATGCATATATCTATTTACAGGTACCATTGGGCACTGAAGTTGGATGTTATGACACGAAAAAATAAATATCAGTCCCTATGACTAAGGACGGCACAAATATCCATGCCCGAGGGGGGATTCGAACCCCCGACCGTAGTGGCCGTGCACACCGTGACTGAAGCGCCTCAGTCCCCTCGGCGCTTCAGTCACGGTCTGCACGGCCACTACGGTCGGGGCTTCGAATCTCCCCTCGGGCATGGATATTTGTGCCGTCCTTAGGATTAGCTAGTTCATAAGTAGTTTGTTAGTTTAGGGACTGATGACCCCGTAGTTAAGTCCCATAAGCTATACAAACATTTGAGCATTTGTGACAATTTAACTACTTTTCACTTCTCGAATCACGGTAACTGTTCTATACCTACTCCTAAACAGCCTACTACAAACAGGGAAACATTGACACTCCGGACACACACAGTAGCGCTTCGGAGCCCGTGTGGTCGGAGCACTACGTCAGCTGTTTAATACAGGTATCTTCTTAAATGTCAGTGGTTGAAACTGATCGGCGTAGAGGATATTTTACTGTGTCTACATTCAAAGAAAGCAACGGTTACTTCGGAGTTGTACAAAAAGGACATTTTATTTTCGCGATATTAACGCATAAGAGGTTATGTGACACAAAGCAAAGCATGTCGTTTCAAGTGTTAAAACTACCGTCTACTTCTAATTGGTAACTGTCAGCAAAAAGAGACAATGTCGGTTGAAGCTACGGCCAGCCTATACGATCTAACATACCGTATCTGATTATGTAAGTTGCTATAAAATGCTATTATAAGGCTTTATTACTTCCGTCACTATTTATAGAATACATAGACATTAATGTTTGTTCGTATTTTATCCACGGCTGTACCGTTCATTCGGTTGCGATGAAACTTTGCCAACAAATTGCTTGCACCTTCGCGATGATTATGGACGTAATGACTGTAAGACACATAGTTAAGGAGATATGACATAATAAACAATGAAATGCACGGTAAATTATGCATCACGCGACAATATTCCATTTCTTCTGCGAAACCACGGGACCGATTTTAACCCAATTTGGTGCACGTATTTCTTCCTTGAGGTAACAATCGATGTGGGGGTAAGAACCGCTACACGTAGTTCAGGAGATATGACATTTATCTTTTCCTTGCCATCAAATACTATCCATTTTTTTTCCAAATTATCAATTTCAATTTATTTTCCTTCTCTAATGTCAAATTAATCTTTTCACTTTACACGATGTCGTGTTCATTTTAAGAAAAAACTGTCACAGTATTCACTACAATATACGTTGTCACTCGGTCACAAGTCTGTGGCTGTGGCCAGGGGATGAAGACCAAAAAAAAAAAAAAAAATAAATAAATAAAATAAAATAAAATAAAATAAAATAAAATAAAAAAAAAAAAAAAAAAAATAAAAAATAAAATCTGGCCACTAAGATCGGGGGTTCGAATCCCCCCTCGGGCATGGATATTTGTGCCGTCCTTAGTATTAGTTAGTTCATAAGTAGTTTGTAAGTTTAGGGACTGATGACCCCGTAGTTAAATCCCATAAGCTGTGCAAACATTTGAACATTTTTTGACAAAAAACTTCAGCTCTACCTTGGCCCTGCAAGGATTCCTAGAATGTCCACAGGCTTGAAGTTTTCAGCTAACTTTTTGACAGACGTGCTGGGCAGATACCTCGGTCTTTACCCGCATATAACACGCGGATATCCACGTTACTCACAATTTTATCTGCAAAGTAAGAAATACTGCGGATATACGCGAATATATTCGCGGATATCCGCATCCGCGCAGACCTCTATATATATTACGAGCTGATAATTTAATAATGATGCTGGTATGAATACCGATACATACATCATTTGGTTCTATTTAAAAATTCGTCAGAGGAGTTGAGAGAGTATGCCACTGGGAAGTCTTTTAGGCTCCTCTTAAACCGATCTTTATTTGTAGCTAAATGTTTTATGGTTGCTGGTAAATTATTAAAAATATGTGTATCCATTTTTGAGCTAAAGTAAGTGCTTTTAAATCTTATTCTATGTAGTTTTTGTTTCTAGTATTGTATGTATGAACTGAGGTGTTTGTTAGTAAAAGGGGTATATTATTTATGACAAATTTCATTAAGGAATATACTGTAACTCAGTAGTTTGTATACCCAATTCTTTGATGAGACTTCTACAGGATTCCAGTGAATTTACTGCACAACTACTACGTATTACACTCTTTTGGACTCTGAAAGCTTTCGCTTGACATGAAGAGTTACCCCAGAATATTATACATATGGTATTATTGAATGAAAGTAAACAAAGTATGCAAGCTTTTTTATTTTTATGTCTCCTACGTCTGTTAACACTTGCACTGAAAATACAGATTGGGTATGTCGTTTCTGCATTTCAGTAGTGTGCTCCTTCCAACTCAATTTATTATCAAGCTGTAATCCCAGGAATTTAATACTCTGAAACTCTTCTATCTGCTCTTCATACTTTACGCATATGCTGAATGAAAATATCTTAGATGTTCTGAACTGCTTGTAGTAAGTATTTTCAAAGTTTAATGTCATTGAGTTGACTTTAAACCATTTATTGATGTTGAAGAAAATGTTATTACCAGATCTTTCTAGAACTATGCTCTACATGCTATTTATTGCAATACTTGTATCATCTGAAAACAAAACGAACTCTGCTTCCGGCGGTGTATTTGATGAGAGATCATTAATATACACAAGAAAAAGCAATGGCCCTAAGATGGATCCTTGTGAGACACCACATAGAATTTCTTCCCAATTTGATGATGACGGCTTAATTCACTACTCCCTTGCACTGACACCCTTTCTTTCCTGTTAGCGAGGTACGACTAGAACCATTTTGCAGCAATCCCCTGACACCATAGAATCCTAATTTACTTTAAACGAGCTGGCCGCAGTGGTCGAGCGGTCTGCGGCGCGCCAGTCACAGTCTGTACGACTGCTACGGTCGGGAGTTCGAATCTCCCCTCGGGCATGGCTGTTTGTGTCATCTTTAGTATAAGATAGTTCATAAGGAGTTTGTAAGTTTAGGGACTGATGATCCTGCAGTTAAGTGCCTTACACTTAACAAACATTTGAACATTTCAACTTAAAAGGATGTTATGGTTCACAGAATCGAATGCTTTTGACAAATCACAGAAAATACCTGCTGCTTGTAATTTATAATCTAATGAATTAAGTACTTACTCACTGCAGTTGTAAATAGCCTTCTCAATATCGGAGCCTGGATGAGAATTTGTATCAGGTGGTTAAGAAGCTGATTGTAGATGACCTTTTCTAGAATTTTCGAGAATGCTGGCAAAAGTGAAATCGGTATATTTTTGGAAGATATCTGTTTATCCTCTTTCTTGTATAAAGGTTTAATGTCAACATATTTTAGCCAATCAGGAAATATTCCAGTTATAATAGATTGGTTACACAAGTAACTTAGAGTTGTGCTAAATTCAGAAGAACACGTTTTAATTCACTTTGTTGATATCTATACCTATAAAGGTGAATGTCTGTTTGGTGTACGTTTATCACGTCTGAACCAAAAGACATAAAGAGCTAATAATTTGTACAGTTACTAATGTTTACCCGGGGAAGGCTTTAGTCGTGATTTTATGGAGATCGGATAGCTATTTATCTAAATATATTAATGTGAATGTATGTTCGGTGAATCCTTATCACGCCCGAAAGACAAGACGCAGAGACTTAAATATTTGTACAGTTACTAATTTAGACCCAAGGAAGATTTTAGGCACAGTTTTATAGCGATCTAATAGATATTTCGTAATTTGAAGAATATATCGCGAAATGCGGAACAATAATTACTATTTGAAATTTATATTTACTCTTTGAAAATGGTTTTATTTGTTGCATTGTTGCTTGAGGGTTGATAATGATAAAAGGGTGGAGTATACTGAGATGGAAGGTTATCGGTGTATATAAAATTCTACGTATGTTTGTGTGTGTGTGTGTGTGTGTGTGTGTGTGTGTGTGTGGTGTGTTAATATTTCGCTCTACAGCGAAAACTAAAGAACGCAAACGAATGGTCTGTGTGTAATTGTTGTCCTAAGTCTCCCGTTGTACACCATAGCAGTTTCATGACGATAACTATAAGGGGGTGGAAGATATGGTGGTTGAAAGTCGTCAAATTATACAAAAAAATTCGGACTGAAGGCCAGCGATGACTTTTGCGACTCTATAGCAATGAGGTTATATACAGCGAAACGTGATGTCACAGACCATATCTTTGGTCTATGCGTGCTACAATGTCTGCAGCTCTTTCCCTGTAAGGATAAGCATATTAATAAGGAAATATAAGAATAAATAAGTAAAGCAGTAAAAGAGAAATTTCTTTTAATACATCTCCTTTTAAAAAAAATCGGTTTCACGTTTCGCGCATTATCTATCATAATCAACCAACACGCGAGCGGAGCCGCGCGTTTAAGCTGGTTTCATCATAACCAGTAGAATGTTCTAAGATTTTATTATTTTCATGTCTAGCTAGTGCAGGTACTGACCAGGAGTGGCGCAGCCTTGACGGAGGCCAGATTGTCGTTGAGCACCTGCAGCTCGGCTGAGACGCTGAGCATGAGCAGGACGAAGCAGACATCGAGGTACAGCGACGCCTCGACTGCAGCGACCATGGCGAGGGCCTGGAAGGCGTACAGCAGCTGGTAGCCCGGGGGGCGGCGCAGCGCGGCCGGCACCCACATGGGCATCGGCAGGCGCCGCCCAGAAGACGAACCTCCCACCAGAGGGTCCAGCAGCCACAGCGCCGTCGGCACCACCACCATCCCCTGGAAGGCGCCACTGGGTGTCCACTTCAGCGTCAGCACTCTGCCACTCACGATAAATTTTTAGGTATAGCGCCGCGGTGGAATGGCCGAGCGCTCCGAGGCGCCTTGCTAGGAGCGCCGTTGCTCCCCGTCGGTTCGAGTCTTGCCTGGGGTAATGAGTGTGTGCGTGTTGTCCTTAGATTAGTTTTAGGTAGTATGTAAGCCTAGGGACTGATAACCTCAGTAGTTTAAGACCCGTAGATTTACAAACACTAGTATTGTCTGTGGTCGAAATTTGACCAGTTGTGTTTGCAAAGTCATGAAAAAAAAGTGTAATTGGAATCTATTAAGCACAGCAAATTTATAGGTTTTATGTGATTGCTATGAAAACAGGTGAAAGAAATGGCAAAGAGATAATGAAATACACAAATGAGGAAATTTATTGATTTATTTCACAATTTAGCATTACAAAACTTCAGTAAAAAAATTTTTTTTCGTAAAAATCCTTCCATCATTCGCTAAATGTCCTTAATTCTTAAAGGCTACGTGCGCGCATAATTTTTTATTCGCAACATCTATGACAAACCACCTTTCGAATTACGTACCCTTAGATTCGTATTAGCGTATTTAATTTCAGTAAAACTAAGGTTCTTGTGGAAAATTAACGGAGACACTTGAAATGTATCATTTAAAAGAATTGCTCTTCAAACACATTAATTGAAATTATTGTAATAAATCTGAATATATTCATGCTGCGTTCATAAACAGAATTGTTTAATTTTATTTAAAAACTATATTTAAAAGTTACGAATTGAACATTACGAAGAATTAAAAAATGTGGGGCAATCGGAAGCGAATCTGAGACCTTAAGATTGGAACTCCAAGCACTAACTGACTGAGCAAATTTCACCTGTACCAGTATACCACCTACAACTGGTTATAATATAGTGGCAAAACGTATGGAGAATTTCAGTATCATCCTAAAATTTCTTTTTCTTTTTACCACTCTTAACGGCTACATGCACACATAATTTTTATATTCGCAACATCTATGATAAACCACCTTTCGGATTATGTACTTTTGATTGGTCTTCTTGTTTGATTAATATTAAAAATCTGTACCCTCAGTTTCGTGATAGCGCATTTATACAGGGTGTTACAAAAAGGTACGGCCAAACTTTCAGGAAACGTTCCTCACACACAAAGAAAGAAAATATGTTATGTGGACATGCGTCCGGAAACGCTTAATTTCCGTGTTAGATACAATGAAAGATCCCTGAGACGGATTTACGTCTCAAATATGTCAAAGACACTATTAATAGAGCTGAAGCTTTGTTGTGGAGGGAAATCGTACATAGACTATTCCGAGGCGCCTTAATCGTTAGTGGTGTGGTAGTCTAACGGTTAAGACGTCTGCCTAGTAAGCATGGAGGTCCGGGTTCGATTCCCGGCCGCACCACAAATTTTAATTCAATGCTTCAGCTCTATCAATTCCGCGTTAGAGCTCATTTTATTACTTCTCTTCAAATCACATTAATCATGGAATGGAAACACACAGAACAGAACGTACCAGCGTGACTTCAAACACTTTGTTACAGAAAATGTTCAAAATGTCCTCCGTTAGCAAGGATACATGCATCCACCCTCCGTCGCATGGAATCCCTGATGCGCTGATACAGACGTGGAGAATGGCGTATTGTATCACAGCCGTCCACAATACGAGCACGAAGATTCTCTACATTTGGTACCGGGGTTGCGTAGACAAGAGCTTTCAAATGCCCCCATAAATGAAAGTCCAGAGGTTTGAGGTCAGGAGACCGTGGAGGCTATGGAATTGGTCCGCCTCTACCAATCCATCGGTCACCGAACCTGTTGTTGTGAAGCGTACGAATACGTCGACTGAAATGTGCAGGAGCCCCATCATGCATGAACCACATGTTCTGTCGTACTTCTAAAGGCACATGTTCTAGCAGCACAGGTAGAGTACCCTGTATGAAATCGTGATAACGTGCTTCAGTGAGCGTAGGTGGAAGAACATTAGGCCCAATCAAGACATCGCCAACAATTCCTGCCCAAACGTTCACAGAAAATCTGTGTTGATGACGTGATTGCACATTTGCGTGCGGATTCTCGTCAGCCCACAAATGTTGATTGTGAAAATTTACAATTTGATCACGTTGGAATGAAGCCTCATCCGTAAATACTAAAATGAACTCTAACATGGAAATTAAGCGTTTCCAGACACATGTCCACATATATTTTCTTTTTTTGTGTGTGAGGAATGTTTCCTGAAAGTTTGGCCGTACCTCTTTGTAACGCCCTGTATAATGATTTGTACACTTGATTTTCTTAGGCATAGTACTTACAGAACGACTTACACTATTTCTGGAACATTCCACTATTGATTAGCTTATGCGGTGCATGAACACCTGAATGTTTCCTCATGAACTCTCGCCCTTCTTATTTAATTACGACAATCATTTTTCTCCATGTATGTGGAAGTCAACAAAATTGTACAAATCCTCCTACCTTCCACTCAATTGCAGTGGGGAATAAAGATTCTTGGTATGGTAGTGGGGGGGGGGGGGGGGCTCTGAGTGTCCCAAACTGCATCAGATTTTAAAAAGTTGGTGGGCAAGAAATATCGGAATTCGAATAACAGAAGATAAAGAAGACTTCTTTCCTAAGGAGAGTGTTAAGTAGAGCCAAGTTAAGTCCTAGGAGTGTGTGTGTGTGTGGGGGGGGGGGGGAGGGGGGGGCTGCAGCTTCCAAGCGCCTTCCCACATGGCTTCGTCACTGCTCAGTGGCATGGTGCAGAGTCAGAAAGTTAGGCCATGTCTAGACTGAAAATGACTACAGACGATTTATTAATAAAGCGTATGCTGTTATTTGCAGCCTTGTCTGTTTACATTGCAAATAAAAAAGAGGAAGTTTATTTTTGTAATTTCCTTAAAATACCTCGTTGCCGACCGAGCAAGGTGGGGCAGTGCTCCATGCCCCACACTGATTTTTCACTTTCTTTAAACGTTCAACACACCTTTCTGCCACACACTCGGCTTTCCATCACTGACTGTTTCAACCAGTACTTTCACTATATTCACTTCTAAAGTTTTTCTCCTTACTACGACATAATTCTTACTCTGTGCCCAGACGAATTCAGCGGAGTTCAGTGCAAAACTGTTTTGTTCCCAACATACGCGACACTGGACTCGCATTCGGGAGGACGGCGAATAAAACCCGCCTCAACCATCCTCATTTAGGGTTTCCTTGATTTCTCTAAATCACTCCAGATTAATGACGGGGCCGTTCCTTTCAAAGGGCTCGGCCGATGTCCTTTCACATGCCTGACAAACCCTATCCGAGCATGAGCTCCGTTTCCAACGACAGAGCTGTCGACGGGACATTCAAAATGTTCAAATGTTTGTAAATCTATCGGACCAAACTGCGTGGTCATCAGTCCGTAGCTTACAAACTACTTAAACCTAGGTAGACTAACCTAAGGACAACACACACACCCATGCCCCAGGGAGGACTCGAACCTCCAACGGCGAGCAACCGCGCTCTCCTCAGCGAGACGCTTTAGACCGGTCGGCTACTCCACCGCGGCGACGGGACATTAAACCCTAACCGTAACGATAAACGCCTTTCTTTTAAGCATGCCAACCCAACTCGCATATCACACACTACGTGTCTATGTGATACACCTTCCGGAACAAGATTACCGAATTTCGTAAACCTTTTACACGTTAAAGGGTGAAGCGGATATGTTAGCTCAAGCAAATATGTCGGATGAAAACAGTTTTTTTCCTAATTTAACCAGTACAATCGCTGTTTCTCGGCACGCTGGAAAGGCCGTGCGATCTGGGCGTCATGTTATGGATCGCGTGAGCGCTGCCGTCGGAGTTTCGACTCCTGCATCCAGCATGTGTGTGTGTGTCCTGTAGCATAAAATACTTAGTTTAAGTACTTTGTAAGTCTGAGGACCGAAGACCTATGTGGTTTATTCACTTAGTTTACAAACATTTGAAGTCTTTATTTAAAGAGACAGATTCATAGTCAGTCTATTTGTATTTGACATTAACTGACATGGCAGGTTGTCGAGGCGATCTGATTAATGGAGGTTAAATAGTACGTGCAACGTAGCACGTAATGAAAGAACGACTAAAGATGTTGGTAGAGATAAAGGGGCATTAGAGACCGTTTCCCAGCCGGCCGCGGTGGCCGAGGGGACTGAGGCGCTCCAGTCACGGTCTGCACGGCCACTACGGTCGGGGGTTCGAATCCCCCATCGGGCATGGATATTTGTGCCGTCCTTAGTCTTAGTTAGTTCATAAGTAATTTGTAAGTTTAGGGACTGATAACCCCGTAGTTAAGTCCCATAGACTATACAAACATAGACCGTTTCCCACTAATGAATAGGCTGGTTCCCTTGACTTACCGAGCTACATAAGATTGTGATGTTGAAGTTAAAAAAATTCAATCGTCTTTTTGATAATGATGTTCTTCTTCCTTCCGTGCTTGTTGAAATAAATGTGTGTTTGTGTGTGTAATCTCAGACAGTAGTAAAAATTCTTGTGTTTTGATTTTTTTCTTTTGCATCGTTTTCTATGTTATATGGAGTAGGGTTCAATGGGAAAGTGAAGCGAGTAGGCGAAGTGTCTTGTTTGAAACGTATACTTTGCCATTCAACGGGATTTTCATTTTCATTCCTGTTGTACCCTATATTTATCATCATGCTTAAGTAATTTATAAGTGATTAATTACACTTGGCACTAAGAATAATAATTAGGACTTCATAAATAGGGAGAATATCAAACCTGGTGATAATGAAAATTTTAGAACCAGCAAGGGCGTCTGACCAAACCTCAAAATTCAAAAATTTACAAATTCAAGAACAAACTAAAATGATACGTATATTACTGAAAAAAAAAAACAACACTCTAGGGTAGTAATTTCAACACTGAACTATCGTTCCATAGATACCCAAATCAAGGTTACAAGGGATAATTAAACAGATATCAAGATATAAAGCTAATGAGCAACTCCAGATCAAAGAATGTTACGGCAAATAATTCAGGTTATAGTGTCGGCAACTCTTACAAGCCGTGGCAGATTATAGTGAGACACCGTACGTCTGCCACTTTTACTTCTATTAATTAGAACTAGTATTAGCCAAAAGTTCTTAACATCATAAGCCAAGCACATTTCAAAAATAGTTGCGTTTACATGGGCACGAAAATCGCTTTACGGTAACGAATTTCTAGATTCGATTTGGGTGTGCTTACGTGACCAAGTCGAAGTGGAGAACGGTTTACGAAATCTGCTTTTGGGAGGCCATGTAGACGGGATGTTATATGACGTATCGCTTACTGTGAGGCAACCAAAGACTACTACAGACGGGAACAGAGACAGCTGGTATTGTTACTTCCTTCCTTGCCGTGACAGGCCGGGCACGTATGAACTGAATCACGTGCGTGAAACCTGACTGGTCGAGCATAGTTAAACAGTCGGTGCATACGGCCTGTGCTACGTGATCATCCGGACTGTGCATCTATTCAGCATTGCTGCGATCCAGCGCATGGAGTTCTACGATTCAGGACAAGGTGTCACGCTATGCGAAACAGTGTCTCAAGACTTACTCACACACCGTGACACTTTGAAATTCTCGCGGACAGCAATACAACATTTATATTTTTAAGCGGAGTGTGTGGAGTTTATGTTTATTTGCACATCTACAATGCTTAAGTCGAATACTCATTTATTGGTAATAAGTTTCACATGCGTTACTGAGGTTGCGGGATCTTTCTCTTATTACCAAATAACACCCCCACAATACCATCGGTGAAACACACACACACACACTCTCTCTCTGCTATTTCCCCGTATTAAAAAACGAGCTGCTCTTGTTTCATATTATTCGATATTGCCTTTCCGGCAAGGATCCCGCACATTGCAACAAAAGCAAAGGGCAGATAAGCGTAGTGTTGGTTGTCTCTATATAGATTTATTGCAGACTTTGGTTAGCGCTTCACAGAATGTTTTCTTTCAATATTTCCCGTTTAAATTGTTAGTAAAAAGTTCAGTCGACAACCTAAAATTTTGTGTTTTATGACGTGTAACTGAAATGATTTTGTTAGCACCAATGTGGAGCACCACACCCTTTTTATGATTAAGTCGTCATTTTTCGCACCCCACAACTATCTCGTTTAAATCAGTTTGCAATTTGCTTTGCTATTTTGATCTTCTGATAACTGTATAAAGGGCTGCTAAATAAGAAAAAATTAAATTACTACTGATATTTATTGTTTACGTATGAGAGAGTAGTGCGTGCCATGATTCTCTGACTGACTTTTCCGCTGATGGAGTCATCTTCCTATTCATGTTATCATGTGTTTGTGATAGTTGGAACTTGGTATATTGTATAGTTACTGCCCATGTTGCTGTGATTTCTTTCATTACATTCGATGAGTAGGTAACTACCACTTGTGTTCCAACACCACTAACGACTTCCCAAGAGTTAATGCTTCCATGGCGTTTATACAGTCGGCGTGATTCCTGTCACAAAATAGGACGAGTCACTGTACAAGAAGTTCTTCTGTTACCCACAGCACACCTCTCACTTACATAGTCTGTTGCTAGAGTATCACACTCTAGCATAGTGTACTTGGCACCAATTTCATGGGTAAATGTCGTGTGGTCTGTCAAGGGACTTGTGAGCACAAACACATTGGTAAATACCACAGTATCGTTTGACTTGACAGACGACTTGCCCAGCAATAGTAAAACGAACATTACTAGCGCCCAGGTCACGACACTCTATTGTCTCCTTTTCCACATATGTATGTAGTAATGCTGATTACCTGATATTGTTAGATACGAGACCCACTCAAAATATGAAGTTTATGTACTTCTTTTTCCAAATAGATTTATTTGCCTAGTGATAACTACACTGGTCAAAACAATTAGAGGGTCAATTGAGATATCTAGGTCCTGAAGTATTGTCATCGTCAGACTGAATTACAATGTATAATTTGACATAATGTCAGTTAGGAGTGCAACTGGAATAATTCATATACTAGGGAATACAAGTGTATTCTAAGCAAATTTTTTAATACTGCATATGTAATGCACAACCAGTTTCGATGCACTATGGCATCATTTTCAAGTGCTCCACAGTAAAGATATGTTTTATAATAGTACAGAGTAAAGACAAAAAGTAAGATACATTACAATTTTGAAAATGGTCAAAAGAGTGTTGTAACATATGATCGTATACGTATCATTTAGGCCAGCACCTGTTTTAGGACCAAGTTGTACAGAAACTTGTGTTTGAGAGAGATGGTCAGTCCAATTCAACCTAAAAATAAAATAAATTGTGTACTATCTTTCTTTCTATTATTTAACTGGTAATGCACAGTCATATTTTAAAAAATACCTATCCTTTTTATACATATTTATAAAATTGGATAAGAGTAAAAAACTTAAAGTTTCCTATAAGTCAGATTATTCCAATCAAGGAAAATAATCAAGCAACTTTCGTCACATTGATAGTGTAAGGAGCTCTATATGCCTATCTGTAATGAAGTACTAAGTACTATTTAAAATACTGAGAGTAACTAATGTAACTCATATTAGCATGTGAATTGACTCTCATACCTGAGCAGACTGAACATGCATTCAACATTAATTGTAACACAGTGAAAAACCACACTGTGTTCAGCTCATAGGGCATGTGGTTTTACACTGTGTTACTATTAATGTTGAATGCATGTTCAGCCTGCTCACTGCCATGAAGAGTTGAGACATCAAAATATCGTTCGCTGGTACGTAACACTTATTCGAAATGTACGCTGGTACTTAACATTCATGGAAGTGCTGCAATTGCAAAACGTAACAATGCAGAGCTGCGAAGGCAGTGGCTCCACGATCTTAAATCCAGACACTTTATGACTGTAAATATACGGTATGGTCCGATGAGTCATCGTGTACACTGACTTCTACAAAGAACCGGTATTATGTATCGTACACCCCAATAGAAGCTTATTATCTAGCATACCTGTTTGCTAGAGTCAAATGTTCAAATGTTTGTAGAGCTTATGGGACTTAACTACGGGGTCATCAGTCCCTAAACTTACAAACTACTTAAACCTAGGTAAACTAACCTAAGGACAAACACATACACCCATGCTCCAGGGAGGACCCGAACCTCCACGGCGAGCAACCGCGCGCTCCGCAGCGAGGCGCTTTAGACCGCTCGGCTACTTCACCGCGGCGATGGAGGTTCCGTCCCCATTTGCGCGCATATATATATATATATATATATATATATATATATATATATATATATATATATATATATATGCGGCTAGGTAACACAGTGGTAGAGTGCCAGACTATAAATCCAAAGCTTGCAGGTTCGATCCCCGCCAGGTCCTGGAATTTTTGTCTGTCACTTTCCACTTCTTTCACCTCTGGCAGTATTGCTGATGTGAAAAATATCGCGTAGCACCGTGGTTCGGAACCCACGTTAAACTGTAGGTCCCCCTATAACTGGCTGGGTAAGTCAGTTCGAAGGTCGGAGGAAGGCAACGGCATACCACCTCCAAACAGGACCGTGCCTAGTAAAGCACTGTGGTGTTCAAATCAATCTTCGGATTGTGGTCTGCTTTACCTTATATAATGTTATTCTCGTATTTCTATCATTACTCTCACTGGTCGAATAATTGTGAATGAATGTCCCACCATCCCATACAGGAATCTGCTTATTTTGACTAATAAATTGCTAACAAACATTGCAATATTCTAAAATGATAACGCGAGCGCAAATACACACACCATAAAAATTGCCAAACATCTCCGCAGGACAGGAAAATTGCCATCTCCCGACATAATTGAACTGGTATAAAGAGCAGAGCGTAATCACCAAATTCACAGCTCCAACACCATGGGAGTAATGATCGTATGTTTTGGTACAAGAACGGCTAACATTATGTTGGAAACCATTAACACACATTACGAATCTGTTCGTTGAAGAGTTGCATCTGTTCTCAAATCCAATGGTGGGCTACCTCCTTCCTAATAAATAAATATTGTGTGTACGTTAAGTGTTGGTATTATTTTCTCCATGTCCTGTATATCCATGTATATGCAAGGGGTGGACTGAGGATGGGCCCAGCTACACGATGCGCCTTCCCTTTCCCTACACCCCCTCCCCTGCCCAGTCAGTGGGTAGGTTGCTGCGAAAGATAACAGCAGCAGTCAGTGCTGGGCCGTTGTGTCAGGGAGGGCGCCGCTGCTGACCTGCATGAGTACGACGATGCGGCGGATGTGTCGCCCCCGTGTGTCTCCGGACCCTCCGCTGCTCTCGAAACTTCGCCGACAGCCCGCCAGCAGTAGCGCCAACCGCCGCGTGCGCTCCTGCTGCCACAGGAAGGCTGCAACCTGCGGCACAAGGCAAAAAGCTCCCATCCAGACTTGTTTGTAAATCTATCGGATTTAACAGCTAGGTTATCAATCCGTAGCTTACAAACTACTTAAACTAAGGTAAACTAACTTAAGGACAACACACACCCATGCCCGAAGGGGGACTCGAATCCTCGACGGCGAGCACCGCAGCTTGGCACCTCAGTACGCAGGGTTCACCCGCCGTTGCCCATCCAGAGTCCCTCAACTTTTAGTATAGCAGGCTGTGTTCCCACCACACAAGACTACATTTTAAAATAGGGTAGAAATTTCACTTTATGTAGGACAAAATTTCTTTATTTTGTTGTACCTCAAAATAGTTCTGTACTTTCTATACAATCTTCAGTGGAATAAATAAGTTTCTCTCATCCAAATATTGTGATAACATATTGTAGATTTTACGTGGATTTTGCCTTAAAATATTTAATGCAAACGGACACAAGATAAATTTCGTCGAGACTTTCATTTATTGATAAAAATAAAAAACCTGTAATTTATAGAATTACATTATAAAGAAACTTCCTGGCAGATTAAAATTGTGTGCCGGAACCGGTACTCGAACCTGGGACCTTTCGCGGGCAACCGCACTACCGACTGTGCTATTCCGACACGACTCACGATGCCGCCTCACAACGTTGCTTCCACCAGTACCCCCAGGAAGTTTCATATCAGCGCACACTCCTCTGCAGAGTGAAAGTTTCATTCTGGAAACATTATAAAGAGTTTTTTTTTATAGACATGATGTTTTAAAAATCGATTTGTTCAAAACAGTTATGGTATACTATGAGTACGACCACTTTTTAAGTAACGTGACAGTATTCGATGCGTGATTTATTCGTCCACAAATACAGAAATCTGCTCCAGTTCTGCATGTAACACTGGACACAGCATGGTAGTCCTGCAAGCGAAAACTTGTTTTTATCAAGCAGAAGCTATCTCGCACAGGCTACAGATCGAGTCATTTGCCCTCTCACGCAATTATGCTGCACAAAATGTGTGTCACTACTCAGTGGTGTACACAGTATATTAGGGTAAGACCTTTGACAGGTCGTGGTACAAATTTTGAGCACTCAGTTACTCATTAATTAGTCGTCTTGCTTACAATATATCCAAGAACCGCGAAGTCTATTGTAATTCTGAATGAAAAAACGTGAATATCGTAGTCTCAAAAAGAAGATGAATCAACAATATATGACATAAAGACAGAAGCAATTACACACTCGGCTACAGGGGACAAAATCCAGCAACGCTACTCGCCGTGGGAAATAATTGTCGCCGCAGATGGAGCAATGCCATTTCTTTCATCTTTCGGTCGTAGTGCGAACTATTAAGTTACCTACGACAGGCGGCTTAGCAAATGTATCGTCATACTGGATTCGTCAGGGTTCCATACTTATGTGTTATGGCATTTGTACACTCCACGCAGTAACGCAATGCGGAATGGTGGTACACAGATTGTAGTACAAGCCCTGAAAGCATTAAACTATTTTAATATATCAAAAAGTTATGCTGGTGACCCTCTACAGCTTTTAAATACTTTCAATAAATAATTTTAAGCCTTAAGCTGTATGTTATGCCTCTTTATTATCGAGTTTCACTTGTTGCAAGCGTCAGCAGGAATTTAAAGGCACACTTAAGAAAGACTCAAAATATTATTAAACGAATTATTATGACGTTTCACGTATATAAAAAGTTAGGTAGAGGCTCATCATTTATTCCACTTCATTTACTGCCATTAAAAAAAATAAAAAATAAAAAACGAAGCAGATAGAGTAAATGATGAACCTCTATATGATTTTTTACACACGTGACACGCCGTAATGTTTCGTTTAGTATTATTTTGGATCTGAAACAAGTGTGCTTTTAATTCCCGATTATGCTTGCAACAAGTGAAATAGGTTGAATATTAAAGAGATGTAACATACAGCTTAAGACTTAAAATGATTTATTCAAAATATTTCAAGACACATTGTGTCTGAAACCTTTAGGGTCAAACTGGAACAGGTGATAGTGAGTCGCCAACCGATTATATTGAAATACGGAGTCAAAGGTAGGAAGTAAATAGTTATCTTATGGATACAAGCAGTCTACAGCCCATAACTAAATTAGCGTAATACACTGACCAGCGAGAACATCATGACCAACTACCAAATAGCCGTTATGTCTACCTTTGACACGAAGCAGTGGAGAAAAATGTTCAAATGTTTGTGATGCTTATGGGCATAAACATCCACGCCCGAGGGGAGATTCGAACCCCCGACGGGGAACGACCTCGCGCATCGCAGCATTGCGCCTCAATGCGCTTGGCCATTCCGCCGCGGCCGTATCAGTGGCGACGCGTCATACCACTGACATATAACAGGCAAGACTTACAGTAATATTTAAACTCAGTTACCACAGCATTTTCTGTGCCAAACATGCTGAATTGAAACTGTAATGTTTTGAAAATATAAACACATATCTGAGTACAAAGTGGTTTAACTGAGTAGTATCAAAAGTAAATACACAATATAAAATAGTCTATCAATTGGTAGAATAATAAATTACGAAATAGTTTAATGTAAATAGGCAAAGGTACAAGAGTACATGTTTGATTAAATGGACGTCATGTATTTCAGCTCAAATAATAATGTAAATTTATGTAATGTAAATAAGGTCATATGTGAACATGTAAGCTTTTACTAATAATTAATTTAGTTTAATATTGCCAGAATAACGAAATAAATCATAAAAGCCAAATTCGCAATCTTTTTACAGAATTGAAAATACTCGTGAATAATAGTTACGTAAATGTTAGGACCTGTTTCTATTGATATTTTTCAAGTTACTATGATAGGTATAATATTAATTGTTGCTTTTTATATAAGTATATTTTCAGTTATTAGGAACTTTTACGAATGTTTAAGTGTTACTAAACGATGTCGTCATGTTTAAGCTTGATTCATAGAATATCAAATGTTATTAAGATAATTGATTGTTTTCAAGTTTTTAACAATTCCAACAATGCAAGGCACTATTGAGAATTGCATATAAAGGCGGCCCACAGAGATCGTAGGAAGCGCAGTTTTTAACTAGCTTTCGAGGCAGTCACTATGTCCGTCCGCACGTTAACGTTTCATTGTTAAAAGTGATTGTTGTGCATATCAAGTTTATTAAAGTGTTTTATTAAACTACTGACTCACACTCTTCTTGGTGCTGCTCTACATAATTTCAAATCACTAGCGTACGCAATAACTGAGTTCAGATGCTCGTATGCAACGTAATCCAGATGCTGCTGCAATATTGTGATTCCAGGTGCTGAGTGACAAGAAGTTACAACAAACGCCGAGATAACAAGGTAATGTTTTATATGGACCATACAGTGTGAAGGAGCTAGGCTTGAGAGTCGTCGCAATCAGTGGAGGAATGAGCTGGCTTCGATCCGTCGCACCATCGAAGTGATAAGGCCTTGGTTGGTCACTGGAAGGAGTTGGTTTCATATATGCACAAACAAGTCATCTAATTTCAGTAAATTCTGGGGCAGGGGGAAGAGGGAGAGAAGATCTCTGACGCAATGTTCAATCACATCCCGCATGTGTTTCACCGGGTTCAGGTATGACGAGTTGAGAGATGACGGGGGTGGGGGAGCACATAAATTGCGACTCACCACTGTGCTCCTCGAACAACTCCATATCTCTTCAGGCCTTCTACAGGGCCCATTATCTTGTTCACAGATGACGCTATCGTTTGGAAACATGATGACATAAAGTCGCGTACGATGCTTGTTGGCCGGCATGGTGCCTTACACAAGTTCGATTGGGCACATGAATACCCATGTGAACGTTTTCCCAGAGCCGCCGTCACCCTGTGTGCACCTCCCAGTACAAGTGATAAGGACCTGTTCCCCTGGAAGACGACGAATTCACACCCTGCCATCGGCATGATAAAGAAGGTATCGGGATTCATCAGACCACGCCACGTTCTGTCACTGCGCCAACGTCCAGTGACGATGATCACGTGCCCATTTCACTCCTAGTTGCCTTTGTCGTGGTCTTTATTATTAGCACATTTACGGATCTTAAGCTACAGAGGTACATCGTTAGGGTGCTCGGTGCGTTGTGCATTTAGACACACTTGCACTCTGCACAAGTTTGAAGTCTGACGTTAGTTCGGCCCCTGATAGTCGCCTGTCCTATTTACTTATAACAGGGACGACCGCCCAGCTCCTAAGACATTTCGACGAGATCCTCCAGGCGACCCACGTTCTGACACTTCAAGGAATTGGACGGAAGTGTACAGGGGTAAAAATCTCAGAGGGAGACCGACAGACGAATAGAGGAAACACGTTTAAAAGAATGTAGCTTACCGCTCTTATTTACAGACTACCTTATATGCCCGTGCTTCGCAACGGTTGTTAAAAAAGGGCCTTTGCGTATCATGGCTTTTTAGGGTTTCGGACCTCATTCAGTAAAAATAGAATACTTGTTGGATTACCCTGTTAATAAAATCAGTTGTCCTAGCCAAGATATCAAATGTAAGTAAAAAGTTTTTGATGCAAAAGTGAAATTAATTTAAGTCCGTACACTTTAACCATGTAAATTCAATGTTCGGTTGTATTCATAATGTTAAGGCTGTAGTGTGTAATTGTCTGTCTGGCGTAAACTTCTGAAAACACTTCTGTTGTTGAGATGAGAAATAGTAATAGTCATAAAAATAACAATAAAAATAAAATAATAAGTATTTCATTAATGAAGTAGAACTATCAATGGAAACAATCATTATTCTTACGGTTGGCTCTCTTTCTTCTAGACGCGCTATTGTCTCTCCAAGCGTGAGACTTCCATAGAAGTTGTACGTATACATTAGACTGTGATATTAGTATGTAAATATGGATTAAATACGGCTAGGATTGAATCAGTTTTATATTCATCGTGTTGAATCATATTTGGCAGAACATAGCAACCAAGAAAACGATTTTCCGAAATATGGTAAATTTGAAAAGTAAAAGAGTAAATAGCTTTCTCAAAGGGTAATAATCCGATCGCTGCCAAACATCACACGAACACCCGCAGCGCTATCTATTACTGCACCACGAAACTAATAGCTGCTCTATTGGTTTTTCGCTGCATTACGCCTTTTTTTCCAATCATGAAATACACCTCAAACATCAAATTACGGTATCTTTTATTTTCCTGATCTGATTTTGATGAAATGAAGCCTATATGTAGCCCCAGGCTATTCTCGATTGATCTGTGAAACCCCATGTATGTTCGTTTAGTACTTTTAGATACTTGACTTACTACACAGTGCTTATATGCATAGTGTGCACTTCAAAGCACGATGTCTTTTCTGCCCCTGATTCGATTTTGATGAAAAGAAGCCTACTTTATCCTCCAAGCTATTCTAATATTACGTTTGAAGCCCGACGAATGTGCGTGTAGCAGTTTTGGAGATTACCCTCTACAAATACACACATTTGATTGCTTTCAGAGAAATGTTTAAACTGTGATATTCTTACTTTCTCCGATCCGATTTCTTGAATGAAGCGTTGATTTAACCGCATGATACCCTCACGTTAGGTGTGAAAAATCCTTGAAAATTCGTCTATTGGGTTTGGGGATTAAAGTGATTAAAGAAAAAGACAGGCATGACGGTAGATAAAAAAGTTAAATTGTTGTATTCTTCTTTCCGTGATCTGATTTTTATAAAACGAAGTCTATATGTTGCCGCAAGGTATGCTGAAGTTATCAGTGAAAACCTCATGCGAATTCGTGAAGCAGTAAATTTGCTTTTTAGGTTTGGTCCGCCTTGAGCAAACACAATTGTTTTTAGTTTCACCCAAACATGTTTCACTGGCGTTGCAGCATCATCAGTAGGATATTTATTTTATACTTTCTGTCAAATGAACAATGAAGTGATTGTTACTTTTTGTACATTAAGTGTAGAAACTACAGATAATTGTGAAACTAATATAAATCGTTTCTTATTTTTATAGATATACTATGCCTACCTTAATACCACATCTAGTTGTGTTTGTGGTATTTAACTCACAAATCAACACTGTATATTCGTGACAGTTTATCATCTACAAACCAAAACGTGTGTAGTGTGAATGATTAGGTTGTAACTATCGGCATTTTTTTACGAAAATATAGGACGTCATTTTGTGTTTTGGTTTATTTTACTGTTGCGACTGTTTGTATAACAAAATGTCTATAGCAAGTTTTTGTCACTGACTTTGGTACTGTGGCACTTTCACTTCACTCAATGTTTATGTTAGGAAACCAAGATGGTGGGCAGTTGAATTCTGGGAGTAGTGTTAAGAACAGCTGACTGTGCTGGTGGGCGGGAGTTTTTGAATGATTTACTTTCGTTTTAGTGCGTTTGTGTGTGTGTGTGGTTTTTTATGGGTTTTCTGTCAGTTCTTTGAGGGCAGAGATTATAGTTCCGTTGCAGAGGGCTGTGTATTCATTGATTATTTCTTTTCTTTCTATTAGTTTTGGAGATAAGTGATTTCTAATAGATGAACAGACAGACATGACGGTTACGGAAAACACTTGAAATTACGATATCTCTTTCTTTCCGTGATTCTATTTTGATGAAATTGTGGGGACATGACAAATTACTATTTGTATTTTCTGAGCTGTATTAAGCTAATTGGTATTCTGTGTTATTATCTTTGATTGTAAACAAAAAAGAGTACAAAAAACTGTTCTTCACTTGTCACTGTATTACGCTTCCATGATGTGTGATGTGCAAGATAGAAGTAAATAAATGTGTGGAAAAATAAGTGTTAAATTTAATGAAGTATTAATTTAATGAACCGTGTGCTACAAAATTGGTGACCCCGACGTGATCGACAAGACGACAGTTGCGACGAAATTTTTCGGCGTAATTTTCGACGAGATTTCCGTAACTTGAGTTCGACGTATTCTGTGTCCAACAATACGCAAGATGTCGACAGGAGAAGCAAACGGTAATCAAGGAAATCGTTCTGAATGTAGCAGTAAAGTGGAAATTGATAAGGTAAGCGTTAAGCTACCGCCGTTTTGGACGGAAAAGCCGGACATCTGGTTTTGTCAAGCCGAAGCGCAATTTACGATCGCTGGTATTGTTACGGAGGCGACTAAATTTAACTATTTACTCGCTCAGCTGGAGCCAAAATTTGTTGAAAATATATGGGATCTAGTTACGAGTAACGATAACAACAAATATTCTCTCGCAAAAGAACGTCTACTGAACATATTCAGAGAAAGTGAAGAGCGCCAAATTAAAAAACTTTTGAGTGGCTTAGAACTTGGCGACATGGAACCTACCCAATTATTACGAAAAATGAGGAGCTATGCAGGTACAAATGTATCAGAAAAGATCCTAAAAACACTTTGGCTTGACAAATTTCCAGCTAGTATCCGAAGCATTTTACTTATATCTGACGAAACAGTGGATAAGATTGCTCAAATGGCAGATCGTATGATCGAATTAAACGCTGTTGACGAGGTTCAAAATGCTTCCACCCATTCCATTCCGTCAACATCGTCTTTATCAGTTCAAGATCTTCTCGTGAGAATTGATGAATTGGAAAATAGATTAAAATGCTTCGAAACACTCGCAACCACAGGCAAAGATCGCGCAGTAGAAGTAGAAGCAGAGCAAGATACGATAAAAACGGCAAATACTGCTATTACCATTTCAGATTCGGCACACGATGTAAGCCTGAAAAATGTGTTCAGCCTTGCCAATGGCAAAATAAGGAAAACTAGAAGTGGTAGACACAATAGCGGCTGAGTGTTCTACCCCTGTGCATACATTAGGCCGCCAATATCGCCTATTTGTCAAAGATCGAAATTGTGGAAAATATTTTCTGGTAGATAGCGGTGCAGATTTGTCCGTTATACCAGTTGCAAAAAGCCAAAAAGGTCAACCCTCTGACTTCAATCTTTATGCTGCAAATGGGTCACAGATAAAAACTTATGGTTCAAAACTGTTAAACATGGATTTAGGACTCAAACGCAATTTTGAATGGCCATTCATAGTAGCAGACGTATCAAAAGGCATATTGGGAGCCGATTTTCTTCATCATTATGGGCTACTGGTTGACCTCAAAAATAAAAAGTTGATAGACAACACCACAAAATTAAAAATTGTAGCAGAAGTAACCACTGTGGATGCTAATGAATCAGTAAGCTCACTCTATGCAACATGCCAGTTTTCAAAACTTTTAGAGAATTTTCCTGATCTAACTAAACCATCTATAGTACCAAAAATATTAAAGCATAATGTGCAGCATTATATCACTACATCTCCTGGTCCACCAGTATACTGTAAAGCTCGTAGATTGGACCCACATAAATTGAAAATTGCTAAACAAGAATTTCAATTTCTGTTAAATAATGGTATTATACGTCCATCAAAATCACAATGGGCTAGTCCACTACACCTTGCTAAGAAGCCAAGTGGTCAATGGCGAGTCTGTGGAGATTATCGCCGTTTGAATGACAGGACTCTCCCAGACCGGTATCCAATTCCACGAATTGATGATGTAAATTTTATGCTTCAAAATAAAAATATATTCTCAAAGGTAGACTTACTCAAAGCCTATTACCAGATTCCACTAGCCGAAGAAGATAAGCCAAAATCAGCCGTTATAACACCATTTGGTCTCTATGAATTTAATTATATGCCATTTGGACTTCGCAATGCACCTAGCACATTCCAAAGGTTTATACATGAAGTTGTGAGAGAACTAGAATTTTGTTTTCCATATTTGGATGACATTCTAATAGCATCTGAATCACCAGAACAACATGTTGAGCATCTAAATTTACTTTTTGAGCAGTTGAATAAGTATGGTCTTGTCATAAATATTTCCAAATCAGTATTTGGTGTACAACAGTTAACATTTTTAGGAAATTTAATTACACCTGCTGGAACAAAGCCAGATCCAGAGAGAGTTGCAGCAATAATGAACTACAAACGACCCAAAACAGTCCGTGAACTTAGAAAATTCTTAGGGATCATCAACTTTTATCGTCGACATTTGGAACATGCTGCTGAAAACCAAGCATTGCTGAATGATTTCCTAAAAGGAACAACAAAAAAGGACCGACGACATATTAACTGGACAGAAGAAGCAATCGCTCAATTCGAAAAATGCAAAGAAGATCTAGCAAATGCTGCACTTTTGACATTTCCTGGTTTGGACAATCAACTTGCATTATTTGTGGATGCATCAGATTTTGCAGCAGGTGCTGCATTGCAACAATGGCAAGATGAACAGTGGAGACCAATTGGATTCTTTTCGAAAAAGTTCACAACAGCACAGAAGAAGTATTCCACGTATGATAGAGAGCTGCTTAGCATCTATATGGCTGTCAAATACTTCAAATACCTGCTGGAAGGAAGAGATTTCATTATTTATACTGACCATGCTCCTATAACATATGCATTTAAACAAAAGAATGAAAAAGCAACACCAATTCAATTACGTTACCTCCAGTACATTTCGCAATTTACCACTGACCTACGTCATATATCTGGTAAAGAAAATGTTGTTGCTGATGGTCTATCAAGGCTTGAAGAACTAGTTCCAGTTAACTATGATGAGATAGCCCAAGCACAAGAAGATGATGAAGAGCTTCGTCAACTACAGACCAGCCCTCATACATCACTGAAGTTAAAACACCATCTGACACATGGAGGAAAACAGCTATGGTGTTATGTGTCAACACAAATCATTCGTCCTTATATTCCTAAACCATTTAGATACTCTATTTTCCAACACTATCATAATCTGGCTCATCCAGGCATTAAGACAACAGTAAAAATGATCTCATCAAGATTTGTCTGGATCAGTTTAAAAAAGGATGTCCAAAACTGGGCAAAAACATGTATGGCATGCCAGAAAAACAAAATATCACGGCACATTCAAACACCAGTAGGACACTTTCCTAGTAACGATGAACGTTTCAAAATTGTTCACCTTGATTTGATAGGACCAATGCCTCCATCTGAAGAATATATTTATTGTTTAACATGCATTGACAGAGTTACAAACTGGACAGAAGTAGTACCTCTTCGGGACATACAAGCAGAGGCAGTAGCACAAGCATTTTTCAATTGTTGGATCACTAGGTTTGGAACACCATATCAGATAGTGACTGATCAAGGCAGACAGTTTAACTCTGAGCTATTCCGAGCACTGTCAAAACTATGTGGTTGTAACCAAACACAAACTACAGCATACCATCCTCAATGAAATGGAAAAATTGAAAGATTTCATCGCACACTTAAAGCAGCTATCCGTACCCATGCAACTGCCAAATGGACTCAAGTAATACCTGTAATCCTCCTTGGCCTGCGATGCTCCATCAGAGAGAACAGTAATGCTACAATTGCAGAAATGGTTTATGGCTCACGCATCAGAATACCAGGTGATTTTTTTCAAGAGTATGCAACAAAATTGAATGCAGACTTACCTCAATTTGTTTCACAACTGAAGCAGTGCATGAATCGTCTGAAGCCTGTACAATACTCCCACAAAGCAAAAGAAAGACCTTTCATACACAAGGATCTCAATGAGTCAACACATGTATTTGTGCGAGTTGACCGAGTCAAAAAAGCATTAGAACCTCCATATGAAGGCCCATACGAAGTAATAGAAAGAACCCCAAAATTTTTTGGTGTTAAAATAAAAGACCAAGTCAAGAATATCTCCATTGATCGACTGAAACCTGCGTACCTCATGAATCATAATGAGAAGCAGCCTGAAGACACTTCAACTGAACGGTCAGCCCGGGTCAAACAACCAGACGCAACCGACAGTGGAAAACCAAGAAGAACAAAATCTGGTCGTGAAGTTCGATTTCCTGCAAGATTAGTTGAAGAACTGCAGTGTTAAGTGACTATATGACTGAGAAGGGGGTGATGTGGGGACATGACAAATTACTATTTGTATTTTCTGAGCTGTATTAAGCTAATTGGTATTCTGTGTTATTATCTTTGATTGTAAACAAAAAAGAGTACAAAAAACTGTTCTTCACTTGTCACTGTATTACGCTTCCATGACGTGTGATGTGCAAGATAGAAGTAAATAAATGTGTGGAAAAATAAGCGTTAAATTTAATGTTTACTGAACCGTGTGCTACAAAATCATGCCTAGATCCTGAACTAATCTCCGTTCATGTTTCCTGTGGAAATCGCAATAAAATTCGTCCAGTATTCTTGTAGATTGAAGTGATCAACTACAGGCCTACATTTTCAGATTTATCATTAGTGTGGATGAAGAGGCACCGTTTAGGGTAACGTGGAGAGCTGCATCAGACCAGAGTGAAGACCACAACAACAGGGCGTTGGCTCGCTGACGTCCACCTCGTTTACATGGAACACTTCTTTCGGAAGACGAAAACCGATTTTCGGTGTCATGTGTACTTGGCATAACCTGAATCGGATTTCCTAGCCCACTTAATATGTCGGCTGAAAAACAGCTGATTCAGTTCCCGATTTAGCCATCACAATCGCTATTTTTCTTTATTTAAATACACAGATTCGTGTTCGCTCTATTATTTATACTTTTATTGCACATTAGAAAGTATCTCTCTTTCAATATGTACCGAAAATTCTTAACGAGAAAACACAATGTGACAAGCCAAGAACGATTCAAATACGGTTGCGTTTACATGGGCACGGAAATCGATTGTGGAAATTGGAAAACCTCTTCAGAGAAGCGGATTTCCAGAATCGATTTTGGAGTGTTTACATGACCAACCAAAAGCGGAATTGGGGAATCGGTTTACGAAATCCGGTTTTGAGTGCCTCGGCTTACGAAGTGGTCTGTGGCGTACTTTGACGGTCATGGCGACGCCCGTGGCGCAGACGATTTCGACGGTTGCGTTTAAATGGGCACGGAAATCGATTGTGGAAATGGAAAACCTCTTCAGAGAAGCGGATTTCCAGAATCTTTTTGGAGTGCTTACATGACCAACCAAAAGCGGAATTGGGAAATCGGTTTACGAAATCCGGTTTTAGGAGCCTCGGCTTACGAAGTGGCCTGTGGCGTACCTTGACGGTCATGGCGACGCCCGTGGCGCAGACGAAGATCTCGACGGTTGCGTTTACATGGGCACGGAAATCGATTGTGGAAATGGAAAACCTCTTCAGAGAAGCGGATTTCCAGAATCGATTTTGGAGTGTTTACATGACCAACCAAAAGCGGAATTGGGAAATCGGTTTACGAAATCCGGTTTTGGCAGCCTCGGCTTACGAAGTGGTCTGTGGCGTACCTTGACGGTCATGGCGACGCCCGTGGCGCAGACGAAGATCTCGACGGTTGCGTTTACATGGGCACGGAAATCGATTGTGGAAATGGAAAACCTCTTCAGAGAAGCGGATTTCCAGAATCGATTTTGGAGTGTTTACATGACCAACCAAAAGCGGAATTGGGAAATCGGTTTACGAAATCCGGTTTTGGCAGCCTCGGCTTACGAAGTGGTCTGTGGCGTACCTTGACGGTCATGGCGACGCCCGTGGCGCAGACGAAGATATCGACGATTGCGTTTACATGGGCACGGAAATCGATTGTGGAAATGGAAAACCTCTTCAGAGAAGCGGATTTCCAGAATCGTTTTTGGAGTGCTTACATGACCAACCAAAAGCGGAATTGGGAAATCGGTTTACGAAATCCGGTTTTGGGAGCTACGGCTTACGAAGTGGTCTTGTGGCGTACCTTGACGGTCATGGCGACGCCCGTGGCGCAGACGAAGATATCGACGGTTGCGTTTACATGGGCACGGAAATCGATTGTGGAAATTGGAAAACCTCTTCAGAGAAGCGGATTTCCAGATTCGTTTTTGGAGTGCTTACATGACCAACCAAAAGCGGAATTGGGAAATCGGTTTACGAAATCCGGTTTTGGCAGCCTCGGCTTACGAAGTGGTCTGTGGCATACCTTGTTGTCATGGCGACGCCCATGGCGCAGACGAAGATATCGACGGTTGCGTTTACATGGGCACGGAAATCGATTGTGGAAATTGGAAAACCTCTTCAGAGAAGCCGATTTCCAGAATCGATTTTGGAGTGCTTACATGACCAACCAAAAGCGGAATTGGGAAATCGGTTTACGAAATCCGGTTTTGGGAGCTACGGCTTACGAAGTGGTCTGTGGCGTACCTTGACGGTCATGGCGACGCCCGTGGCGCATACGAAGATCTCGACGGTTGCGTTTACATGGGCACGGAAATCGATTGTGGAAATTGGAAAACCTCTTCAGAGAAGCCGATTTCCAGAATCGATTTTGGAGTGTTTACATGACCAACCAAAAGCGGAATTGGGAAATCGGTTTACGAAATCCGGTTTTGGGAGCCTCGGCTTACGAAGTGGTCTGTGGCGTACCTTGTTGTCATGGCGACGCCCGTGGCGCAGACGAAGATCTCGACGGTTGCGTTTACATGGGCACGGAAATCGAGTGTGGAAATGGAAAACCTCTTCAGAGAAGCCGATTTCCAGAATCGATTTTGGAGTGTTTACATGACCAACCAAAAGCGGAATTGGGAAATCGGTTTACGAAATCCGGTTTTGGCAGCCTCGGCTTACGAAGTGGTCTGTGGCGTACCTTGACGGTCATGGCGACGCCCGTGGCGCAGACGAAGATCTCGACGGCGAGCTCCTCGAGGCGGTCAGCGGGCGCGACCCACAGCTTGGAGGCGGCCATGGCGGGCACGGACGCGTTCAGCGCCACCAGCAGCGCCGCCCGCCACCCCACTGACCGCGACGTCGACGGCGCCGCCTGCAGGCCCAGCAGCCGCAGCGCCGCGGCCACCGGGCCCAGCACACCCGACACCTCGTCCTCCATCTCGCCTGCTACAGTTAAACTATTTTTTGTCGGTATGAATAAAGCCGTTTATATCGCTAAAATTGTCTTTACCTATAACTGACAAGGAAAGTATATCTACAATTACATAGATACTCTGCAAATCACATTCAAGTGCCTGGCAGAGGGTTCATTAACCACTTTCATAACTTTTCTCTACCGTTCCATTCTCTAATAGCGCGCGGGAAGAAAGAACACCTAAATCGTTCCGTTTTCGATCTGATTTCTCTTATTTTATTGGGAGGGTCATGTCTCCGTAAGTAGGTGGGTCCTAGCAAAATACTTTCACATTCAGAACTAAAAGTCGGTGATTGAAACTTCGCAAACAGATCACGCCGCAATGAATAACGACTTTCTTTTAATGATTTCCACCCCAATTCGTGCAACATTTCCTTGACGCTTTTCGCCCCGTAACGTGATAAAACAAAACGAGCTGCCCTTCTCTGAACCTTCTCAATATCTTCCGTCATTCCCACCTGGTGAGGGTCCCACAAGGGGCAACTGCGCTCCAGGAGAGGACGCACAAGTGTGATGAAGGCAGTCTCTTTGGTGGAGCTGGTGCATCTTCGAAGCGTTCTGCCGATGAAACGTAACCTTTGGTTCGCCTTCCCCACAATATTTTCTATGTCTTCTCTCCAGTCAAAGTCGTTCGGAATTGTAGCTCCTAGGTATTTGGTAGAATCAACGACCTTAAGGTTTGACTGATTTATCGCGTAATTAAAGTTCAGCGGATTTCTTTTAGTGCTCATGTGTATTACTTCACACTTTTCTTTATTTAGTGTCAATTGCCAATTTTCGCACCATGCAGAAATTTTGTGTAAATCGCTTTGCAGTTGCTTTTGATCCTCTGTTGATTTCACTAACCGATAAACGACAGCATCATCCGCGAACAGTCTAAGGGAGCTGTTCAGATTGTCAATGAGATAGGTCTGTAATTTTGGGGATCACTCCTATTGCCTTTCTTGAATATTGGAGTAACTTGGGCAACTCTCCAGTCTTTGGGTACGGATCTTTCGCTGAGTGATCGGCTGTAAATTATAGCTAAGTGCGCACCTATTGCATCAGCATACTCTGAGAGGAATCTACTTCTAAGTTTCGCTTGCTAGCAGCTGTTCTTGGATATGGGATCGAACAAACATATCTGTATGAACGTTTGGTTACAGGATCTCTACGTACATCTCAATGTGCTGGTGGATGTCGTTTTTCTGCAAAGCTCTGCAACCATGCTTTAGATAGCACTGCAGATGTAATTGTAGACGCCATACGTAATGCAGTTATCTTAACTATAACTTATGTAATAATCATCTTCTCTAGCAAATTGTCATCAAAAGCCGTGATGATAATTGCAACTTTAACCTTCTTCCCAAAAGACTGTTGATATTCACTGCCACTGCTTTCATCGCCTCTTCCTGCACTTACCGTAGCACTACCGCTTGCAATGGGTTGTTCGTCATTATCATCCCTATTATCATCATTACGTGTTGGTGTTACAACAGTATCTAACTTATGCTCATATTTCTGTTTCATAACAGATACGAGCAAGCATGCGAATGAGTCATCTTCCACACTAATACCATCTTCATGAAGAAGGGTTCTTCGTGACTTCATCTCAACTAATCGCAACACATTAGCAGGATTGATTACCAATCGCCGCCCCATCTGACGCTTCACCACACAAATAACATCACAAAACGCAGCTTCGGAGGCACATTGCACCGTCCGTACTGGCGAACCGACAGGTCAAAGTGCAATGCGGCATGGCCCACGCAGAGGCCTCTAACGGACGACTGCAGAGTTTTGCAGATGCGGGAGTATCACTAGTGCAATAAGGGATCTTTACATTATGTCTCATACGATTTTGGTGTATATGTATTTGTTCGAGCCCAAGTACTTTCCTTGTAAGACTTGAGGCACCTATTCTGTCTGATAAAGTCGCCAAGTCGAGGAGAGACGCAGATTTCAGTGCTTATGCACACGTAGACTGGACACCATAATGTTTCGTGGGCTGCCCAGACTTTATTTCAACATTTTATTTCTTTTTCCATAAGAGGAAATGCATTTTACACTTACCTGTCAAGTAAGATTTATTTATTGTGCAACTAGTTTCGGGAATATCCCATCATTACGGCATTTAAAATTACATATACAGTTTCATACATTTCCTGAATCAGTTAATGATGGTGTCTTATCCATAAAAAAGAGTATTTTGTCATTCTTTTTTCATAATTAATGTCTTGTATTTATTACTTTTATTCTGTATTTATTTCATGTAAATTACTAAAGAACTGTCAAAAAATAATTTATGTAACTGAAGTATAACACTATAACCAGCACATTTTTTTCTATTGAAACAAACAAATATTTTCATGTATCATATGTTGAAAGTAGCCTGTTATTAAAATAAGCCAGATCTCGGGCAGAGAACTGTAATTGTAAGTTAAAACGTTCACTGCTGCTCTAAATTATTTTATGAGTAACCACAATACATGCGCAAGGGAAATTTATGTAACTGATCACTCCTTAAGAGAGCAGCCAACGTTTTAACAAACACAAAATCAATGTCAAAAATAAATAAATAGATAATTAAACATGGGATGGGGAGCATGAAATCATAAAGCAGAGGTTTTATACTTTAAAATCATAATCTATTCAGAAAAATGAACAACTAAATGTGGGGAGACCAAATTAAGCACACACCATGTACAAAACTGAATTAAATCATATAATTACTGCCCATAGTAAAATTGTTTCTGCCCTTTATGAATATGGGAGAATATTTGCAAACACACAATAGGGTAGTTGAAATCACATTCATTCATTCACAGACATGCGCATAATGTTTGACAGTACATTACTATGCGGGAACACTCAATAACAGCAGCAAAACAAAGTGTCGGTGGTGTCTTGATGAGATGGCAGGTGTCTTGATCACAAATTTTAAGTATACTGCACACTAAACAAACTCATGTGTGGAGAGGCAGCAGCTCACTATTCTTAAGTACCACGTTGTGTGTGATCACATAACATTTACAAACAGGAATTAATTTAGAATAAGCAAGTAAAGCACACACAAGATTTTGTATAGAAGATAGCTAGTACTAGTAAAAGCATGGCTGAAGGTCGAAGTGGTGACCGTTACGAAAGCACGTGGAGCAATTGGTCATACAAGACAGGAAAGACGGACTCAAGCTAGAAAATCTGAGAAATATTTAGCATACTCATCGGTGCAGACACGACGTGAAAGTTAGTTAAAAACAGGAAGGAAATTCAAACATACTAGGTTTACACAAAGGCTGAAGGCCACACACATGTATACAACCTTGAGCAAAACCGGACACACAATCACTGGAATGAAAATGCAAATAATAAATTTACACTGAATTTACTCGAGTTCTGTAAATTAATAAACAATTCGCCTTGCATAGCAAAAGAATTACTCAAGAGAACTATCACTGAAAAACCAAGACTGCCTGATGACAAAGAAAGCAAAGTCCTAACAGCATGCCTTCCCCTCAGCAGTGTATCTACTAAGCCACCATGACTTAATGGATATGGCAACTGCACGGACTGTCTTAAGTCATGTCTCCCTCAACACAAACAATTCTGCCTCATGATCTCCTATATAAATAGTTATCAATGTGGAATAGCACCCTAGTGATGAACATTAATGGGAAGAATCCTGTCTTGTTCCTCAGAAGTAGGTGACACATGTAAAAATCAAATAATATGTTTGTAAACAATGATTTATTATGTCTCAATATATATTCCTTCAGTTTAATATTCACACACACACACACACACACACACACACACACACACACAAATATATATATATATATATATATATATATATATATATATATATATATATATATGAATATTAAACTGAAGGAGGTCCTGGTTTCGAATCCCGGGCACAGCAAAAATGTTAATTCAATGCCTCTCCTTCATTTTAATATCTCGGATAGCAGAATGTATGTCAGATCCCAGGAAATACCTAGCCTTCAGATCTCAACTGAAATGACGCACCATTTGGATACCTGTATATGTTACGATTACCTGGTCTTGCTAAAATTTTCTAATCAAGATATAATTAAATGAATAACATCGAATAATTTTAATAAAACCACTCAATTTGTATCAATAAATTTAACTCACATGAGCATCCCTTAGTAACAATCGTACCTGTGTTCTTTAAGACTAGGTATAAGGTAAAGAGCCCCGCACAACTAGTCCGTCAAAGAAGTAAATTTTCAGGTGAATGTGATGTTACAATGATAATCTAAGTCACGTAACGTAAAGGAGACAAATCGTTACAAGTGCTTGGCCTTACTTAAACCTTACTGTTAAATGAATAACATCAAATAATTTTACAATTAACTATCGACGCATAAATGGCGTGGGTATGTTGAGAGTACAGTTACCTAACTTCCCACAGTGGTTGGAGTCCTTACTCCCGACACTCGAAACTCCTCACGGCGCTGCTGTAAAAAGTCGCACCACACTTGCTTCAAGATCGTCCACACTCTAATTGTTCAAGCTCATTCCGGGTCCTCCAAAACAGAACCAGCGGTGTCGACTGCGTCCTTTCTTCTTTCTTATTAGTTTGTAAGCCTAGAACTTAGAACCAAAGAACGCAGGATCTGACAAAGGATAAAAAAAGACCATTCCAACTTATTCCCGTAGACAAATAGGAAAAACATCGGACAACGTGGAACAATTATTGCCCACATTCACTGGGAAAAGAAACACAACCTCCGATCCGCGGCGAACCACAACGCGGCTCCGCAGCCGTCAAACACGACTATATATTATGCAGGCAAACCTTGGAAGTAGAAAATTACACTTCGCTGACACTCACAAAGGTGACCGCTACAACCTCAGGACCGGGCCGAACCACAACGCAGAATCTCGGTTGTCAAAGATAAATATACATGTTAAGGAATTGAAAAAAGAAAACTGTCCACTACTAATCTCACCTCCCCCTCTCTGAAACCGTGAAAACGACACAACTGCACTGTCACGCTCATTCGGAATTAGCAACAAGGGCGTTACAGACTCACAACATCAACTACAGAGACCACTCAACAACGCGGCACACTTAACCCTTTATAGGATAGTGGTCGATATATTGCCCACCTACCATAAGTGCAAAACAGTGTACATTGCTCTTTGTCTTCCTTGTTTTCACCCATTTCATTCTAAATAACAAGTTTACCACTGGAATTTGTAATATTTCATAGTGTTTGGTAATGTTTTATTGTTTGAATATTGTAATGTATTCAATTTTTGTAATTCAGTGAATTATTTAATAAACTGTATCTTCTTTGCATTCTAAATGCCGTTTTTTAGTTATCTATTCCAGACATAAAAAGGTGGTCTTTCAAATGACCACCATACACAGTAGTCTAAGCCCCATTCGAATGAATAGTGGTCTACATCAACTACCTTTTCTTTCTTTCCCTTCGAAGTAAAATTAACATAAACTAGTTCTCAGTATATTACATGCCTATATAAGCCAAATTGAATGCAATAAAGTATAGCCTTTGAAGTTTCCAGAAAAAAAGTTTTGTCCTATAGAGGGTCCGCGTAAAGACGCCACGGCGAAGGTAAACGGAGCAACGGAATGTTTAGAACTGAAGCTTACCGGTAACGCATTTTGCTACGGTCACGTTGAACACATCAATGAAGAGGGGCAAAATCCTTATGGCCAAACACGCCAAGATTAGCATCTCACTACATGATAGTACCATTTTCGTCAGTAGGAAGACACGAAGCAAGGTGTGTGGCGAATGACTAAGTCCATTACTGTGTGCACACTTCCCCCTAAACAGGACGTTCCTCACTTCGCCAGGCTACGTCAATACACCCGACGTGCAACTGTCCCAGTTCCACGTAACGACCGGCGTGGAGAGAGAGAGAGAGAGAGAGAGAGAGAGAGAGAGAGAGAGACAAACAGGAAGACTACTTTCGCCAACTCGCGGCCAGCAACGTCATTGCCAAGGTCGTAATTCCAGCGCCCTCGAACTTAGAGTGACACAGCGAGGAATCAAAACGCTCAATCGTTTTTAAGACTACTTGAAATATCAGTTGAAAGTGTCCCTGTCTATTTACAAGTGGAACTGACAGATTTACGGTGTAATTCTCGATTCAAAGACAAATTCTATTACGTTTAAAATGATCATCAATTCTACGAAAGATGTCTTCGAGACGAGTTTCCACGTCTTCATAATGAGGCTGCAACAGTTGAATTCATGTTTGGCTCAATTCGTATGTGAAAAGTCACAATTGAGTGGCAGCGTAAATGATGACAATTTGTAGTGTAACAGGTTACACTGCATGTCCTATATCCAACCCACGATATCAAATAAATATGTCTTGTGGGGATTGTCAGCTTATGGAGGCAGTTACTGTCCCGAGAACTCTGTATAATTCTGGACCGTACGCTGCACAGTGGTTGACAGTCATGGAGAACTGTATATCGGCAAGGAGCAGTCCAGTTCCTGCAAGACCTACCATATCTATCTAACAATATGTAATATAGCTTTCTTTTGTGTAGTTGAAGAATTGTTCATTCAGACACAGATCATCCTACTGTAATGATCAGATATTCATTGGTAGGGTTCAGAGTTACAATAAACTCTTTAGTAATTTAAATTTTCGTTGAATCATTCTAAACAAATTTAGTATGATCTCTATGTGAAGCAGTTCGGATTAAAATTATAAAAACGATAACTTGGAACTCCTTTATGGGCACAGCATAGCTGGATTCGTAAAACGTCCTCCGCTAGTCAGTGTGCGGACAGTTTGTACCAGATATAAATTTTATTATATCTTCTGTGAATCGAAAGTAATTCTTTTTGTTTGTGACATATTCTGTTAAGAACTGTAGTCGTGACACCATCGGTAGAAAAGTGCTAGGTAATACTTCATAAAATCCACATTAAAACCATGAGCTGTTTATTAAATCCATAAAAATAGACTAGATTCGGCCATAAAAATAGACAATCTTTATGTTAACTTTAGTAAACGTTGGAGTCATATTTAAAGGAATACATCACTTGATGAAAAAAATTACTTGTGTACATTTCATTAGTTGGATTTTATACTAGAGAATCTCTTTGCATGCTTCGTTTGGCATAATTTTGAAAGTATTTCTTTAAATCTTACACCTACGTTTGCTAAGGTGAACATAAAAGTTTATCCATGATGATGGGCTACGACCGAAACTAGTTGATTTTTAAGGCTTAATAAACAGCTCATTGTTTTAAGATGCGTTTTATAAACATATTTGACGCCTGTTAACTTTCACCTAACCGAAAGTTTGCTTGGTAATAATTTCTTTTCTGAAATGTAATTGTGATAATTTATTTCATCCCTAATACACAATATTTTGTTTTTGCCTGTTTCTATATCTTAGTTAAAATGTAAGAATTGTACATAGAACAGCGTGACTCAGACAGTAACACTAGTGACATGCACTTGCAAAACAAAATTAATTCTATATTTTCTTTTGAACCAACAGTGAAAATGTGTGCAATATCGCTTTTTACATCTATAGCTTTATATTTTCGTATTTCATAATACAGGGTGTTTCAAAAGGGACTTTACAACTTTGAAAATTCATAATAATTTATTAAAAAGAGGTACAGAGCTGGTTTTAGTGTTGTTTCAAAGGAAAACACATCAAGTTTTTACCTTAAACTAAAAGTGTTCGATGTGACTTCCGTAGGTTATCTGCAGACTTCCCATCGGTAACTGATTTCTTCCCAAACTCGCATCAGCATTGCAGGTGTAACTTGGTCAGCGGCGGCGTAGATTCTTGCTCTAAGTTCGGTAGAGTGGACGGCAAAGGAGGTACGTACATCATATCTTTGATGAAGCCCCAGAATAAAAAGTCTAGCGGTGTCAGGTCTGGGGAATGGACAGGCCATGCAATTGGCGCAGCATGGCCAATCCATTTACCTGGAAAACGGTCATTGAGAAAATCCCAGACGTCAGTCAGATAGTGTGGTGGGGCGCCGTTTTGTATGAAGTAAACATTTCGTTCTCCGTCGTCATCGATCTGTGGTACCAAAAATTGTTGCAACGTATCGAGGTACACTATCCCGTTGATGGTTCGTTCTTGGAAAAGAAAGGGGCCGTACATTTTCTGAATGCTCAACGCACAAAAAACGTTCACCTTAGAGCTATCATGAACATTTTGCAATGTTTCATGTGGATTTTCACAGCCCCAAACCTATAGTTAACCTTGCCACTTAAGTGAAAAGTCGGCTCATCAGAAAAGATTATGTTGTCCAAAAAATGTTCATCGTAATCCACTCGGTCTAACATATCCGCACAGAAGTTCTTCCGGACAATCTTATCAGTGTCTTTAATTGCTTGTAAAAGCGACAATCTCTACGGTTTCAAATGCAAACGTTTTCTCAACACACGCCAATCTTTTGTATGTGGGATATGCAGTTCACGAGATGCACGCCGGGTCGTTTTCGTAGGGCCGTTGCTCAACGACTTCGTAAGATGTGCTTGGACGACCTGGTACTTTCTTATGTCTTATGGAGCACCCCATTTCTACAAAACATTTATGCCACTCATAAAGTGTAGGCCTGCTAGGAGGATCTTTAGCATACTTGGTACGAAATTTACGCTGATCTGTTGTCGGCGAGTTTGATTCTTCAAACGAAAACAGACAGCTTGCATGCTCGGATCCAGTCAACGAGCTAGAATTCTAGCTCGTTGGATCCAGTGAAGGCAGCCAACTTTAACGTAACTGCCGCTAGCGCTTGTTGCGGCGCGAATCTGCACTAGCGAACTAAGCGAGTCAAAACTTCATTTGTTTTCCTCTGAAATAACACTAAAATCAGCTCTGTACCTCTTTCTATATATATTAGAAAGAGGTACAGAGCTGATTTTAGTGTTATTTCAGAGGAAAACAAATGAAGTTTTGACTCGCTTAGTTCGCTAGTGCAGAGTCGCGCCGCAACAAGCGCTAGCGGCAGTTACGTTAAAGATGGCTGCCTTCACTGGATCCGAGCATGCTAGCTGTCTGTTTTCGTTTGAAGAATCAAACTCGCCGACAACAGTTCAACGTAAATTTCGTACCAAGTATGCTAAAGATCCTCGTAGCGGGTCTACACTTTATGAGTGGCATAAATGTTCTGTAGAAATGGGGTGCTCCATAAGACATAAGAAAGTACCAGGTCGTTCAAACACATCTGACGAAGTCGTTTAGCAATGCCTCAGGGAGCATCAGGGAGCATCAGGGAGAACAGACCATGAGGTATCGAGACACAACTATATATATATATATATATATATATATATATATATATATATATATATATATATTGACGAATTACAGCATTCAAATAAATGAAATAAATCGCAATTTGCGATTTACGGCTTGACTGTATTAGGTTTAGATGGAATACCAAATTGTGGCTGTAATTCGTCAATATATATATAATTGTATACAAGCCGAGGCTGGGTTCCTGAAGACAATTAATTGTGTCTCGATAGCTCATGGTCTGTTCTCCGTGATGCGAGAATACAGTATTGTGTCTGTGAGCATTATAGAATAAATAGGCTGTGGTATAGGAAAGAGACAGCGTGGCGAATGGAGATTTGTGTGTGGCTGGAGACGTGCAGGCAAGAGTCCTCTGCAGTGGGGCTGGTCACTGTGTCCTCGGTGGCGGAGTGGTCAACGCGTCTTCCCAGTAAGCAGGAGATCCCGGGTTCGAATCCCGGCCGGGCACAAATTTTCATTCGCCACAGTTTGGTATTCCATATAAACCTAATACAGTGAAGCCGTAACATCGCAAATTGCGATTTATTTCAAATATATATTAACTATCGAAGTTGTAAAGTCCCTTTTGAAACACCCTGTATAGTATAGTATGAGACATAGCCACATAGAAGTCGGTCTTGTGTTCCATGTACGACGATTCTACCGTCTAGCGGCGAAGAGCAGCCACTGTGTAGTCGGACGAGAATGACCAGCCCATGGGCCGACAGGTTGCCAGCGGGCCGATTCTGAGACAGACCCTGTGCTAACGTGTTACGTTGGTCATAAGCCCCACATTGATTTCTGCGGTTAGTTCACGCACTCCTGCTTATCTGTTAGCGCTAAAAACTCTGATTAAACGCCACTGCACTCGGTAGGGTGACCAACTCTCCCATATTTCCCGGGATCTTCCGTATTTGATTTTTTTTTATTTTTTTTATTTTATTTATTTATTTTTTTTTTTTAATTTCCCGGATCCCGTATTTTCAGGCTCAGGGGCCGTTTTTCTCCCGTGTTAACTTTATTATCTTTTTTTATGTATGTGCAAATATATTTTTCAAGCATTTAAATTAGCGTATACTGTCAGAATTCATTGTGAATGTTAAGGCAACAGAAACCGCTGATTCTATTTCGACATTATGTCTCTCGATTATCTTGGAAACAGTCAACCGGCGCTTCGCGGTTAGATATGACTTTGTTTCTGTGCCGGTGCTTCTATTGCATCGTTGTTCAAGATTTTATAATGGGCGGAGAGGACGAAGCTCAAACGTCACCAAGTGAGAAAATAAGTTAATGTAATCTTACGAAGTGGGAAGCTTGATTTTTCTGGATTGGACCAGTATGGCCAAACGCTTATAAAGCGAAGTGCTGAATCAAATAATGCTTATTTTGAGAACTTTGGTAAACTGGTATGTCATATTATGAATATACCAGGAAGTAATGCTCGCACTGAGAGAGTATCTTTTCTCTAGTTGAAAGGCATTTTACGCCACTGGAGAGCGATGACCGGTTTATATAAAACACTTCATTCAGCCAAGATCGCTAAAAATTTATTTTCGTCCCTTAATCGGTTTCGATGAGCTGTCACCATCTTCAGAAAGTCCAGTACAATCACTGCAAAAAGTTATACAATGTCTACAAACTGCAAAGTTATTAAGGTATACAAATAAAATGACAGTTAACAAAACATGTACGTTACTATAGCGTCATATGTAAAAATAAAAACATAACCTTCTAACACTCGTAAACATCCTGTTAAAGTTTTTCATCACAGAGTGGTTCGTCATAATGAAGAAAATGTGGTCTTGGCCTAAGCAAACAGGAGACTGAACAGGAAAACATTGCACAACAGAGTTGGTACAAATGTTCAAATGTTTGTAGAACTTATGGGACTTAACTACGGGGTCATCAGTCCCTAAACTTACAAACTACTTATGAACTAGCTGATACTAAGGACGGCACAAATATCCATGCCCGAGGGGGGATTCGAACCCCCGACCGCAGTGGCCGTGCAGGTCGTGACTGGAGTGCCTCAGTCCCCTCGGCCACCGCGGCCGGCAGAGTTGCTACAGGTTGCCGCTAGGTGGCAATGGTGTCAAAACAAAACAATATGGATGCAAATTCCACTTCAAAGAAACATAGTACTGCGAAGTTACGAAATCCTATATATACATAAATGAAGAGATAAAGTTTCTCATATTATGAAAAGACAACTAAGTCACTGTGCAAGTAGCCTAATGTCTACATAGAGTAGAAATACATAACTATAAATATAGATAAAGTAATATGTACACAGTTCCAAATACAGAAAAGCGTCCTACGGTGGATTTGTGAAATACCTTTTGTTATAATATGTAATATACAAAAGTTAAGATAATAATTCTCATATTATGAGAAAAGAAGTCAGTCGTTGCATAAATAGCTTAATGTCTATATAGAGCAGAAGGACAAAAGTTATATCTACAGATTAAAAACCAAGATCATTAATAATAAAAATGACATACAACTGTAGTTAAAGTTAACTGCAGTTGAATCTGCAGCCATATTGTTTTGTTTTGACACCACTGCCACCTAGTGGCAACCTGTAGCAACTCTGTTGTGCAATGTTTTCCTGTTAAGTCTCCTGTTTGCTTGGGCCAAGACCACATTTTATTCATTATGACGAACCACCCTCTGATGAAAAACTTTAACAAGATGTTTACGTGTGTTAGAAGGTTATGTTTCTATTTTTACATATGACGCTAAGGTAATGTACATGTTTTGTTGTCATTTTATTTGTATACCACAATAGCTTTGCTGTTTGTAGACATTGTATACAGTGGCGTATCTATGTCACCAACGGCCCCGGGGCAAAAATGACATTGGGGCCCTCTTTAAACTAAAACTATGCAAAACTTCTTCATCATCAGTTCCTTACCGCCTACTGGAAAGACATAATAAGGCAAACCTAAATACTATTAAGTAAATTATTGTCACACAGCAGATAATATTTAATTGTACTCTCAAATATAATTATAACTGTGAATGTTTGTTTGTTATGCTTTGACGCAAAAGTTACTGGGCGGTTTGAATGAAATTTTGCAGAGGGATAGATTTGGACCTGGGTAGGACAAAGATAAACGACCTCTTGGGATAGTTTCCGAAGTTGCTCCATACTAGGCGAATGAAGTCGCAGGCATAAGCTAGTAAAAATAAACAATGAAGAAGTATTACTTAACCATGAAAACATGGCCCCCTGCCGCGAAGCAAACCGGGAACAGTCAAGTCCGCGGTGACAGCAGGCGGACTGTTGTCAGTACCGACATATCACTGTCGCTAAATTCCTCGCTGTTAGGTCACTGCTCCGTACCGATCAGCCTAATTTAGTTGATAGCCCAATCAAAGAAGGAAAATTGGGGAAATATTCGTGTAGGATGGTTTCCGGATTTTGTTTTATGGAATACAATACTTTGGTTTGAGCCGTGCCCCTACCAGGCTTCATGAAGTATATATTAATGTCTGGCCGGGAAAAAGTAATAAGTAAAATAACTAAGTTGACAGTTTCGCTTATACAGTGGCAGTGGGGTACAGGGTAGTGTCTTGAATGTACAATTTACTATTGTGACAAAATAACCATATTTTCTCTTCTTCTAGCACGAATTTCAGAGTGCAATTGGTTACAGCACTTCACTGGTATCTATGATTATGGAGCACACCCTTGGGGAATTCACTACACAAACAGTTGAGTTACCATAATTATACCGTTCGGTAATAATACATTGTAGAGACTTCATATTCAAATGTGGTCACACTGTTTACTGTCAAACACGGTGCTAGTAATTCAGCACCATTCACTGTTATTTCGGAAAGATTGGCAGGCACAGCAACTCCGACTTCAACCGACAATACACTGACGATGGCACGGTCCACGTCTTAGCGGACAAGCAAAGGACCTTGTTATGTTTATATTCTGCGGTGCGAATAATTTTTGGATTTCACTTCGTGCGTTTGAGATTTGTTGGTCAGGGTTCCAAAAGTTCCAAGTCGGAAAACCTTCATTCAACTGAATTATTATATACAGTAGAACTTCGATTATCCGAAGTAATAGGGCGACATGAAAGTGTTAAAGGATCTACTGTAACTTTCTTCGAACGTCGCTCACGTAGGCCGAGGGGCTCCTTGAGCTCGGGGGCCCCGGGGCACTGCCCCGCCTAGCCCTATGATAGCTATTGTATAACTGATAGCTGATTGTATAACTTTTTGCAGTGATTGTACTGGACTTTCTGAAGATGGTGATTGAGCTCACTGAAACCGGTTAAGGAACGAAAATAAATTTTTAGCGATCTTGGCTGAATGAAGTGTTTTATGTAGTCTCTGTTCTCTCATGAATAATAAGTGGACATATGTATGGAATAATAAGTAGCACAAACCCAATCAAACCTAAATTGCAAGTTGCCATGAAGTTTCCTTATTCATACAGTCAGTTAATTTGCAAAACAAGAAAAAAAAACTTGACTGAAGCAAATTGTTTTGCAAAATAATTATATCTATTTGTGATGTGTAAGTAAATAGTTATCTTTTACAAATTTCGCTGTGTTCCTAATCTCTCTTATTTTTTGTCGAGGATAAACGTTTCTCTCATATTTTCGTTTAGAAAAGTTGCTCAGCCTAATGGTGAGAGGCAATGGGTGAAATGTGGTATTCTCGGCACACTCTTAAGACTGCGGATTCCGGAATATCGAATTCTCTGACGATTTATGAAATGGTAGGCCCCATGCAACTACCTCGAACTACTATTCCGCGTACAAAGTCTTTTTACGTAATCACCGGAGTACAAAGACAGCTCTGTCAATGCATCGCACTTTTATATATATTGTTTTATCGATACTACCGCTATCTGTAACTCTGGATATCGCTTTTTATATTGACGTTTTGTCACCTCATTGTAAGTGCAGACGAAATGTAAGTGTGGTGATGTACAACACTTCTGTAATGAACTATTCAGTCGATATGCAGGCAGTTAAATGTGGTCACATTCAGAAGGACTCTTCGACTGCCAAAATATTAGCAGTAAATTTTCAGAGTATCAGAAACAAAGTTCCCGAATTCTCTGCACTCCAGGAAATTTGTTGCGCTCCAATAATTCTCTAGACTAAATCCCCACACAGGAAATATTTAGCGAAGAGTGGAATATATACAGGAAAGATAGATTAGGTATAATTGGTGTGGATGTGTTTGTTTATTGCAGTCGACAAAAATATTCCTTCTACTGAGGTCGAAGTCGAGAGTGACTGTGAGGTTATCTGGACACACATAACAGGACCTCCGGCTCCAACGTCACAGTGGTACAGTTATTCATAGAAAGTTTACGCTCAGTAGTGCGAAAGTATTCGGACGATGCATTATTAATTGGGGGCAGCTTTAACCAGCCGAGTAGAAATTAGGACGTCTATGGTTTCACTACAGGAGGTACAGACAAGCAGTCTTGTGGACTACAGTTCAACACATTTTCCGAAACTGCTTTGAGTTGCTAAATCGTCAGCCCACACGCAATGGAAATATTTTAGACATTAGAAATATTACAGCAACAAACAGGTTAGGTCTCATTAATGTAGTCCCTGTAGACACAGGGGTAAGTGATCATGATGTCATCATAGCGGCAATGATGACCAAAGTTATTAAATCGGTCAAGAACACTAGGAGAGTGTTTGTGCTGGAAAGAGCAGATAGGCAATTGTTAGAGTTCCACTTCAGGAAGGATTGGACTTCGTTTAGTTCCGGTACGGAGGGCGTAGAGGAATTAGGGGCAAGATTTAAATATATTGCAAATAAAGCGCTGGAGAAATATGGGCCGACAAAGTGGATTAAGCTTGGAAATGACCCTCCGTAGTGTAATAATTATGTTCGTAAAATGCTGAGAAAGCAAAGACAATTGCACTTTCGTTTCAAAAAATTTCAAGCAAATAGTATAAGGCAAAAGTTAGTAGAGATTCGCGCGCATAGAATAACTACCACCGTTGTAACCTTAGCAAAAGATATTGTCGAGAACCCGAAAAAAATTCTAGTACTAACTTCCCAGACAACTAAAGGAAAATACTATGCACAGATAACAACAGTGCTACCAACCAGACCAGACTTAGGTGCTCACGGAAGCTTGAAGCCACCATAGCGCGACTGAAGTTTAACCACTGTCAAACTGCGGAGTACGCACATCTCATCGGCATAGTGACAACTCCACTTTGTGACTGCGGCGAAGCGGAAGACACACATTTTTTTTTTCTTTTTGGATGCATCAATATTTGGGATCTCACATCTAAGTTGCTAAGGTATGTTGTGTGCAGGAACTACCAGTTACCAACATCTGTGGCAACACTATTGGCAGCCACAGACTTTGCAGCATAGGAAGAAGTTATCTCCTTTCTAAAGGCGGCGAAGATAGAGTTATGAACTGATATGTAAAAGATAAAACCATTTTTAATCTCAATTATTTTAAATTGCTCTTGCCTTTGTTTTCTGCCATATCTGTAATCTCTGTTTGTTTGAAAACTTGCCTTTATAACTGTCATTCTGATTATTTACGTGGATTACTGTATGGGGCCAAGGGGAAAAAAAAGCGGTAAGTGGATCAAAGACCTCTATCCAGTCACTCGTTGATCATTCTAGGATGGTGGTAAAAAGATACCAAAATGAAGGCCAAAATTTTAAATTTAATATTTAAGGAGGAGGATCATGCAAACATACCTTTATTTGAAGATCGCACCAACTCCCAAATAGAAAAGATAGTAACAGGCATACCCACTGTACAGAAACAGCCGAGAGATTTTAAAACAAACAAATCGCCAGGTCCAGATGGAGTAACAGTTCGGTTTTACAAAGAGTACTCTGCAGCATTGGCCCCTTACTTAGCTTGCGTTTATCACAAATCTTTCATCCTGCGCTAAGTTCCAAGCGACTGTAAGAAGGCACAGATGACTCCCGTGCATAAGTAAGGCAAAAGAAAAATTACAGATCAATATCATTAATATAAGTTTATTGTAGAATTATTGAATAAATTCTCAGTTCTAATATAGTAAATTTTCTCTGTTGAAGATTAGGTGGGTAGATCGCGTAACTAATGAAGATGTACTGAACAGAATTGGAGAAAAAGGAATTTTTGGCATACCTTGACTAAAAGAAGGGATTGCTTGGTAGGACACATTCTTAGACATCGAGGAATCACAAATTTAGCTTTGGAGGGAAGTGTGTGGGCCGGCCACGGTGGCCGAGGGGACTGAGGCGCTCCAGTCACGGTCTCCACGGCCACTACGGCCGGGGGTTCGAATCCCCCTCGGGCATGGATATTTGTGCCGTCCTTAGTATTAGTTAGTTCATAAGTAGTTTGTAAGTTTAGGGACTGATGACCCCATAGTTAAGTCCCATAAGCTTAACAAACATTTGAACATTTGAAGTGTGTGGGGTAAAAATCGCAGAGGGAAACCAAGAGACGCATATAGTAAGTAGATTCAAATGAATGGGGGTTGTCGTTGTTATGAGGAGATGAAAAGGCATGCTCAGGAAAGAGAAGGGCGGAGAGCTGCATCGCCGCGGTGGAGTAGCCGAGCGGTGTAAAGCGTCTCGCTGCGGAGCGCGCGGTTGCTCGCCGTGGAGGTTCGAGTCCTCCCTGGGGCATGGGTGTGTGTGTTTTTCCGTAGGTTAGTTTACCTAGGTTTAAGTAGTTTGTAAGCTACGGACTGATGACCACGCAGTTTGGTCCGATAGATTTACAGACATTTGAACATTTGAGAGCTGCATCAAACCAGTCTCCGCACTGAAGATCATAACAACAACAAATTTTCTACAGATGGAGAAGCTCCTGGAAAAGGATCAGCACGGCTTTAGGAAGCATCGATCGTGCGAAACTCAGCTTGCCTTTTCTCTAATATCTTGCGTGCTATGGATGAAGGGCAACAGGCAGACTGCATATTTCTCGATTTTCTAATGGCGATTGACACGATGTCGCACTGCAGACAATTAACGAAGGCACGAGCATATAGTATAGGTACCCAAACATGTGAGTGGCTCAAAGACTGCTTAAGTAATAGGATCCAGTACGCTGTCATCGATGGCGAGTGTTCACCGGAGACTGGGATATCGTCAGCAGAAGAGTGACAGGTCCGTTACTATTTTCTGTCTATATAAATGATCTGACGGACAAAGTGATTTGCACTCTGCGGCTGATTGCTGATGATGCTGTGGTGTACAAGAAGGTGTCGTCATTGAACGAATGTACTATGATACAGCATGATTTGGACCACTTTTCTAGGTGGTGCGAGGAATGGAAACTAGCACTAAATGTAGAAAAATGTAAGGTCTTGCAGATGAGTTGGAGAAGCAATCCCGTAATGTTAAAATACAGCATTAGTAGTGTGTTGGTTGACAGAGTCGTGTCAATTAAATAGGTAGGCGTATTGTTGCACAGCGATATGAAATGGAACGAGCATATGAGGACAGACTTGGGGAAGGCGAAGGCGGATGGTAGACTTCGGTTACAAAAAAAAAAAAAAAAAAAGAAAAAAAAAGTAGCCAACAATCCGAAGATTTGGTCTACAAAATTATTTAATCATGAATTGGTCACTGCAAGGGAAAATAGGAGAACAAAACTTATCTATATACAATTTGTAGTGGACATTTTTAGCATCCAGGTTAATGCATACTTTAATTCTTATTTAAAAAAGGTAAAGCAGTCAACAATCGAAGATTGGTTTGAACACCACATTGCTTTATTAGGCATGGTCCTGTTTGGAGGTGGTATGCCGTTGCCTTCCTCCGACCTTCGGACTGACTTACCCAGCCAGTTATAGGGGGACCTACAGTTTAACGTGGGTTCCGAACAACGGTGCTACTCGGTATTTTTCATATGAGCAATATTGCCAGAGGTGAAAGAGGTGGAAAGTGACAGACAAAAATCCTAGGACCTGGTGGCGGTTGGGGGGCTCGAACCCGCGAGCTTTCGATTCGTAGTCTGGCACTCTACCACTGTGCAGCCGATGCGCACTGCCTTAGGTTTATTGGGAGAGTTTTGGGAAGGTATGTATTGTCCGTAAAGGAGACCGCATACACAACGCTTTTGTGATCCCGCCTTGAGTATTGATCAAGTGTTTAGGGTTCTTACCAGATATTTTAAAGGATGACATAGAAACTATTCAGAAGCGGGCGCCTAGATTTGTTACTGGTGGGTTCGATCAATGCGCGAGTGTTACTGAAATGCTTCGGGAACTCAGATGGGAGTTGCTCGAGGGAAGGCGACGTTCTTTTTGTGAAACACTTAGGAAGAAATTTAGAAGGCTGGAATTAGAAGAGGGCTGCAGATCGACTCTACTTACATTTCTCATAAAGACCACAAAGGTGATGTCAGAGAGATCAGGGCTCGTACAGAAGCATACAAGCGTTCATTTTTCACTCGTTCTATAATGGAAGTGAACAGAACAGCCAGTAACTAGTATTGGTACTAGGTACCCTCCACAACACACCATTCGGTTAATTTTGCGATATTTTTCTAATTAAGGAAAATCGCTCAGTTCTTTATGCACATATCCACTTGCTTCATCTCTTGGTTGCTGTGAAGATAAAAACAAAAAAAGCAATACATGGGATGTAGCCTCGCCGCATACCTTCACCACTAAAGAGAAGAGCCTCACCACGTCCCAGAAGGTCGCACAATCGAGTTGCCAGTAAGACTGTGCAGTCCACTACGGACGACAGTTCTTGCTTCTCAAAGCCTTTACTCCAGCTGTCGTCGTCGAAGTAAGCACACGAGGCTGAGGAATGTATGAAGCTGTGCCTTGCGTGAGTGCCAATCGACCGGTGGATGTGGTTCACTAAGAGGAGTTTAATAACTAAAAGCACGGGGACTGCACTTATCCGCTCTCCGTTCTAATTGGAGTGCAGGAAGAAACAGAGGGTGAATATTTGAGCCGTTCCGTCTTTGTGTAGGGAGTCCTTTGTTTTGCAGTATTAAAAAGTATTTCCTAAGACGTCGCGCGAAACAATAAAGAATCACCGAATAAATTACCTGACAGATTTGTCAGCACTGAATCTGTTAACACCCCAATTGGCGTTGCTTTAATTGGTGTCTCTTGGCAGTAACTATCGGCTTCTCCAATAGCTTTTCTCCGCCCAGTTTCTGCTTTAAATTTTAGATATAGTGCATTATCGTTCATTTTATTTTCAAACTCCACAGTTCGGATGGTGGCTACTAATTTACTCTTCATCTCCTAACAAATGATCCCTGCTGAAAAGAAGACAAAAATATAACGTGGTTCAATTACGAGAAAACAGTCCAACCTTTCTTCTTATGATTACTTACAATTTGCTGTTCTGATTTAAATGGGGTCAAAGAGGAATACTCTAATTAGCAGCGTGATGACAAAATAATGTAATTCATAACACAAACAGTAGAAAAATTCTCATAATTTCACTCTAGATGTACTGCGAAGCGTTTAATGGAGTGATTCCCGAACTATGAATGGCTACGCTCCATTGGGTCGCGAAATCTCTTCAGTTGGGTCGCCGCGGACTTTTACAAAATATGTAAGTAAAGTGTGTTCAGATTTTTGTAATTGTAAGGGGCTAAACTGCTAAAGTCATCGATCCCTAGACTTACAAACTAGTATCCTTAGGACAAGACACACACACACCCATGCCTGAGAAAGAAGTCTAGACTCCGGCTAAGTAAAATATCTACTTCTAATTTGAAGTATACTATATTTCACGCATTAAAAAGTAAAAATTAATGTCTATCTATTAATTGCTTAAAATAATAATGGTTACAGGTTAATGTTTTATCGAAATGATATTTTTATATTGTTTGTTTATGTAAGACTGTTACTCAAAATTGATCCTTGTTTTATAAGTTACTTTTTACGAATTACTGTTATGAATAAGAAATTCGTTTGTAATGGAGAATGTTTAAAAGCTAAAACTTTCGGCATCTGAGGAAGACTCCCTGATCAATCTACGATGTGATTCTTTTTTTTTTTAAACTTTCTTTCCCAATTATACCTCTGACTTTTGAATTGCAACAATAGAGAGTATCGCGAACTTGCAAATTTAGATTCAATGTGAGACTGCATTTTCTATCTTTTATGTATTTAAAAAAAAACAAAAAAACAAAAAAACAAAAACAAAAAAAAAACCGCGGAACCGAAATTCGTGTATTGTGTATTTACGCCTAAAAGAAACAAGTTCCGATCCAGATATATATTATTAATAAAAAACTAAAAAATACCAAAAACTTTATAGAGTTTACCATTTAAGTTGTGTGAAATATATTTCTTATTCGAGAAAAATGTTGTTTCTTTTCTTTAATAGTGTTTCCTTCTCCACTTTAATAATATTAATTAGCGAAGCATTCGAACGTCATTTTACATTATATATAAATTTTATGATAGTATTAACGTTGTGTAGTCACTGTTATAACGGGTCGTGAAAATATTTCCAGGAAGTGTGTGGGTCACATTGCGAAAAAAATTGGGAACCACTAATTTAATGTCATGAACGAGGGGGGCGTGGTTAACAGGAGAGGAGGGTGATGTATAGGAGTTGAGGGGGAGAGGGAGACATAGCGACCGAGGTGGAGTGGCCGAGCGTTCCAAGGCGCCTAGCTGCTAAGCGCGCCACTGCTCGCCGTCAGAGGTTCGAGTCCTCCCTCTGGCATGGGTGTATTTGTTCTACTAGCAGAAGGTAAAGGAGATTGTAAGCCTAGGGTATTTCAGTCCCATAGATTTACCAGCTTTTGAATCTGAAGGAGAGATAGGTAGAGGCAGCATTACCGGTATAAGCATAAATTTAATATTATGCTATTAATCTAAGAACTGTACTGTGTGTCAGGTTAGAAAGATTACCTATGTGCTGTTTCTTTTCTATTAAGATTTTATGTATGTTGTGGAGAAACTGTTCCCACGTCGTCTTTTTTCAGGTGAAAACGTTATATTTGTGTTGCAAGTGTCAATAGATAGTCGCAAAAATGTTCAAATGTTAACTACGGGGACATCAGTCCCTAAACTTACAAATTACTTATGAACTAGCTAACACTAAGGGCGGCACAAATATCCATGCCCGAGGGGGGTTTCGAACCCCCGACCGTAGTGGCCGTGCAGACCTTGTCTGGAGCGCCTCAGATAGTCGTAATGGGTAAAAATGTTGCAGAGATTTCCGGCTTCAGCCTCTGCTAACAACGATAGAGAGACCTGAGGCCTTCACAGCAGATAATAATAAGTAATAAACAACATAACTAAATAAAACTTTTATCCATTCTGTTGGAAACTGCGACTGTTTCTTGAAATAGGTTTCAGAAATTACTGCAACCATTCGCCTTTTGTTTCTTCTTAATGAAGATTTATTTAAACCATTACCGGTTTCAAGCTGCCTAGCAGTTCATCATCAGATGGTATACATTTACTGCAAATTACATTTGTATCTGTGGCAGGGCAGAAAACGAGAGAAAAGTAACCACTAATTTTGGTATGCTACACTGAATAATTACAATTTAAGTCTGTCTTCAAGACATCCCTACAGTTATGCGATTCACATTTAATTTGTCCATATTTGGTCCGCTTTTGGATAGCATTTCACAATACTTCCCTTCCATCAACACACCGCAGCAACTCCCACGACTTTCAAGAGCTCGCACCATAACCCATAACCGAAACGAGTAAACTGTTATTTGTTCACACTTGGAGGGAGATGGAACCTCCTCTGCCCAATTGAAATTATTTTGTTATACAGTGCTGTAGTTTGGTTCGCAACTCGCTCAATATGCGCATCATAATGGAGTCTCTGGTCGAGATAGACACCCAGGTATTTGGCAACAGAACCAGCAAGTATAAATACCACCAGCTCAGCAAACTCGTCATTCCATCAGCACCACCTGATGATGGCGGAACGGTTGTTCCGCCGAAATATCGCGGACTTTCAACGATTCGATGCGGCTGTACGCCAGAGTACCATGGAAGCAGCATATACGCCGGGGAACTCTGATCATCTCGGGATACTCTGCTGGATGCCGGCTGTTGCGTCTTTTCAACATGCCATCAATTTCCGGCTTCTGCCACAGAGTACAGTGGTTTTCGATACACAAGAAGAAACCCTCTGGGAATTATTCCTCTGAGTACATGTCCCCATAATGCCTGTTCCGCTCGCTCTATGGTTCCTGTTGGTTACCGTCAGCACATTCCTTTCACGCATAGCAGTTCAATTTACTATTTATTTGAGTTGATAGATAAAGTGAAATTTTATGCGATTCAGTTATTGGTGCGTCGATATTATACAGCTTCATCGTGTGCTGTGAGTAGAGTATGGATGAATTTTTAAAGTTAAGCAAAATTTTTCTCACTGCTTTTCTTGAGATGCAAAACTGAAAGAAATAGAACTGAGTGATCAGGAGCAACAACTAAAAACGTCAAATTCACAGTCATATTTTCAGTGTCCATTTAGAAGATAATAACAACAGTTCTTCTCCTTTTCGAAAGTATGGACTCTGAAGCCTATATATTGCCCCACGATATGAAGAAGTTTTCGATGAAAGCCCTATGAAAATTCGTGAAGTAATTTCGGAGATAAGAGGTTTGTAATAGATGAACAGACAGAGACGACGGATACTGAAAACATAATTACAATATTTTTTACCGCTTTTGATGAAACCACGCCAATACGCCGATCTAAACTTCGCTCACGTTTGCTGTGTCGACCGCATGAAAATGCATCTAGATGTTTTGAAGACTGAAGTGCACAACGTCAGTCCTACATTTACAGTTTTATTATTAGTGTATAAGATTAGAGTTAGGAAATACACTGAAATATAGAAATTTTGCCAGAAACTGAAAAAATATCATTCATTTCATATGTCAGTAACAGTGTGTGAAATGTAATAAAATGATAACTAATTAATTGACCAACGACCGTGCCACAGAGGATATACCGGTTCCCGTTAAATCACCGAAGTTAAACACTGTCGGGCTTAACTACCACTTGGCTCGGCAAACGTTCGGGTCTGTCGAGCGCACTTGGCAAGCGATGTGCACTCGGTGCTTGTGAGACCAACGGAGAAGTAGTGGCTCCGTTCGCAAACGCTGACACAACAGTCGGGAGTGCGGGCGCTGATACATCCCCCACCATACCTCATCCCATGACGCCTTCTGGCGGAGGATGACATGGCGGCCGGTCGGTACCTGATAGATATTTCGAAGCCTTTGTGGGACGAAGTTTAGTACTTTTTAACTAATTAATTACATCAGTGTTAAATGTTGAGGGTATCAGCATAAAGCATGTTAATTTTTTGCTGAAATTTGTAGCACCAAAGATAGAGAAGCAGAAAGAGATATTGATAATACATCATTCATCAACTGATCACAGTTTCTATTATTGGTTTGTAGATTATTAGTGTTTTTGAGAGCTGTATAATAAAGGTAATTATTACACTACTGGCCATTAAAATTGCAACACCAATAAGAAATGAAGATGATAAACTGGTATTCATTACACAAATATATTATGCTAGAACTGACATGTGATTACATTTTCACGCAATATGGGTGTATAGATCCTGAGGATCAGTACCCAGAACACCCACTTCTGGCCGTAATAAGAGACCTTGATGCGGATGGGCACTGGGTCAAACAGAGCTTGGATGGCGTGTACAGGTACAGATGTCCATGCAGCTTCAACAGGATACCACAGTTTATTAAGAGTAGTACCTGGGGTATAGTGACGAGTCATTTGCTCGGCCACCATTGACCAGACGTTTTCAATTGGTGAGAGAACTATAGAATGTGCTGGCCAGGGCAGCAGTCGAACATTTTCCGTATTCAGAAAGGCCCGTACAGGACCTGCAAATTGCGGTCGTGTATTATCCTGCTGAAATGTAGGGTTTCGCAGGGATCGAATGAAGGGTAGAGCCACGGGTCGTAACACGTCTGAAATGTAACGGCCACTGTTCAAAGTGCCGTCGATGCGAACGTGTAACCACTGGCATCCCATACCATCACGCTGGGTGATACGCGAGTATGGCGATGACGAATACACGCTTCCAATGTGCGATGTCGCCAAACACGGATGCGACCATCATGATGTTGTAAACAGAACCTGGATTTATCCGAAAAAATTACGTTCTTCCATTCGTGCACCCAGGATCGTCGTTGCGTACACCATCGCAGGCACTCCTGTCTGTGATGCAGCGTCACGGGTAAACGCAGCCATGGTCTCCGAGCTGATAGTCCATGCTGCTGCAAACGTGCAGATAGATGATTGTTGTCTTGCAAACGTCCCCATCTGTTGACTCATGGATCGAGACGCAGCTGCACGATCCGTTACAGCCATGCGTATAAGATGTCTGTCATCTCGACTGCTAGTGATATGAGGCCTTTGGGACCCAGCACGGCGTTCCGTATTGTCCTCCTGAAGTCACCGATTCCATATCCCGCTAACAGTCATTGGATGGCGAGCAGCAATGTCGCGATACGATAAACCGCAATCGCGGTAGGCTACAATCCGACCTTTATCAAAATCGGAAACGTGATGATACGCATTTCTCCTCCTTACACGAGGCATCACGACAACGTTTCACCACGCAACACCGGTCAACTGCTGTTTGTGTCTGAGAAATCGGTTGGATACTTTCCTTATGTCATCACGTTGTAGGTGTCGCCACCGGCGCCAACCTTGTATGAATGCCCTGAAAAGCTAATCATTTGCATATCACAGCATCTCCTTCCTGTCGGTTAAATTTCGCGTCTGTAGCACGTCATCTTTGTGGTGTAGCAATTTTAATGTGTGGTGTAGTTCATTTTGTTCACAGTGTTAGCTACATTATTCATCTGGTCTTTCATGAAAATTAACTTGAAAGCTAACAAATCTAAAGGAAACCTGTTAGAAAGGCGAGATAAAACAGGTGTGAGATTGGTGCTGCTCCTTACGCGACACATAGCCAAGGTGTGCGGGGTCCAAAGACATGCACTCTTGTCCCCCACGGCAAAGACCCTTCTACGACTTATGACTGTTGCCTACACAATTAGGGTCCAATCTTTGTTGCACGATAGTGGTGATGTAGTACACTGAATTATTCGCTGCTGTGTCCGCTTAAAGTACAGTGCTGTTAAAAATGAAGGAACACATTTAAAAAAATTATTGCTTTCAAACTATGAAAGATAGAAACTCTATTCCGAAGTTCCCTTAATGAGAAAAGATCAAATTTTTATACGTTCACTATGAGCACCATGTGTTACATGAAAAATATTGAAACAGTGGCTCATTTCTTGCCACACACGAAGCAGCTCGTTTCTCATTATCAAATTCACAACAGTTTGATGTGGGATTAGAAACACTGTGTTTTACGTAAGTTGTGAGGTCCGGAAACGTGGGAGGCCGTGGTTGACGAAGTCGATCATCTGCTGCTCCTCATCCAATCCAACACCCTCAAAAGGGGTCAAGTTACAGAAATGAGGCGGGGAATCATTTTGCATGAAGATGGAACCATCGGAATTCTCTTCAAGCATTTTTTGATAGGTTACTCCTGCCACAGTTTTCTCCATGAACAGAAAAGGCCCATAGACTTCGTTAGGAGATATGATACAGCAGACACTAGTCTTCAGGGAATCTGTTCCATGTTCAAACTTTAAACTGTTGTCTGTCGAGGAACATTGGAATTGTCGTTCTATCTTTTGTAGTTTGGTTGATATAAATCTTTGAAATCTGTTCCTCCATGCCGCGGTGGAGTAGCCGAGCGGTCTAAAGCGCCTCGCTGCGGAGCGCGCGCTTGCTCGCCGTCGGAGGTTCGAGTCCTCCATGGGGCAAGGGTGTGTGTGTGTGTGTTGTCCTTAGGTTAGTTTACCTTAGTTTAAGTAGTTTGTAAGCTACGGACTGATGACCACGTAGTTTGGTCCGATAGATTTACAAACATTTGGTTTTTTGTTCTTCCATTTTTGTTAAACAAAGGAAAACGTAAATCAGGATTCTAAGTAGACTTTGAAATCAATTTCAGCTCTCATTTTGATAGCAAATGCGCTTAGCCTGTAATTAACTTTTATTTAAAAAAACACTACCGGTTTCGCGTCCTGTAGACGCATCATCAGGTGCTCTGCAATGTACATAAATGAAAGAGACTTAGAAGAGTGTCTTTTGAAGTTGACTGTAAATAAAATTAAATAAACCGTAGAAAAGCTCTCTGCGACACCAGAACTTAGACCACCAGGGTCTTAGATAAAGGGGGAGGGGTGGTGGAACAGCCCCCTCTCTCCCCGAGCGATTTTTTTAGTCGCCCACAATGCAATGTACGTTCTTTTTTTTAACATTGAAACGTCTTGTAAACCTCCCCCCCCCCCCCTCTTCCCACGCCCAGAAAACAGCTGAGCCCCTCCAGAATAATAAATTATCTACCGCCCCTGTCGACCACAGCGCGTCTTCATTCGAAGCTAAGAATGTGGGAAATTGTTGCCAGCCGTAGGTCGTGTTGAAAACGCACGGTATAAAATATACTCTGCAGATGCTAATATTTAACTCGGTTCCAAAATAGCCTGCCCGCGGCTGGGGCCAGCGGTGTCACAGCTCGGCGACGGCGTGGGCACCATTTTATACGAAGCTCCAATAAAACTACTCGCAACGAGTGGCGCCAACAGCGGTCTGGTCTGCATAGCAGCAGGCCACTGGCTGGAGATATTACCAGCCGCCGGCCTATGAAAAGTCTCTGGCTTCTTCCTAGAGCATCCAAGCCAAGAAACCACGTCAGCTGTAACACACCGTGTGTAACGCTACTACATTTTGCTTACAGATTTTTCTTCTAATATTTAATCTAATATAAAAAAAAATATTTAATCTAATATTTTAAAAAAAATCTCCTTGCACTTACACTATCTCTTTCGCCTTCTTCCATTTCACCCCACTCTACCTCACCCCTTTCACCACCGCCCACACTACTCCCTACCAAAGCCCAAAGCTTCTGTGAAGTTTGGAAAGTAGGAGGCGAGGTACTGGCGGAATTAAAGTTGTGAGGCGGCATCGTGAGTCGTGTCGGGGTAGCTCAGTCGGTAGAGCGCTTGCCCGCGAAAGGCAAATGTCCCAGGTTCGAGTCCCGGTTCCGGCACACAATTTTAATCTGCCAGGAAGTTTCATATCAGCGCACACTCCGCTGCAGAGTGAAAGTTTCATTCTGGAAACCTAAACAATATTGTAGTTTATATACAAATGTTTGTAAAGGCCTGTTTTAGTCATCTAGCTAACAGATCTATAATTGTTATCGTAATTGTAAAAAAAGTGTCGCCTTCCATTTTCATGGAGGTTTTATTGGCTCCCGTGCCTTTCTCAGTTGATAACCAGCGTCCTTATTGATTATATTGACAATTACACGGATTTCAATGGCTTTTTTAAGAATGCAGTCCCATAATTTATTATTGGTGGCCAGGATTTTAGTACAATGGTTATTAATTTTATGGCAGTTTTCAATACAGTGCTCTTCTATGGCCAACTGTTGGTCTGCAATAAGCGGGTGTGGCGCTCTTGTTCTCGAGGGTGTTCGTTGAAGGTGAAACTGATGCGTTTCCTTACGCACATAAAATACGTGCTGGCAATGTGGTCCGACCCGACTACACTCGTTGTGGTGTTAGTGAGTATCCTTCAAGTGTACTCTCGGCACCATTGACACTATGGTGAGAAATCCTGGAATGATACAGCAGTTTCTGAACAACTCAGCGAGGGAAGAGATTTACCACTGGGAATTCCTCTATTGTGCCCCTGAAGTTGAATAGTTTTAATGTTCAGTTCTGCGGTTTGCAAAAGTGGGGAGTCGGCTGGAACCTTCCAGTTTTTACCAGTCAAACTGTGATCTTCAGGGGCGTTCATGTTTCTGGGTTCAACATTTAATGTGATCAATAATGTTTTTATACCAGTATTGGAAGCTTAGAAGAATGACTCGCGGTTGCAATCCCCATAGGTAGGAATAGAATTCAAGTTTTGTTTGATGAATTATGCCTGTATACTCGGATTTTTCATTTCTGTCCACTCGTTCGCGGTTGGTTACTAATAAGGTCTTGCTTGTTTGATAGACAATCGGCTGTTATTGAGTCACATTCTAGTCTCGAATCCCGGTGATGCAAGTGAGGGGAACTGTGTTTTAGAGAGAAGACTGCTTTCTTCCGGTGGATATTCTTGCTGCTGCGCGTGTTGCACAATTAATATTCAAATGTTTGTATAGCTTATGGGACTTAACTACGGGGTCATCAGTCCCTAAACTTACAAACTACTTAAAAACTAGTGAACACTAAGGACGGCACAAATATCCATGCCCGAGGGGGGATTCGAAGCCCCGACCGTAGTGGCCGTGCAGACCATGACTGGAGCGCCTCAGTCCTCTCGGCCACCGCGGCCGGCTAATAAATACTCGGGTGAAAATATGTCCATTTATTTTATGTGGTGAAGATAAGTACTGTGTCCAGGACTTTCGTTGGTTTATCTAACTACCGATACCTGAACGTCGACGAATCGGACTGTGTATTTATGCGCAGAGTGAAACACCTCCACTAATTGTGTGGTCGTGTTCCATTTTGATTGATTCATTAACCTAAAGTGTTTCTGAAACATTAATGTTATCTAACTGTGTTAATTATTTTATTATTTTTATTAATGATCATGTTTATGTATGTTTGCCCCATATTTATATATTTTTCCACCCGTGTGATTGAACATGTGTGTTCATATGAATATGGAAGGTTGCCTTTAATATTGACTGACTGCCGCGCAATGGGTTACAGTCGCCGCTTCGGGTTCTAGGCCTCGTTTTGCTGTAGCTAAGAACGCATGGCGTCATTTGTCGTCTGCGCTAGCGTCTGCTGGGTGACCAGAGACAAGCTTACTTGACAAGGTGGCGAGGTGGCCGTGTTCTTTAGTGTCGTACCAAACTAATCTTGGATGAAAAAGATGACAGGAAACTTCTCTGGGAGCGGTTGTAGAGGCAATTGTCTTCGTCAAGTAGCAAGGGTTAGTAAACACTAGTCTCTGAACGCGCTCTACATCCGGTGTATGGCGGGGGAGGTTTTTCCGAGGCCTTAGAGCTTTAGTGTCCACTCTTCATTCTGCTTCCGACGACTGATGAAGTAAGTACTCCACCGAAGCATGCTGTTAGGACTTGATTTATTTGTGATCAGGCAGTCTTGGTTTTTCAGTGATAGCTCTTTTGAGTAATTCTTTCGTTATGAGTTGCGAAGTGTTTCTTAATTTACAGACCACGAGTAAATTCAGTGTACATTAATTATTTGCATTTTCATTCCAGTGTTGATTGTGTGTCCAGTTTTGCTGAAGTTAGAATACATGCGTGTGGCCTTCAGCCTTTGTGTAAACCTAGTATGTTTGAATTTCCTTTGTATTTTAACAAACTTTTCACGTCGTGTCATTATTCGCGAGTATGCTAAATATTTCTTAGATTTTCTGATTTGATTCCGTCTTTCCTGTCTTGTATGACCGATTGCACGAAGTGCTATCGTAACGGTCGTTACTTCAGCCTTCAGCAATGGTTTTATTAATACTAGCTTTCTTCCATATGAGTTCTGGTGTGTGCTCTATTCATTAATTCTGAATTAATTTCCTCTGTAAATTCTATGTAATTCACCATGGTTGCACAGGACATGGTACTTAAGAGTAGTGAGCCACTGCCTCCACATACATTAATTCTGTTAGTGCACAGTATCATTAAATTTGTGATCAAGATACCCGCCATCTCGTCAAGCCACCGCCGACGCTTCGTTTCACTGCTGCTTTCAAGTGTCCCAGTTTTTCCAATGTACCACTAAGCATTATGCATGTGTCTGTGAATGAATGAATGTGCTTTCAGCTATCCATTGTGTGTTTGCAAATTTCCTCCCACATTACCTCCATATTCATAAAGGGCAGAAACAATTTTAATACAGGCAGTAATTATATGATTTAATTCACTTTTGTACAAGGTGTGTGCTTAATTTGGTCTCCCTACATGCATTTGCTTGTTATTCTATTGAATAGATTATGATTTTAAAGTATCAAACCTTCTGCTTTATGATTTCATGCTTCCCGTCCCATGTTTAATATCTATTCATGCATTTCTTAACATTGATTTTGTGTTTGTTAAAACGTTGGCTGCTCCCTTACAGAGTGAGCAGTTAGATAAATTTCCATTGCGCACGTATTGTGGCCACTCATAAAGTAATTTAGAGCAGCAGTGAGCGTTTAACTTTCATTTGCGGATCTCAACTGCTCGAGATTTTGCTTCTTTTAATAACAGGCTACTTTCAAAAGGTTGCCGATCCTTAATTGAATGGAAGTTGATTATAGTGTGTTACGTAACCTAGACAAAACCTCGTGATATGCAATGCCTCTGAGAAAACGGCAGTCAACAGTCTGCGCAGAACTAGAATGACGATGTCTTTGTTAACGGCGATTCAACATAGCAACTATGAGCAAACTCGAAACAAAAATTAAAATTTCAACGTAAAAATCAAACTGTAATGTCTCGCATTCATTAGTTACTTGAAACCATTCTCACACTAGCAGGTGCCTTCACCAACTGCCACGTTACTAATCGATAAGCTGTAGTCCTATCCGCCTTATTTTATCTTGTCAACAGGGTAGGGTCACTGTCATATATTAAACAGGTCACAAAAACCATATCGGAAAAGAGGGTCGAACAATACTCTGCAAATCACATTTACGTGCCTGGCAGAGGGTTCATCGAACCAGTTTGTAGTATTTATCTCCCATTCGATTCTCGAATAGCGCGCGGGAAGACAGAACACCTGAATCTCTCCGTTCGAGCTCTGATTTCTCGTATTTTATGCAGATGAAATTTTCTACCTATGTAAGTGGGAGTCAGAAATATATTTTCCTATTCGGAGAAGAATGTTGGCGATTGGAGTTTCGTAAGTAGCCCGCGCCGCAGCGATAGCGCTGTTGTTGTAATGATTCCCATCCCAGATCATGTATCATTTCCGTAACACTGTCTCCCCTTTATCGTGACAATACAAAACGAGCTGCCCTTCTTTAAACACTTTCGATGACTTCCGTCAAACCCACCTGATAAGGATCTCACACTGGGCAGCAATACTCCAAAAAAGGATGGACAAGCGTAGTGTATGCAGTATCTTTAGTAGTTCCGTTGCATCTTTTAAGAGTTCTGCCAATAAGACGCAGTCTCTGATACGCATTTCCCACGCATTATCTACGTGTTCTTTCCAGTCTAAGTGTGAAGTAATAGTAATTCTTAGATATTTTCTGGAGTTTACGGTCTTCTTGCTTGATTGATTAATCTTGTAAACAAAGTTTAACGGATTTCCTTTCGTACTCATGTGGACGACTTCACACTTCTCATTATTTAGAGTCAATTGCCAATTTTTACACAATAATGATATCTTATGTAGATCATTCTGCATTTGGTTTTGATCTTCAGATGATTTTACTAGACGGTAAATGACGGCATCATCTGCAAACAACGTAAGAGAGCTACTTAGATTTTTCCCAAATCGTTTATGTAAATAAGGAACAGCAGAGGACCAATGACACTACCCTGTGGAACGTCCGATATCACTTCTGTTTTAGTCGATGCCTTACCATCGATTGCTACGAACTGTGTCATCTCTGACAGGTAAACTCCTATCCAGTCGCAAATTTGGGGCGATATACCATAACCACGTTTACTGGCGCGTACCAAATACACCTGTGACCGGAATGCCACCACTGCATTGCACGAGTATGCGTCACTGCCATCTACAGAAGATTTCGCATGGCTAAAGTCGGAACGAAGTTTTTTTTTTTTTTTTTTTTTTTTTTTTTTTTTTTTTTTTTTATGTTTCGCGCACCTTTTGAAGGAAGGTGATGCGCTGCGTGACGCCCGTTCCAATTTACGTGGAAATTATGGCCACGAGCACGGACAAATATATGTTACTCTGTGACACGAGTCTTTGAGCCGTGCCGGCCTGTCTTTTGCCTTTCCCGCCCCGCGAATTATCCTTTGCGGAGGTTTGGCTACAGAGCGCAGTGTGACACAAAGGGGCGTGTCCCGGCCCGCCAACGGCCGTGTACAGGCCGGAGCGAGTTAGGGTAAGGTCCGCTGAATCAGGCCGAAAACTTATATTTTCACATTTATTGTATATTGTATAATCTCTGACCATAACTTATTGTTTATGAACTGCAGACTAAAACTTAAGAGACTGCAGAACGGTTAGGAGATGGAACCTGGACAAATTGAAGGAACCAGAGGTGGTTGAGAGTTTCAGAGGGAGCATTAGGCAAGGATTGGCTGAAACAGCGAAAAGTAATACAGTAGAATAAGAATGGGTAGCTCTGAGAGATAGGGTAGTGAAGGCAGCAGAGAACCATATATGCAGAAGGACAAGGCCTAATAGAAATCCCTAGATAACACAGGATATACTGAACTTAATTGATGAGAGGAGAAAATATAAAAATTCAGCAGGTGAAACAGGAAAAAGGGAGTACAAACGTCTGAAAAATGAGATTGACAGGAAGTGCAGACTGGCTAAGCAGGAGTGGCTAGAGAACAAATTCAGAACTGTAGAGAATGCATAACTAGGTGAAAGGTAGATATCGCCTACAGGAAAATAAAAGAGGTATTTGGAGACAAGAAAAGCAGCTGTATGAATATCAAGAACTCAGACGGAAAACCAGTACTAACACCCAAACCTTCAGATGTCAGACACTCAGATCGGTACCAAACGTTGTATATCAATAGTGTATCAGCCGAAACTTCTATATAATTCGTGGCATGTGCTGCCCTCCAGGAGAACCTGCGTAAATTATAATAATAATTAACACCTAACCTACGGAGTAGAGGAACAGCATATCTGTGGGAGCTTATCACGTTGAGGTACCGTGGGCTAGTTGAACGTTAGTTCATCGAAGAGCAGGTCGTGGGTTCATGTCCCGCCTAAAGCCCTTTTTCTTTAACTGCCGTACGTTGAAAATTGTTAAAAGAGAATATAATGTTCCGCGGGTTTATTTCGCAAAACAACACTGTCAGCTGCAGAAGTAGTAGTAGCAGTAGCGTGCGAACTGGACAGCAACGTCAGCCCCAAAAACCATTTCGCGCCACCATGGTTTGAACCGAGGACCCTCGTAACGACAAACATTCGCTCTGTCAACTACCCCACGAGAGGTCAGCGCGGCAAACGCTTTCCCTGTGCTCCGTAGGGACAGGTGCTACATATTATTTCCCGTTTACGCACGTTCTCCTGGACGGCAGCACATGGCACGAATTATCCAGAAGTTTCGGTTGATACTCTATCAATATACAACGTTTGGCACCTATATGATTGTGTGGTATCTGAAGGTTTGGGTATAATCAAAGAGGGGAAAGCTGGTCTGTGGAAGGAATATGTAGAGGGCCTATACAAAGGAAATAAACTTCAAGGCAGTATTATAGAAATGGAAAACGAAGTGGATGAAGATGAGATAGGAAATTTGATACTGCGAGAAGCATTTGCCAGAGCGCTGAAGGACTTGAGTCGAAACAAGGCCCCTGTAGTAGATTATATTCCGTCTGAACTGCTGATATCGTTAAGAGAGACAGTCGTGCAAATATTGTATCACCCGGTATACAGGATGTATGAGACAGGGGAAATACCCCCCGACTTCAAGAAGAATATCGCAATTCCAATTCCAAAGAAAGCAAGTGCAGACAAGTGTGAAAATTACAGAACTATCAGTTTAATAAGTCATGGTTACAAAATACTAACACGAATTATTTACAGAAGAATGGAAAAACTTGTGAATCCGACCTTGGGGAAGATCAGTTTGGATTTAGAAGAAATTTAGGAACACGGGAAGCAATACTCACATTATGACTTATCTTAAAAGATAGGCTAAGGAAAGGGAAACCTACGATTTTAGCGTTTGTCGATTTGGAGAAAGCTTTTGACAATGTAGACTGGAATACATTCTTCCAAATTCTGAAGGTAGCAGGGGTAAAATATGGGGAGTGACGAGTTATATTCAACTTATACAAAAAACAGAGAGCGGTTATTAGAGTCGAAAGGCAAGAAAGGGACGCTGAGGTTGGGAAGGGAGTAAGACAGGGTTGTAGCCTTTCCCCAATGCTGTTCAATGTATACATTGAACAGGCAGTGAAGGAATGGAAGGAAAAATTTGGAAAGGGCATTAAAGTGCAAGGAGAAAAAATAAAAACATTGCGGTTTGCCGATGAAATAGTAATTCTATCAGAGACCGCAAAAGATCTGGAAGAGCAATTGAATGAAATGGACAGTGTCTTGAAAGGAAGATACAAGATGAACATGAACAAGAGGAAGGTAATGGAATGCAATGTCAGAAAATCAGGCGATGCTGAAGGAAGCGTGTGGGGTGAAAATCGTAGAGGGAGACCGAGCAACGAATAGAATAAGCGGATTCAAAAGTATGTAGGATGCCGAACCTATTCTCAGATGAAGAGACTTGCACAGGGCAGGGTAGCGTGGAGAGCTGCATCAAACCAGTCTGCGGAGTGAAGACGACAGCAACAACAACACTGTAAATACTTAAGAAGTATGTTCTTTTTGCTACAAATTCTAGGATGTAACACTACATAAATATTGTTCATGGTATAACAAAATATGTCAGAACAATGAGCTGCATGATTCTATTCGCCTTTTTCAAGTAAGCCAAATCATGCTATAAGTCCGACGAATAGGGTCAGTGAAAAATATGTACTCTATGTCACTTTAAAATAGCAACACATGTTCGAAAAATAAACGTCTTCGTCGGAATTTCAGCAAGCGAACTCTCACGGTGCCATTATCTGCCATTGTCTTGATACAAGTTTCGATGATATTGACTCGTTGTTTTTAATGTTGGCCGCGGCGGAGCGACCGAGCGCATTGAGACGCTACGCTACGATGCGCGAGGCCGTTCCCCGCCGGGGTTCGAATCCCCCCTTGAGCATGGATGTTTGTGCCGTCTTTAGTATAGATAGTTCATAAGTAGTTTGTAAGTTTAGGGAGTGATGACCCCGTAGTTAAGTCCCTTAAGTTCTACAAATATTTGAACATTTTAATCTTGCAAAGTACGAAAGATGCATCATTTTTTTAATAATCACCTACATCGGAAGATTCTGATGAATCTAACTAATGATTCACTCTGTAGGTGTTGCCTGTTCTTAATCTGACGTTTTATCAAACTGGCTAGCTGGGAAGACATTTTTCTTTTCATTGACAATTGAATACCTCCCTTTAATAAGGATGTGACCATCAAATCAGTAAATTCTCAGGAGAGGAAAATTGTTTGTGGGGCCTATTTTGTGATATACAGTATTGAAACTCGTTGCATATGCAAGTGTACAAATGTGTTCAGCTATTAAAAGCAATATTTTATTGTTGTAACTTAAGGTTTTACAAATAACGTAATAATTGGAAGTGATACAATGGAAAAAGGATGTATGATCAGCAATATATTTGGAGTATTTCTTACATGTAACATAAGACACGTATTGTACATGCACCTAGTATTCAAATTAAAGAAAGTAATATTATAATAATAAAGAAAATAACAATGTGAATGAAGATGTCAACAAAATACTATGACAACAAAACGTTTCAGAAATAGATTTGAAACTTCATTTTAAGCATGATTTTACAATGTTATTATGGTTTGCAGGTATCATCATTGAACTTATTTTGAAGTGGCTGAAACCACATTCAAAAAGTCACATTGTTAAACTCTAACGCTGTCTGTTCCTTATTCCGTGGAGGGAAACGTTCAGCTGATTGTAAAGAAGCTTGATGTTCAAATATATGACACAAGATGGCACCACAGCATAGAGGCATGCAGATAGATCCTATTCCACTGAAATCACACTTTTTGAAAAAAAAAAAAAATATGGGTTACTTATTCCAGGGAGGTATTCAATTCTTTTTTTTTTTTTTTTTTTTTTTTTTTTTTTTTTTTTTTTTTGCATTTATATTTTATGCTGCTGTCAGATGTAACGCTCCCTGTTTGCTACTTCAGTAACAGACAGAAATGCGGCACTCCAAACAATTCTACTGCATGGCGCTGCTTTCTACCTTCCCAGTAAGCTTGAATTGCATTTTTCACGTTATAGTCGGTCCACAAAGAAGCAGATCTTCGTTTACTTTCCCATCTGCATCGCAAAACGAAAACAATATAATACAAAAAGAGGACAATGTAATAATTGAAATAAATGTAGTGACCCCTTTCACCTGCATTGTATTCAACCGAATCGTCTAAAATGCAGATAATCCCCAAAGTAGCCGAAATGCTCAATAATATATACGCACCAGTATCACCATATCCTCTCCTTCAGTGTATAAACTAATTGTGTAACAAAAACAGGACGAAATTAGATATATCAGACGTTGTCTATGAGCAGTGAGACTGGAAAAGGATTTTTTATTTTTATTTATTTATTTATTTTAATGAAGAGTCTTCTTTTAACTTCTGTATAAGTTAGTATGTTTCCTACTGTCGTACAGAGAGCTTTTGTGTTCTATGATTACTTTAGTTGGCAGAGGTGTTCCCACATGGCCAGACAGGCACATGGGGAACCCTAAAGGTATTGACCTACAATCTTCTGTAATAATTACAAAATTGGTGAAACCGTTTTGCAAGGTTGCATTTGACAGTCCTGTCATGAGAACATATTTCCAGTCAAGAGAACAAACAAATGTTCATAGGAACAAAGCTTATAATAATTCAGCCCAGACTTGTTCTCTTATTACAGGAGGGATGTAACAACCTGATGTAGGAATCCATTCGTTTAAACAGGATATTTTATGTTTATTCTTTATAATCACTTGTATTCATACAGTGTCAGTAGTCAGTACTTTAGTTAAATTTGGTAAAGAGTGTTTTTTTTTTTTTTTTTTTTTTTTTTTTTTTTTTTTTTTTTTTTGGAGGAAGAAGATGTATTTAGTGATACAGAAAATGGTGACATAACTTCACTGAAACTAGTTGTACAAAATAATTTTATAAGTAATATAGCGACTGTGATACAAATTATATTGTTTAAATGTCTTCATTAAAAAATAAAGATATATTAATTTATATCCGAAGCTACTCAACAAACTAGGGTATTATCAAAACTTATCATAAACTGTATAAAAGGGATTTTCATTTAACAACAACACCTAAATTTTTATAAGCAATTTTCAAATCCTCCAACGCTGTGGGAACTACTTAAGGTCGTCTCGAACATGTTTGTGTAGCGTACGCTTCGTGTCTGGCAGGAATGAATACTGACTTTGCCTTAATATGTAAGTTGACAGGAAGGGGGAGATACATTCATTAAATGGGGGCTGTCTGGAGGTCGAGATACCATACATATGCAAAATATGAAAGCAAGAACTACACTTTAATCGCCGACTCGAGACACTGCGGGTAAACGATGCAACCAACTGAGCCTCCACGCAGAAGCATAGTGTACGTCTTGATCATGTGTTCTCCGGGGAGAGGGGCAGGGTGGGGGACAAACATAAGGCAAGGTATCTCAACAGCAAGGCACTTAACATAGTATAACATCGAAAGTAAAGACCAGAAATTAGAATAAAATCTGTAGTCATGGACACAATTGTGCTCTCATTCTTTGCTGCTCACCGAGCGCAGTGGTAACACACTGGACTCGCATTCGGAAGGATGGTGGTTCAAATCCACCTGCGACCATCCCGATTTAGATTTTCCGTGATTTCCCTAAATCACTCCAGGCAAATGCCGGGATGGTTCCTTTGAAAGGGCACGGCCAATTTTTCCTTCCCCACCCTTACCCAAACCACAGACTCTGTGCCCAAACACTCCGAGCGTAAGCTCCGTCTCTAATGACCACGCTGTAGACGAGACGTTAAACACCAAGCTTCCTTCCTTCCGACACACGACTGTCACGACTGCTTTACTGCTCCCTGTGACACTAGGGCTTTAGTTGTATTTGACCAAAACAATCGGATAAATAAATAAAATTACTCGCCAGCGTTGTTGTCGGACTAGCTCCTTATTTTTTTTTTCGAGCACAGGCGAAACAACCAACCATCTGAGCAGTAAATGAGCTGCTGCAGCTAATGGCTGAACTCTCTTACTAAACTTACACAATTTTATTCACGTCCCACATTCATTTTCACTTTCTTTAAACGTGCAACACAATTTTATGCCACATATCCGGCGTTTCATCAGTGACTGTTTCAACCAGAAGTACTTTCACTTCATTCAGTTCTCAAGTTATTCTCCTTGCTGCGACATAATCCTTAATCTGTGTCCAGACGAATTCAGCGGCGTTCAGTTCAAAACTGTTTTGTCTGCAACATACGCTGTTTTCTCTGAACGATAGCCAGCAGTTCTCGCTCCAATATATAATTTACAAACTTTTTTGTCGAAAGCCGGTTGTAATAATAGGATTCGTAAGTTTACTCTCCGAGTCAAAGTGGACACAAGTGATCATAACAGAGGGTAAACAACCACTATTGTCGACTACTCGGTATTGCTGTTGTCGGCTTCTAGGCGTCATTGGAGGGGTGGGGCCGAAAGGGCTGCTCCATTTCTAATTAGATTACTTTTTCGTTCCGTAGATTCATGTTGAGGAGATCCTCGTGGATGTGGAGCATGTCAAGAAACGAAATTTACAAGCTGAATAATAGTTAAGACTAATAATATAGCTACAGATACATAAATTTTTAAGCTTTCTATTTTTTATTTTTTTTTAGCTGATAATATAATAATACCAATATAGTATGAGTACCAATACATGCATCATTTGGTACAATTTAGAAATTCACTAATGTGAATGGCCATTAGAAAGTCTTCCTCTTAAACTGATCTTTATTTGTAGCTAAATTTTTTATACTTGATGGTAAATTATTGAAAATTTGTGTTCCTGAGTAGTGGACCCCTTTTTGAACTAAAGTAAGTGCTTTTAAGTCCTTGTGTAGATTATTTTTGTTCCTAGTATTGTATTTATGAACTGAGCTGTTCGTTGGGAAAAGGGATATATTATTTATGACAAATTTTATTATGGAATAAATATACTGAGAGGCAGTAGTTAATATACCCAGTTCATTGAAGAGGCTTCTACAGGATGTCCGTGAATTGACTCCACAAATAATACGTATTACACGCTTTTGGACTCTGAAGACTTTTGACTGACTTGAAGAGTTACCCCAAAATATTATTCCATATGACATTATGGAATGAAAATAACAAAGTATGCAAGCTTTGTTATTTTTATGTCTCCTATGTCTGATAACACTCGTATTGAAAATACAGATTTGTTGAGTCGTTTCTGCAGTTCTGTGGTGTGCTCCTCCCAACTAAATTTATTATCAGGCTGTAATTCCAGGAATTTAATACTGTCAACCTCTTCTACCTACTCTTCTTCATACATAATGCATATGCAGGCGGGAATCTCTTACATCTTCTGAACTGCATGTAGTGAGTCTTTTCAAAGTTTAATGACAATGAGTTGGCTTTAAGTCATTTATTAATGTTCAAAAAATATCATTAACAGACCTTTCTATAACTATGCTTGACGTATTTTTTATTGCAATACTTGTATCATCTGCAAACAAAACGAACTCTGCTTCTGGTAGTCTAACTGATGAGAGGTCATTAATGTACACAAGAAAAAGCAATGGCTCTAAGATGGATCCTTGTGGTTCACCACATGTAATTTCTTCCCAATCCGATGATGACTGTTGGCTTAAATCACTAGTCACTTGCACTGACGTCCTTTTGGTCAGGTACGACTTGAACCATTTTGCAGCATTTCCAGTGACCCCATAGAATTCTAATTTACTTAAAAGGATATTACGGTTCACAAATCAAATGCCTTTGAGAAATCACAGAAAATACCTGCTGTTTGCAATTTATTATCTAATGAATTAAGTACATTCTCACTGTAAGTGTAAATAGCCTTCTCGATATTGGAACCTTTCAGAAATCCAAACTGTGTTCTGGAAAATATGTCATTCGTGGTCAGGTGGTTGAGAAGCTGCTGGTCAACACGCTTAGTCAGATACTGTGAGAGGGTTTATAATTTACATTTTCTACGAAATAGCAGGTCAAACACTGGAAGCAGCTACCTTCACAAAATATCTGGGAGTAGACATTAAGGTGCGATTTGAAATGGAAAGACCATATAAAATCAGTAGCGGGTAAGGCAGATTCCAGAAAGAGATACATTAAAAGAAACGTAAGGAAGTGTAGTAAGTCAAGAAAGGAAGTAGGTTACAAAACTCCCGTTCGGTCAGCGCTTGAGTATTCCTCATCAGTGTGGGATCCGTACCAGGCAGGGTTAATATAAGAGATAGAGACGATCCAACGGGGAGCAGCACGCTTCGTTACGAGTTCATTTAGTAAGCGCGAAAGCATCAAATGTTCAAATGTTTGTATAGTGTACGGGACTTAACTACGGGGTCATCAGTCCCTAAACTTACAAACTACTTATGAACTACTTACGAACTAGGACGGCACAAATATCCATGCCCGAGGGGGTATTCGAACCCCCGACCGTAGTGGCCGTGCTGACCGTGACTGGAGCGCCTCAGCCACCTCGGCCACCGCGGCCGGCGCGAAAGCATCACAGAGATGATAGATATTCATCGTTGTTCAATAAACATCTATGTTTAGACGGAAAACATCGATGTTTTAACATCGGTGTTACGTACTCTAAAACCGAAATATCGATGTATGGAAGCAACATCGACCATTGATACTTCAACTCGATGATCTAATAAAAATTTTGGTTTATTATGAGATCACTTATAATTTTCTTATAATAATTATAAGCAATCTACTTCTCCAGCAGAGGGTAAAATTTTACTCATGGCAGTGGTAGCGTAGTATGTTGAAGTTGGCAGCGACCGCCAAATGCTACTCGTGTAGCGAACATTTTGTGACATAAGTAAAATTTCACAGTCGACATTATATCAGTTTACCGTAATATCTTACGGCTGTTTTATCCGGGCACAAATAGTTGTTTACACGCGATATAAAGTGACAGTGACACCAATGATACTGTATGTGGTATTGCTAGTCTAGTAGTGTACGTCAGTTGATCTGCAAAAGGGCTGAAGCTCAAATTACATGTAAACGGCAGCGTCAGCGGTTCTTCCGTAGTGCACAAAGCCTAGCAGCGTACCACATTTCGCGTATCCCATGACACGTCACTTTGATGTGACCAATAACAGGCGAATGAAGTTTGAATGAGTGTATAGCACCGGAATTAAGGCGACTGTCTGTTTTTGTTTTGCTTTTGCGAGTGTTCTTGTAATGTCGCGACTTCATGACAGACCAGTCGATTAAATGGATAGAGTTAAGTGGAGTCATAATAATTTTTTCTTTTGTTACTATCTATAAGAGCGGCTCGATTGCACAGAGGTAGAGTGGCAGACTACAAATCCAAAGATCGTTGGTTCGATCCCCGTCAGGTCCTAGGATTTTTATCTGTTACTTTCCACTTCTTTCACCTCTGGCAGTGTTGCTGATGTGAAAAATATCGAGTAGCACTGTGGGTCGAGACCCACATTAAACTGTAGGTCCCCCTGTAACTGGCTGGGTAAGTCAGCTGGAAGGTCGGAGGAAGGCAATGGCATACCACCTCCAAATAGGACCATGCCTAGTAAAGCACTGTGGTGTGCAAACCAATCTTCGGATTGTTGACTGCTTTACTTTTTTTACCTACTATTTATAATACAGCCTGACTCACCTACGTTCACCAACCTACCTGGCGAGCTCCATGTTTAAATTAAAGACACTAAGCATTTGAAACGTTGATCATTTGCCTTATTTGTTAAGAACGCGTCATTATTTCTTACTATACAAACTGGTCAATTTACGTTCACGCATCCACGTACCGAGCTCCATTTTAATTAAAACTACTAATTATTTGTAATGGATATTTTAGTGTGGTGACAATTTAATACGTCATATTTACGTTGGAACACGGCTGTCTCGCCTGACGCACAAAAATAAACTGTCTCGCGCAGCTTCTTGCCAGAATGCCGCACAGCGACATCTTTCAACAACGCTGCAACAAGTCTGGCAAGTACAGCCACTGCAGACTGTCGCTACCAGTGGTGTTAACTTTTACCTTGCTTCAGATTGTTTATTTTTGCAACTAAAACATCGATGTTATCGGACACCGATATTTTCCTTTCGATATTTGTCGTACATCAATTACTTTTAACGATGTTAATACTAACGTCAACATCGATGCTTTTCTAATGTCGATCATCCCTATTATTAGACAACTCCAGTGGCGGACGTTGCAAGAGAGACGTTCTGAATCACATTTCTCGAAGAGTCAACCAATGTACCGGGTGATAAAAATTTGAAAACTTAATAAATCATGGAATAATGTAGACTAGGAATGACCAGGGGTTTTATTAGAACAGAAAAAAAGGTTCAAAAAATGTCCGACTGATTGCGCTGGACGGTAAAATGTCTGTGACTGCGCATGAAAATCGTGTATAAAACGAGCTGTAATGAGAGAGAGAATCAGATGCACCAGCAGTCGCAGCATGTTGAAATTACCTGAAAAGGCGCTTTTAGTGAAGCTGTATTATGACAATAGAGAATGTGCTAGTTCAGCGTTACGATTCTAACGGCATAGGAAGGGGATTCGAACGGTTAAAGGTCCGTTGACAAATGCAGCTGTGGCTTTCGAAGTTCGAAGCCACGGGTTGTTTAGACGATAGATGCCGTAGTGGCCGACCGAGCACAAGGCGTAATGCAGTTGAGACAGTTCAGGAAGAAATGGAGACTGTAGCGGGTTCGTCTGTGCACGGAGAAGTCAGCGCTCGTGCAGTCGCACGTCGCACCGGCATTCCATACACTACCGTTTGGTTGGCACTTAGGCGTACCTTCCGATGCTATCCTTACAAAATCCATCGGCATCATGAACTGTCATCTGACGATTCAGTGAAACGGAGGGCATTTGTGGTGTGGGCATTTCAAAAGATGGCGGAAGATGAAGATTGGTTGAGTACGTGTTGTGAATCCACAACTGCAGAATTTGGACTACCGAAAATCCTAGAACTGTCGTGGAAACTCCATTGCACGACGAGAAAGTCACTGTGTGGGTTTGACTTACCACATCTACCGTTATCGGGCCATTTTTTTTTTCGAGGAACTGGTGATGATTGTGTGCTCAGCCGCCACTTTCGTCATGCTTAGCCTCCCGGGTCTCCAGACTTCAGTCCGTGCGATTATTGGCTTTGGGGTTACCTGAAGTCGCAAGTGTACCGTGATCGACCGACATCTCTAGGGATGCTGAAAGACAACATCCGACGCCAATGCCTCACCGTAACTCCGGACATGCTTCACAACATTATTCATCGACTACAGCTATTGTTGGGGGATGATGGTGAACATATTGAGCATTTCCTGTAAAGAACATCATCTTTGCTTTTTCTTAATTAGTTATGCTAATTATTGCTTTTCTGATCTGATGAAGCGCCATCTGTAGGACATATTTTGAACGTTTTTTTTTTTTTTTTTTTTTTTTTTTTTTTTTTTTTTTGGGGGGGGGGGGTTCTAATATAACCCCACGCGTCATTCCAAGCATGCGTGTCAATTTTGACCTCTGTATCTACATTATTCCGTGATTCATTAAGATTTCAAATTTATACTGACATTTTCATCACCCGGTATTGTTTCATCCTATGAAACAAACACAAAGATAAAAATAGATGGATCAGGGCCCACACCGAGTCTTACCGCCAATCGTTTTTCGCTCGAGCCATTCGCGACTGGAATAGGAGGAAGACATGACAGTGGCAAACACAAAGTACCCTACGCCACACATTTTAAGTTGGCTTACGGAGTACGGACGCAGAAGTAGATCTATATTTGAGACGCCGGAGCCTGACGGTTGGGTGGTGTCTTCTGTTTCACCTTGTGCGCCTGCTGGGTCTGTTGAGGTTGGGTTAAGACGTGTGTATTTAGACGATCCATCAGTCTGTCGCGGTGGAGCGTGTGCACCTCAAGGTAGGCAGTTTCAAAGGGACCAGCTGTCGCTCTGCGCATCAACCGACGTGCATCACTGAAACACGTCAACAACCGAGGTTATGGAGCCGCCATCCAGCAAATCTGCGGCAATAAGAGTCATACAGTATCAAAATGTAAACCTCTGAAGCCAGGCAATTGTCAAAAAAACCTCGGAAATCAGTTTAATAATTTAAATATAAATTCAGTAACCCTGAGACGGTTTTTCGTCTCGAATATGTCCAAGACATTACAGATAAAGGAGAAGCAATGAATTAAAATTCGTGATGCGGCCGGGAATCGAACCTGGACCTCCATACTTACTAGGCAGACGTCTTACCGTTAGAGTACCACATAACTAACGATCAAGGCGCCATCAGAATAGTCTAAGCACGACTTTCCTCCACGTCACAAACTTTAATTCAGCTTCTGTGTTCCAAAGATAATTGCCACTACTGCCAAGGTCTCCATGCAGTGGAATAGCACCTCGGCAATGGATATGGTGGACATTCCTGCTGAGATGATATAAAGCCGGCCGCGGTGGCCGAGGAGACTGAGGCGCTCCAGTCACGGTCTGCACGGCCGCTACGGTCGGGGGTTCGAATCCCCCCTCGGGCATGGATATTTGTGCCGTCCTAGTTCGTAAGTAGTTCATAAGTAGTTTGTAAGTTTAGGGACTGATGACCCCGTAGTTAAGTCCCATAGACTATAAAAACAAACATTTTTGGTGATATAAATATCAATTTAAATATAAATTCAGTAACTCTGAGACGGTTTTTCGTCTCGAATATGTCCAAGATATTACAGATAAAGGAGAAGCAATATATTAAACCGTCTCAGGGTTACTGAATTAATATTTAATAACTTCGAAGTTTTTGTAAGAAATTTTTTTTAGCGTTATTAGTATTGAAGTAAATAATTTTTTTAGTACACTCAATACACAGTCACCCGACAGCAATGGTGATCTACCGATGACAGTGCGGCAAAAGCAAAGTGGCTAAACACAGCTTCTCGAAATTCAAAAAATGTTCAAATGTTTGTTAAACTCATGGGACTTAAATGCGGGGTCATCAGTCCTTAAACATAGAAACTATTTATAAACTAACTTATGCTAAAGACAGCATAAACATCCATGCCCCAGGGGAGATTCGAACCCTCGATGAGGAACGGCCCCGCGCATCGGAACATAACGCTTCAATACGCTCGGCCAGTCCGCCGCGGCTCCCTTGACCTTGACCAAAGAAGTCGAAGTCAATACTCTACAATTCGAATAAGAACAGCAGCCCGCCTGCGTAATTTAGAAGTAGATATCCTTGGAGTAGTGAAGTAACTTAAATCACTTAACAAAAACAAGTCTTTCGATGAAGACTGTATTATCCCGATGCAATATCATATACAACCGTTTGTTCAGCGAAAGATCCGTACCCCAAAACTTCAAAGTTACGAAAGTTACTACAATTTTCAAGAAAGGCAATATGAGTGATTCACAGACTAGGTTTATATCATTCTTGTCGATTTGCCGCAGGATCATGGAACATATACTTTGTTCAAACATTGTGAACTACATCGAAGAGAACGAAGGGCCTGTTGACCTATAGTAAACACGGATTCAGAAAGTATCGTTTTTGTGAAACATGTCTATACAAATTCAATAATATTGTTTCGCCTGTCTTGTATCGATATTTGTATATAAACTGTTATATGAACTTCTTTGAGTAACTACGTCTATGGTTTACTCTGCTGTGTAACATCTCTGTCAAAGACTATTAACGTGAGTAGTAGCTGAACAGAAAGAGAGTGAGTGTATAGCTCTGGTATTGAACGGAAGTGCTTTAGTTGGCAGATTTCGTTATTGGTGTGACATTTTAATGATACCAGTGATTGTTGTGCAATACTACACAGGTGAACAAGATACTAAGTGTCTGCAGTCAGTCAGTTAGCGGGATAAATTCTCGTAGTTGCATTATTAGAAAGTGATTTGTATTTTTTCAGTTTTCTGTCGTAGTCCAATTTATAGTATAGTCAGTGAGCCTTATGCAGACTACGTATTGTTCTTGCTTTGTTCAAAATATCCGTTGCGCTTACAATCAGTTTAAACGTAGTGTTTCTTATTTAACTGTGCAGATATTAATATTAGGGCCATAACAAAACAGAATTATGGTGTTAATGAATAATAAATGTATTCAACTAATTTTTAATCAGCTTGATTGAAAAGTTAGTTATCATGAGTGTTAACTACCAGCTGATTATAATTATTAGTGCTGCATTTAACATCAGATCAGTTTTGAATGAGTAGCTCTAAAGCAGACCTCCTTTAGCTGGTTCACAATTGCCAAATCCCTGTAGCGACCCAGTTTTTCCTATCTATAGAACGGACTTACCATTATTCCACCAAACAACATACCAGTTTTAAACTAGCTCATTACTCACATGAATTCGTGAGTGCTATCGACAAGGCATCTCAAATCGATTCCGTATTTCTAGATTTCTGCTAGGCTTTTAACTCTGTAACTCACAAGCGTTTTCTTATCAAATTCCGCGCTTATGGAATATCGTCTTAGTTGTGCGATTCGATTTGTTATCTCCTGTCAGAAAGGGCACAGTACATAATAACTGACGGAAAGTCATGGAATGGAACAGAAGTGACATCTGGTGCTTCCTACGGAAGTGTGTTATTGGGGCCGCTACTGCACCTTATCTTTATAAAAGACTTAAGAGACAGCCTAAGTAGCTCTCATTGATCGCAAATGATCATATTGTTTATCAGTTAATTAAGTCACCCGAAGATCAAAAGCTACTGCAAAACGATTTAGATAAGATATCTGGATGGCAATCCATCCTAAATAATGAAAAGTGTAAAGTCAATCATATAAGGACTAAAGGAAATCCATTAAACTTCATTTATACGATACATCAGTCAAATATAATAACCGTAAATTAAACATAATACTTGGGATTTACAATTACAAATAAACTGGGAAGAACAAATGAAATAATCGTGGGAAACGTAAACCAAAGTCTGCGTTATACTGCCAGAATCCTTTCAAGATGCAACAGTTCTACTAAAGAAACTGACTGTTCCGCACTTGTGCATCCTAGTTTGGAGTATTGCCGTGAACTGTGGGATTCTTACCTGGTGGGACTCACGGAAGATTGTAAAATTTCAGAGAAGGGCAGCTCATTTTATATTATCGCGATACAGGAAAAAGAATTTCACGGAAACGATGCACCACGAGTTGGAGGAGAAATCATTAAAGACAGGCGTTATTCGTCGTGGTGATACCTATTTTCGAAATTCAGTTCAGTTAAGGGCCATTAGATTTGACTGATGTATCGTGTGAAGGAAGATTAGCGCATTTCTTTTAGTTCTCATATGAATCACTTCATATTTTTCATTATTTAGGGTCGATTGCCAATTTCCACACCATGCAAATATATTACCTAAATCATTTTGCAGTTGCTTCTGATATTCTGGTGACTTTACTGACCGATAATCGACAGCATTACTAGCGAACAGTGTAAGACAGCTCTCAGGTTGTTAAAAAAAAAAAAAAAAAAAATAAAAAAAAAAAAATGTTCAAATGTTTGTAGAGTCTAGGGGACTTAACTACGGGGTCATCAGTCCCTAAACTTACAAACTACTTAGGAACTACTTACAACTAAGGACGGCACAAATATCCATGCCCGAGGGGGGATTCGAACCCCCGACCGTAGTGGCCGTGCGGACCGTGACTGGAGTTTCAGGTTGTCTCTAAACCATTTATGTAGAAAAGGAACGCAGTAAACGATGGTAAGGCATCGAATGAAACAGAGGTGATTCGGGCATTCCACAGGGTAGTGTTATTGGTCCTCTGCTGTTCCTTATTTACATATACGATTTACGGAAAAATCTAAGTAGCTCTCTTAAGTTGTTTGCAGACTACGCTGTCATTTACCGTCTAGTAAAATCATCTGAAGATCAAAACCAACTGCAGAACGACCTGAATAAAATATCAGTATGGTGTAAAAATTGGCAATTGAGTCTAAATAATGAGAAGTGTGAAGTCGTCCACATGAGTACGGAAAGAAATCCGTTAAACTTTGTTTACAAGATAAATCAATCAAAAGTGAAGGCCATAAACTCCACAAAATACCTAGGAATTACTATTACCTCAGACTTAAAGTGGAAAGAACACGTAGATAATGTCGTGGGAAAGGCGAACGAAAGACTGCGTTTTATTGGCAAAACACTTAAAAGATGCAACAGAACTACTAAAGAGGCCGTCCTTTTTTGGAGTATTGCTGCCCAGTGTGGGATCCTTATCATGTGAGCTTGGCGGAGGACATAGAAAGAGTCCAAAGAAGAGCAGCTCGTTTCGTATTGTCACGATACAGGCGAGACAGCGTTACGGAAATGATGCAGGATCTGGGATGGGAATCATAACAACAGCGGCGCTTGTCGGTGCGGCGTGACCTACTTACGAAACTCCAATCGCTAATACTTTCCTCCGAATGCGAAAATATGTTGTTCAGTCACACTTACATATCTATAAATGATCATCAGAAGAAAATACGAGAAATCAGAGCTCGCCCCGAGAGATTCAAGTGTTCTTTCTTCCCGCGCGCTATTCGAGAATGGAAAGAGAGGGAAATAGTACAACGGTGGTTCGATGAAACCTCTGCCAGGCACTTAAATGTGATTTTCATAGTATCCCATGTAGATGTATAGGGTAAGGTGGTACAAATTCGATATAGGTACAATTCCGATCAACAAAAGGTTTCGCGCCATTTGTCCCTCTCGTAGTGTTGGTAGCACTTGCCCTTTTGCAAAGAAATTGTTCCCGAGGAGAAATTTGCACCTTCAACGTTATTCGAGGCTCCTGCTCCTTCAATCTCCACCAGTCAAGCTACAACAGCATTATGGGAGAAGAACCCTCATCGTCAAATGATGTAACTGAAGAACACGGCAAATCCGTAAGGCCAGGGTCCAGTACAATTTTTCAGCACGATGCTGTCAGGGACATTTTGCCAAGTCCAGAGAAAAAATTATCGGCTTGGAAGAGGAAAACACAGACATCAGCTAGACTCACTTCAGATGAAAACCTGGATAACCTCCGCAGCAAGAGGAAACTTTTTCAACAGGGCCCAAGGAAAACAATGAACAAATGCAACACGAACAATAAACGGAAATGTACGTCTGTGAGTAATGATGAAAGAAGTTTACTAAGCTTCAATTCGCCAGCAAACAACGAAAATAATTGTGGATTTTGTTTATTGAATTATTATAGTGCAGAATCAGTAGGTAAGGGTGACTGGATTCGCTGCCAAAAATGGATGGTTGGTACCAGGAAGTATGCGTTGGCGTCCGAGGGGAAAAGTGCTTTATATGTGGAAGATGCAAGTGATCAAAATTGTACCAGGAAGTGATCACAATTGTACCTAGTGTGGTACATTTTCGATCGATTCTTCTCAATTCTGTAACCTGTTTTTGTGTTTATACCAACTTTTGTAATTGCATAATATTTGTGTTACATATTCATTAAAAATCTAAGAACAAATGCCATAGTTAAAATTATTTCTTTTCTCAATATATTTACAGTTACAATAACAAGTGTCCGAAACGATCGCAATTGTACCACCTTACCCTAAGTAGGGTCCCTATAACATTTTCCTAGTGAGCGCCGGATATCACTTCTGTTTTACTCGAAGACTTTCCGTCAGTCACTAGGTACTGTGTCTTTTCTGGCAGGAAATTAAAAATCCAATCGCACGGTGGAGACGATGTTCCATGAGCCGGCAATTTGATTAGAAGTACGCACAAGTACGTAACTTTTAGTGATATGTGTCTTGGTGGTGTGTATTACTGGGTGCCCGGCACTGCGCATTAGTAAGCAAAGTACGGCGGTATTTTTGGAGGGGAAGACGGGCGGTCAGGAAGGGAGGAGCAGGAAGGCCCAGTTACGCTCTTTGGCAACGCGGATCCTGCGGAAGTGCGAGGCGTCCTGGGCGTGGTGAGGACACTCACCTTGCCACCTCCGTGCTTGGCCTTAGCATCCGGCGTCTGGCGTCACAGTCGTGACAAATTTGTCCCGCCACGTGGCGCGGATGATATTCTCAAAGTTTATTGCTCTGAAGACATCTGCTAGACGACTGTGGAAGCTCTTAACAGATAAAGGGTAGATGGGAATAACGATCAAAGTCCAGTTTGGGTAATACTAGGAAAATTTAACTTTAAATTTTTTAGGATTGTTATCAGACTTCACATTTAAATAATCTTTAGATTTTTGTACCCTATACAGTTGTCTATATTAAACGAGTATTATGGTATAACAACAACTTATAACAGTGCAGTACTACAATGAAAAAGGTATCGTTACAACAAAACACATTATTTACAAGATGAAAAGTCTAAGTCTAACAAAACACATTATTTACAAGATGAAAAGTCTAAGTCTAAGTCCATTCATAAGTCCATTTAAAAGCTTAGAAACTGTCTGTTGTTGTTTTGGTCAGTCCGGAGACTGGTGTGATGCAGCTGTCCAATGCACTGTGTCCTGAGCAAGCCCCTTCATCTTCCCAAAAGAACGGCAACCCACGTCCATTTGATCTGATTACTGTATTCATTTCTTCGCCTCCCTCTGCGGATCTTACTCCACACAATATCCTCCAGTGCCAAATTGGCGGTTCCCTGATGTCTCAGAACGTGTCGTACCAATCGATCGCTTCTTTTAGTTAATGTATACTAAAAACTTCGTCACCCCAATTCTGTTCAGTACCTCGCCACTAGTTATGCGATCTACCCACCTGATCTTCAACATTCGTCTGTAATAACACATTTGAAAAGCCCCTATTCCCACCCTGTCTGAACTATTTATCGTCTACGTTTCACTTCCGTACAAAGCATAGAAAAAAAAACACAAGAAATTGTGTAATAATCTACAATATTTTATATAAATTGACAAACCAGTTTTCGACTGTTATGCCATCATAACATATTGACAAAGTACCGTACGTTATGTGGGGTCTATTTGCAGTAATGCTGGATAATAGTGAAAAAAGTAATGAAATTCACAGAATTACTGTAACAAGATAAAATTATTATGAAAGTCCTCAAAAATATTAAATAAATTTTAAACCTTAGTAAGTATTTTTGGGAATTTGTTATAATGATTCAATTTTTCTTTATTACTCAAATTTATATACAGGGTGAATCACCTAACACTTCCACCTCAAATATTGCGGAAACGGAAAGTGCGATTGATGTGCGGTTTTCACACAATGGATTGGTAGTCAGGGGCTCGTATTGTTAGCCAATAAACAGATTGTAAAAATACCTAGAAAGTGTATTTTTATGCAAACATACAATTTTTCAAATGTAACAATGGTCGCTTCTATCATGCACTGGAATTTTTGACACCAGCTGTACAAAGAATTTTGAATGACATTTTTATCACGTTTACTTTGGCAGATACAACCGTTCAAAGTTCTGGGGGCGGATGCTGCGACTGCGTAGCTCACTGGCTGGTGGTCATGAGACAGTGATGATATGTCTGTTTTGTTTGTCAGAAGATGCCACTTGATTAAATGTTGTAATCAAGGCATTTCTTTCTGTGCTAGCTACCTTTGCAAAACATTTAAGTGTGGACACTAACAATCATCGGTAAAGGGACTCATTGCTCGAATGTTTTTCGAAGCATTTGAAAATAGCCCATGAATCTCCCCCTTGTTTGAAATGATTCCAGGTTTTACAGCAGAATTTTCATCACAGCAACTGACGTTCTGACAACCATTCAAGTCACAGTTGCAGTTGCAGCATACGTGACTAACGGCGTATTAACAATGGTTACAAGGCAGTGTTTGTGACAAAGAAGCATAATTTAATTAACTGCCGAACATGTGGACTCTGATCACCCTTCCACAGGAAAATGTGACTTTGATTATTCTTCCAAAGAACACACAAACTTTGAAAAATCACTTTAAGTTTCACACTTCGGAATTCTTCATTCCTTCTGCAAGATGGCGATGTAAGCTAAAATTCGATCTAGATTGTACCTTAATCCTTATTTCCATGTACGCTTCAAATTTGGAATAAAATATGAAAATCCAGATCAGTAACAAATCTGGACTGAAGAACTGGGAAGGGAACTAACGTGTGCTGGTCAGTTTCATTTGTTTTTCGATGTCTAAGAATAGAGAGGAACATAACGCTTTCATCCAACAAAAGGGAAAAACAGCGTGCCGAAAAAAGGTATTCCCTTTTTTTATGTGGTAGTATCAACCAAAACAAGAAAAATAAGTACGTTGAGTCAACATAATAGCTCCAAAATGAGTACCTTAGGTTTGAAGAGCAAATGTTCAAATGTCTAAGGCGTCATACTACTGACTGGGCCCGCCGGAGGTTCGAGTCCTTCCTCGGGCACGTGTGTGTGTGTGTGGGGGGGGGGGGGGGGAGGTTGTTGTTAGCATAAGTTAATTTCAGTAGTTTGTAAGTCTAGAGACATAACCTCAGCAGTTAAGTCCCATAGATTTATAAACATATGAACATACTCTGCTCCAGTGCTAGTGTGTAACATACGATCGTCAGGAGGACTGACTCAGCATACAGAAACGTCAAACAAACTCCGGGAAAACGAATATTGGGAATTTCATTGTTAAACTCAGGGGAGAGAGCTGATGGTTGGAGAGGGTACGATTAAGGCAAGAAGGGACAAACATGTTTGTATATTTACAAATCTATGAGATTTAACCACAGACGTTATCAGTCACTAGGCTCCGAACTGCTAAGAACAACTCACAAACCCACGCCCGAGGGAGGACTAGAACCTTCGACGGGAAGCAACCAGCCGGCCGCGGTGGCCGAGGGGACTGAGGCGCGTCAGTCACGGTCTGCACGGTCACTACGGTCAGGGGTTCGAATCCCCCCTCGGGCATGGATATTTGTGCCGTCCTTAGTGTTAGCTAGTTCATAAGTAGTTTGTAAGTTTAGGGACTGATGACCCCGTAGTTAAGTCCCATAAGCTATACAAACATTTGGAAGCAACCACGCACTCCGCAGCAAAGTGTCTTAGAGCGCTCGGCCATTTCATCCCTGTGTAGATAAGGAAGATCACTTATCACTTATCACTTATCACTTTTGGTAGAAAAAGAAATTGAAGAAGGGAGGAAGATTAGAGTTTAACGTCTCATCGACAACTTGCTCATTATAGACGAAAAATGAGCTATACGCTAGGAATACGGTACCACAATTTAAAAGAGCACTGGAAGACTTGAAATCAAATAAAGCATAAGGCATAGAGAAGAAATCGCACGGAGAAAATATGTGATAATACTGTGCAAAAATCAAAGCCAAAAGTTGAACATGGTCGAAAGTAGGCAGATATGAAATAAGAAGTAGAATATACCACTGTAGAGTATACCACTGATTTCTTTCGACAAATTCTTCTTCTCATCTAAGGCGCTTCGAGGTAGATCTTTTATCCTCTACAAACCGTCAATCTAACCTACTTTGTTAACAGATGGTAATTAAGGAACTAACATCTATCCTGCTTCGTTAACGGACAGTAATTAAGGGACTAACATTATTGTCTTTCTCACAACATTTAACTAATGAATAATCGGCGACTCTAATTCATCAATATTACGGTACAATGTTGCAAGACGTTGAAATCGCTACTTTGCATGTAGAGCTGATTAATGATTAAAGAAATGGTTAATTATTATCCTCTAGACTGTTAAATTTTCTTGTGCCCTGTAAATCGGCAAACTTCTAGAGCGAAAATAAAATCTTAACATTTTCCATAAATTGTTACTAAGTATTACATGAAGTCAGTATCAATTTTTTTTTTAATTTTGTCAAAAACTTGCATTTTGAATCCATGGTTATGTATGACATACAGGATGATTTTTACATTGAAGATAACCACCAACCACATTTGATTATGGTATTTATTTACTAAATAACGCCGTTACCGATTTCAAACTTTTCAGTTCATCGTCAGGCGGCTGTTCACGTCCACATAGATGTCATTTACATTTTGCTTATGCACTTAATTTTGCTTGTGGCGAAAATTCGTGATTAACCATATATATTCTATGTGGCAAAAACGTTTTGGTTTGTGTGTGTGTGTGTGTGTGTGTGTGTGTGTGTGTGTTTAATCGCGCTATGCTGCTCCCCATAACAGACACAAGTGATACACAAAGTGATCATTGCATCAAAAACGGCAGTAATCAGCAGCACAACGTAATGGAACCGACTTTTCGACACCACCACATAACCAAGGACATTTCGCCACAGGCAAAATTATGTGCATGACATGTAAATGACATGTATGTGGTCATGTATGTCTAAGGCGATGTCTGACGATGAATTGAAAAGTTTGAAACCGGTAAAGGCGCTATTTAGTAAATAAGTAACATAATCAAATGTGCTTGGTTGCTGTTTTCTTCACTGTAAGAATCATCCTGTTTTGAATTTTGGCCCACTTTAGGTTACGGTAGTAACGCTAAAAGTGGGCCTTTGCAATCGTCTTTTGACAGCTCGAAATTTAAATGAACCATGCATCTGACACGAAAATTGAATAACCCAATTTGTAGATCAGAAAATCCTCTACAACTTTGCTCTCTTATGTCTTTTTCATATCTCGTATCGTTTCAGAGATATTTGCAAAAATAGCGGCGATTTCTGGATGTGTGTCTGTCTGTCCGTCTGTCCGTAACGTGTTCCCTGTGTTTAAGACGAACCGTTCAAGCGATCAGCACCAAATTTTGCACACATAATTTTAGGCCGCCAGAGACCAGAACCTCACTTTTTCAAATTTTTCGGACGAAAAATACGGTAGTAATACAAAAAAAGCCGTTTGTAATTTAATTGTAATTGCAAACGAACCGTTCATCTGACGCGAAAATTGGATAAACGAATTTGTAGAGGAGAAAATTCCTTACAACTTTGTTCCCATATGTTTTTTTCATATCTCGTATCGTTTGAGAGATATTTACAAAAATAACGGAGTTTTGACACCTTTCATTGAATTAACGAAAAGCAGCCGTTCGCACATGTCACGTGACAATTCTCGCCCAGAACTCTGTGTGGCGTACGCCATTCTGCGTTGCGTATTTGATGATTTTCTTATTGTAACTTACACGTTATCATTTCAAAGCAATGGCGCACTGATGAATTAACAAAAACACGTCGTCCTTCGTACGATAAATGATAATCTAGTGTCTACAAATGCCATATTAGCATCAGTTAACAATGAGTACCAATAGTGTAAGATTAGAGACCATAACCCATAACTGTCCGCTGTAGCATTGTGGGCAATGCGTTGGACTGTGTCGCTGGAGATCAGTGGTTCGGAACCCGTTGCTGTCTCAATTTTTTTTTCCCCTAAAAGGGTTTCAGACACACTTTCAATTAATTTTTTATTATTTAGATTATTATTTTGGTCCAAACTGTTTGCAAAAACTTATAAAACTACAAATGTAAAGTGGGCTGTAAAACACGTCAGTGAGATTTTTTTAATCCAGTCTTACAGCGTTTTTTGCATTACTCAAGTAGAACTTGGCATTGCGCATCCATTCTCATGCTTGGGGTACTTGAACGACAGTGTGCTTTGAAGGAACTGAATAAATAAACGAAGAACACGTGACCTGGTTCTTTCTACTCGTTTGCACAGAGTCGAATCTAGTTCAAGGAAACATAGCCGCGCGGCTTACTTGTCCGCCGTATTTACCAGACAGGTGTGTGTGCTGCCCTACAGAAGCAGGACATAGTCTTCCGTATTGTGAAACAGCGACAAACCAACCAGTAAAATAGGGATAACACGTTCGAAATTCCCATTAAAAATTAACAATCATCGAATATTTTTGCTGTTGTGATCGAGAGGAAAGTCTGAAAGAACATATTCTGACCGCCAAAGGATCCTGTGATGCTCGTTTCTTCTTGAATTCCTTAGGTTTTTTTACCATGTAAGGTAGGAAGAACATACCATTTTAGAAGATATAAATATCAACGTAAATACAAATATACAACACCTAAGACGGATTTTCGTCTCGAATATATCAAAGACATTCATGATAAATCTGAAGCATTGAATTAAAATTTGTGATGCGTCCGGGAATCGAACCCGAACCTCCACGTTTAGAAGGCAGACGTCTTACCACTACACGACCGCATCACTAAGCGCCTTAATCGCTAGTGATGCGGTGATGTAGCGCTAAGACGTCTACGTAGTTAACATAGAGGTCCGGGTTCGATTCCCGGTCGCATCACAAATTTTAATTCAATGCTTCACATTTATCATTTTAGAACATATATTATTCAAGATCAAGTAGTAGGAGTAGGGGGAGGGGTACTGATGTCACGTATTTGGTAGCTCCTGTCATTTTACTTATGAACTGCGGCGTCTCGTGCTGCAGCTTTTGTAAAACATAGATTTTTAACTAAGGTTTTTGCGTCTCAGCTGCTCGTAGGTGTGGGAAATATGTAAGTTTGTGCAGGATCCGGGATTCGAATCCGGGACTTCCTACTTACTAGGCCATGATTAATCTAGCCAAACATTCTTTCCCATTATACTGTTTACTGTTCAAATGCAGGAGCTTGTCAACACTCAAATTATGGCCATGCCTCTATGTGTTGTAAGCGTTTTAACAGCGTCATGACGATGATGAATGTGTTGTATTTTCGGGCCTTAGACCCCAGTGAGGATCATGTTTGGCCAGCCTGGCGCAAGACTTTTTACATGACGGCACTTGAGGGACCTGAGCGTCAATGATGATGGAGTAATGAGAGGAGGGTACAACATCCAGATCCCCAGCGGAAAAAAACTCCCACCGGACCGGAAGTCGAACCTAGGCCCCCAGAAACCGACCACGGGAGCGGACACCCTCATGACACAGTTGTGTGACAATTTTCATTCTTCAAGAAACTTCTCACATCTCACTCGTTTAATTTGCGATGTAAATGCATTACAGCGTGCAAGTGTTTGAAATGCATCCATTGTTAACGTTTACGATAGTTCAGAACTAAATAGGGATATTGTGTTGCGATAAGATAAGTATCTTCTACATTTGAATGTAGAATCCGTACTGTTCTCAGACTCATTTTCTTTGTTGCGTGTGTGGCCGCCTTCATGTTTTATGTAAGTGGCCTCCTAGTGATGTAAGTACTCCGCGAATGCTGTACGCTGCTGCGTAAGAGATGCGTGACAGAAATGTGTCCTTGCGTCACACGACGGCAGTAGGAGCTGGCTTCTTCTGACTTCAGATTAGTTCACCAACTAACTCGCTGTGAAACTTACGGTTAAATGAATAACTTAATTTATGACATGATTCGTATGTCGAGAGAAAGTAGTCCTTTGGTAGTAGCATCTATGGAAACGATTGACTTTAATTGCTTTTTATGACACCTATACATCATTTCCAACTTTCTGTTAATTATGTGTGTGTATAAGTTATACAATACGCCGACGACGGGGCAATAATCCTTTCTTCAGTGTGGAGGCACTAAAAAAAAAAAAAAAACTTATTCTTTTCATTCTCCACTCCGAGGAGTGGAGCGGGCTGTTTGAGATCCGGTCCATAAAGAGTCGCGGTTCTATTCAGCCAATTATCAGACAAGCTGACAGTGGGGCAAAGGGGGAATCCCAATTGGGAATAAGTGGGAGGGGCTTACCAGTTCCGGCATACGCCTTACAACCAAGGAAAACCTCCCGAAAACCTTGGTCGGAACCGGGGGATTGGGACCAATTTAAATTATCTCCGGGACTTGCCCCGGACTAAAAATGGATTATCGAGAGAACACGAATGCACTCATGAGGCACTCCTAGGCCCTTATTCTTACGTGAGTCTGGGAAAAAAACTGCGAGTTTGAGTAATCGTGGGCAGAGCAAAGTTGAGAATTTATATCTGACGGGAAGGGAGCTAGAATAATTCGTGCAGTTGTGAATACCACAGTGTTTCCAGTGGTGTAGGTGTCAGCGCAACTGGCTAGCTGGCAGGAGACCCAGGTTCGAATCCCTGCTGGGTACATATTTTCGGCTTTATCCATTCGCAGTCAATGTCTTAAATACCGTCAATATTAATTTATGTTAATTGTATTCATTTGTAACGTTATAGAAGTTCCCATGGCTAAAATTTTACTGCGAAGTGGAAAAGAGTGCAATGTCATACAGTTCCCGAGCATAAGATTCTGCATTATATTCTGGATCAAATTTAAATATTCTCAACATTTTGAGCAAACGAAAAACTTCTCAGTGACTGTTAGTTCGTACGGATGTTAACCCGAGTATGTAACCGTTGTCATTAACGTAGATGCTGGAGGAAGCTTTTTTCAAAGGTTCAAATGTTTGTTAAGCTTAATGGACTTAACTACGGGGTCATCAGTCCCTAACTTACAAACTACTTATGAACTACCTTATACTAAAGACGACACAAACATCCATGCCCGAGGGGGGTTTCGAACCCCCGACCGTAGCGGCCGTGTAGACTACGACTGGTGCGCCGCAGACCGCTCGGCCACCGCGAACGGTGAACCTTTTTTATCATCCGTATCTGAGTAGGGGGCTGGAGTGACAAGGGTAGGAAAAATGGCGAAGCAAACAACCTGATCAACATACTGTCCTTTTCTATGCATCTTGGTCATCAGTCATGTAAAGCGTTTTAAAGGAATTCACCACACTTTGACATAAAGATTTTTATTTCCACGACCAGGTTTCGGCATTAGGCCATTACCAAGTGATAAAACTCTTCAGACAGATTCGGCAAGTCATGGCAATAAAATTGATAAGTTCATCAACTTGTCCTAACGCTTTTATTGCCATGACTTGCCAAAGACAGAAAAAAACTGTCTGAAGAGTTTTATCACTTGATAATGGCCTAAGACCGAAACCTGGTCGTGGAAATCAAAAAATTATTCCTGTCAAATGGCGGTGAAATCCTTAAAAAAAAAAAAAAAAAAAAAAAAAAAAAAAAAAAAAAAAAAAAAAAAAAACACCACATATAGTGTGCTTAAAATAAATATTAAATCCTAAGCTTGGCTTCAGTGTCTCTTGGGATAAGGGAATGTGACCGTCGATGACAATTCGTGCATCATTTACGAATGTACTGTTTGGTGAATGTCGGGATAATAGAAAAGCTGCAGACTACGTGCTGAGACCATAGTTGTGAAACGTTTATTAGAATGACATATATAATTCCAAATTAAAATTATTATTCTTTGTTCGTAATTGATAAATAGAAGTGTTGCGTTTTTCACTTACCTAAAGAAAAACAAATTTCAAATCCAAAAACATGTATAATCATATCTCAAGCATAATTCTTCTTCTGCGCCGGCCGCGGTGGCCGAGGGGATTGAGGCACTCCAGTCGCGGTCCGCACGGCCACTACGGTCGGGGGTTCGAATCCCCCTCGGGCATGGATATTTGTGTCGTCCCTAGTTGTAAGTAGTTCATAAGTAGTTTGTAAGTTTAGGGACTGATGACTCCGTAGTTAAGTCCCATAGACTCTACAAACATTTGAACATTTTTTTTTTCTGACTTCCAGTTTTGCACCTGTTCCTAATCATCCAGTCTATTTCCTGGAGGCCTCTGGCCGTCATTAATTCGATTTTCCGATCTCTTAAGTACCACTCTCTCTTCCATCTCCCTTGCTGTTTTTTGTTGTTGTTATTGTTGTTGTCGACCACCATGTGTCCTGTTGCTAGAGCCACATAAGCTGTTTTCTTTCTATTGCGTCAGTTACCATCTTTTTGGTTCCATAATCATAGTCTATGGAAAACGGGACTACGTCCTCTCCAAAAAGCCACTTCCAATGCCAGTATTCTCTAAGTGTGTCATATTTACATGCCTTTATGGCGAGTAAAACAATTTTAAAATTTGCCTGTGTGGCTGATAGTACGCTATTCTTTGCTGGCGACCATGTAATTTTTACACAGAATGAAAATAACTTAAAAGAAGCTGATTAAGTTAAATAGCCAAAGAATATAATTTGAATATCTCTATTACAAAGAAAAAAAAAGAAAACAGCGGAATTATTCGAACACCAGCAGATACGTGTTAAGACTGAAATTGGCAATTTGATCATTGAACACGTGAATACATTTAAATACTTAGGGTGCAGTATTACATATGCGACAATCAACGAGATCCAGAGAAAGTGAGACTACACGGAAAACATTTGGTAAAAAGTCAACAAAGATACTTTGATATTGTTTTATGGGTTATGGTCTATGGCTATACCAGAATTGTTCTATGGTTGCGAAAATTGGATCCTTAAGAAGAGAGACGACAAAAGAATAGAAGTTAGTGATATGAATTTCCTTACATATCTGGCTGGAAATACTTTGATGGATAAAGAGAGAAATGACATCCAAGCTGAACTGAGTATGCAGAACGTGATTACCACTCTCAAATGTTCAAATGTTTGTAGACCTTATGGGACTTAACTAAGGCGTCATCAGTCCCTAAACTTACAAACTACTTATCATCTAGCTAATACTAAGGACGGCACAAATATCCATGCCCGATGGGGGATTCGAACCCCCGACCGTAGTGGCCGTGCGGACTGTGACTGGCGCGCCGCAGACGGCTCGGCCACCGCGGCCGGCAATTACCACACTAAAACAATATCAGCTGTGATGGGAAGAACACACAGACCGTACGCCAGATAGTAGAATTATTGAAGCTGTACAGCGATATAAAACAAGAGGCGAAAGATCTTTGAGAAGAATGATGAAAAGATGGCTTGAGCAGTTTTGAAAGAGTCGGAACGGGCTAGAAGCGCCAGTCCTTGATGTAGATGATGATAGTGATGATGTCTCTATAACTATGGAATTATAGATGATTTGCGTCGTCCTTCTTCGTACTTGTACTGCGCGGATTAAAATTCTCTATGGTTATTTTCCGTTATCCTGTTTTGTTATTTATACCATCTATATTTCTGCTGTTGGATGACAGACATAGCCTCAAGTATCTAAAAGTATCTTATTCACAGATTTTACTTTCATTCCAGTGTCTAGATCTTCTACTTTTTCCACTGGTTTCTACAATTTTTCAGTTTCCATTCTTCATACACTGTCTTCATCTTTCACAGCATCGTCCTAATCTCTGGCTTCAATAACTTCATCATCAAAACATATAATGGCGTTCAAATGTACCTATTCTGTGAGTTCTCAATCCACAGCAATTTTTCCTTAAATATTTCCTTTAAGTAGATTTTAAATAAGACCGTAGCCATAGAATTTATACGATAGGCCACTGGAGACTGGGAATGGATGACAAACTGCGTTTACTACTTTAACCCTACTAGTACTCTCATTATAGAATACTGTATAGTTTAAAATACTATGTGTACGATATGCACGAAATTGTCCGGCTGAGGTGCATAATTTTTAGAACATTCACAAAGACGTCTGTTTGCTTTTCCATCCCGCAAATGGAATGTCCTATATAAGCACGAATTTCCTAGATATTATCCGTTCTGCTCTTCTAATGCCCAACGTTCAAAATGTTCAAATGTTTGTTAAGCTTATGGCACTTAACTCAGTCCCTAAACTTACAAACTACTTATGAACTACTTTATACTAAAGACAACACAAACATCTATGCCCGAGGGAGGATTCGAGCCTCGGACAGGGAACGGCCTCGCGCATCGGAGCATATTGCCTCAATGCGCTCGGCCACTCCGCCGCGGCAGGCCCAACGTTCCACCCTTACTGTGCGTTTTGGAACTTATTCCTCAAATATTTTTTCAGTTTGTTTTACTGTAAGATTATCTTACAAAATGTTTCGTTTCACAAACATCTTAACAGACTGTTTATTTCATTTCGAAATATTTACCATATGAAATTTAAAAAGGAAGTCTATTAGAGTCCAAAGAGGGCAACGGTGTGTTTCATCAGTGTTCCCCGTCAGTTTCACTTCCTGAGTCCTATTCAAATTCGAAAAATAAATAGTCATTTTCTCTCACAACTCCATTTTCAGATTCATCCCTCTATATCTGGATCATTTCTTTCGTACAGCGAATATCCAGTTCATATTAATTTGCTTTGCAGCAGAGAGAGATAGAGAGAGAGAGAGATACAGACGAATCAGCGGTTTTTAAGACAATCCAAAAGTCAACAAAATTTCAGCCGACCAGTTGCATAAAAATGATTTACGTGCATAAACCTTGACCTAGGTTTCGGCAAAAGTAATTTTGCCTTCTTCAGAAGTATTACATTTAGCTCACATTAAAATAGTTGTTAAATAAAATGTGGCTGACTCCATGTCGTAGAATAAAAAGTAAAATTTAAAACATATCTACATCATAACATTGTGGAGCACATGTTTTAAATTTTACTTTTTATTCTATAACACATTTTATTTAACAACTATTTTAATGTGAGCTAAATGTAATACTTCTGAAGAAGGCAAAATTACTTTTGCCGAAACCCAGGTAAAGGTTTATGCATGTAACCCATTTTTATGCAACTGGTCGGCTGAAACTTTGTTGACTTTTGGATCGTGTTCCACCGTTGCTGAACTGCAGCCATGTTTAAGAGTTTTTAAGACAGTTCTGCAATACCTCTATGTTCTCTTTTTGCTGTAGAAGAGGAGAAATGATTGAAATCATCTCACGAAAAAATATCAACAGAAAATTTCCAGCCGCGTGGGAATGGGAGCACGTTCTGAGGCATCATATTACGGATTGACCGCCCGCTCACGTCGGATATTCGAGTCTCCTCTGAGATGGATGTGTTGTCTTTAGCATAGGTTAATTTAAGTTAGTTGAAGTAGTTTGTAAGTGGAGGGTACCATGACCTCTGCAGATTGGTCCCATAGGTTTACAAACATTTGAACGTTTTTTGATAGTTTCCACCGTTTGTAATATTTAAGTGCACGGTTCTACAGTTTGCGTAACCCTTTTTTTTATGCTGTGACTGAAAGCTCAACAAGACAAGGGTGGATTTCTAGGTGTGTATTAAAAACGTGACTGGTTTTGAAGGAAGCAAACTACGAAGATCATCGGTCCTCTCATGCTTTATACCTCAGAAGAACGCACATGTTACTTTCTCATAGAAACAAATTTTGGGTTTTTAATATCAACTTCTTTCTCAATCAGGTAATGATAATTCTTAAAAATCCATTGTTTTGAAATATTGGTTTATTATGCAAGACTGGATAAGCTTCACTGCCATTTGAATAAGAACAGTTGCAAACTAGCAACAAACATATGACATGGCTTGACACTACATTACATGAACCCGACTTTGGAACAACCTTCCTCAAAATATCAGGGAAATCAGACCCCTTTCAAACTTCAAAAGACATCTAATCGCCCACCTACTATAACTAAAGCCACTGCAGCTCATTGTAGACAGTTCCCACTACCTCCCAAAATTTTCCATCCCCTGTGTCTGCAAAATCTGTTTATAGTTCACTCTTTCCTAAGTGATTGTGTCATTGTCATTTCTTTCTCCTCCTCTACCTTTATTCCTTACAACACTAAATATTACTTCAAATGTGTTATTCTATATCATATAAAACCATTGGTGTAACAATTGTAAATTGTCGTAGCTGTGTTGGGAAAGTTCTAGAGCTCCAATCGCTGATAGAAAATACGGAGACACAAATCGTTATAGGTTCTGAAAGCTGGCTGACGCCAGAGAAAAGTTCGGCCGAAATTTTTACAAAGGGCCAAATGGTCTTCAGAAGGGATAGATTAAATAAAAAAAAGGAGGACATGTTTATTACTGTTACAAACGGTTTATCCTGTAGCGAAATTGAGGCAGATACTTCTTGTGAGTTGGTATGGATAGACATTATATCTGACAACCGGAATAAATTAAGAATTGGATATTTTTATCGGCTCCCTGATTCAGACGATGCAATTGCCGAAAAGTTCAAAGAAAGCTTGAATCACATTTCACAGATACCCGAAGCATACTGTTATAATCCGAGGCGACTTTAATTTACCCTCGATATGTTGGCACAAATACATATTCAAAACCGAGGCATAAAACATCGTTCCAACTAGTTCTGAATGCTTTTTCTGAAAACTACTTCGAACAGTTAGTTCATGAACCCACTACAATAGTAAATCGTTGCGAAAATACCACTGATTTCCTAGCAAAAAATAATCCTGAGCTAGTAAAGAGCATCAAAACAAATACAGGGATTAGCGAACATAGAGTTGTAGTAGCGAGACTGAATATAAAAATTCCCAAATGCACCAAAAATGAACGAAAGATGTATTTATTCAAAAGAGCAGATAAAAATTCGCTTCACACTTTCCTGAGAAATAGTCTCCAGTGTCTCAAAACTAAAAATGCGAGTGTAGATCAGTTGTGGCTGACTTTCAAAGACATAACACCAGTAGCAATCGAGAGATTTATACCAAATAAATTAATAAAAGAGGGGGCCACCCCCCGTGGTACACAAAACAGCCCAGATCACTGTTGCAGAAACAAGGAAAAACGCATGCAAAATTTAAAAAGACAGAGAATCCACTAGACTGGCAATCTTTTACTGAAACTCGCAACCTAGCGCGGACGTCAATGCGGGAAGCCTATAGTAGTTACTACAACGAAATCCTGTCTCGTAATCTTGCAGAAAATTCAAAGAAATTCTGGTCATATGTGAAGTACACTAGCGGCAAAACACAAACAATACCTTCACTACGCGATAGCAATGGTAATACTACCGATGACAGTACTGCTAAGGCAGATTGTATACCAACTAAATTACTCTCAGCGTATGCTGATGCAATAGCTCCGTACTTAGCCTTTATTTACAACCGATCACTCAGCGAAAGATCCGTACCCGAAGACTGGAAAGTTGCCCAAGTTACTCCAATATTCAAAAAAGGCAATAGGAGTGATCCCCAAAATTACAGGCCAATCTCATTGACGTCGATTTGCAGTAGGATTTTGGAACATATACTTTGTTCGAATATTATGAACTACCTCGAAGAGAACGATCTATTAACCAATAGTTAACACGGATTCAGAAAGTATCGGTCTTGCGAAACACAGCTTGCCCTTTATTCAATGTCAAGTGTCATCGACAAGGAATTTCAAATCGATTCCTTATTTCTGGATTTCCAGAAGGCTTTCGACACTGTACCTCACAATCGGCTTTTAATAAAATTCCGTGCTTATGGAATACCGCCCCAATTGTGCGATTGGATTCGTGATTTCCTATCAGATAGGACACAGCTCGAAGTAATTGATGGGAAGTTATCGAGTGAAACAGAAGTGATATCTGATGTTCCCCAGGGAACCGTTATAGGTCCCCTACTCTTCCTTGTGTTTATAACGATTTGGGAGACAATCTGAATAACTCTCTTAGACTGTTCGCGGATGATTCTGTCGTTTATCGGTTAGTGAAGTCAACAGAGGATCAAAAGCAACTGCAAAGCTATGTAGACAAAATTTCTACATGGTACGAAAATTGGCAATTAATACTAAATAATGAAAAGTGTGAAGTAATACAGATGACCACTAACAGAAATCTGCTGAACTTCAATTACGCGATAAATCAGTCAAACCTTAAGGTCGTAAATTTTACCAAATACCTAGGAGTTACAATTACGAACAACTTAGACTGGAGAGAACACATAGAAAATATTGTGGGGAAGGCGAACCAAACGTTACGTTTCATTGGCAGAACGCTTATAAGATGCAACAGCTCCACCAAAGAGACTGCCTATATAACACTTTTGCGTCCTCTTCTGGTGTACTATTGCCCAGTGTGGGACCCTCACCAGGTGGACGGAACACATTGAGAAGTTTCACAGAAGGACAGCTCGTTTTGTTGTATCACATTTCAGGCGGGAAAGCGTCACTGAAATGTTGCACGATTTGAGGTGGAAATCATTAAAAGAACGATCTGTTTGCGAAATTTCAATCACCGACTTTTACTTCTGAATGTGAAAATATTTTCTGGCACCCATCTACATAAGGAGACACAAAAATCCCCACCCCCCCACCCCAAAAAAAAAAAAAAAAAAAAAAAAAAAAAAAAAAAAAAAAAAAAAGAGAGAGAGAGAAATTAGATCGAAAACGGAACGATGTAGGTGTTCTTTCTTCCCGCACGCTATTAGAGACTGGAGCGGTAGAGAAAGGTTGTGAAAGTGGTTAATGAACCCTCTGCGAGGCACTTAAATGTGATTTGCAGAGTGTCTATGTAGATGTAGATGAAGATAGACTGGCAACCCCCTCCGGCTTCGCGCGGGTAGCAGACCATATGTAAGCCAAGTGTCGTATCAGCCTGATACATCGAGCATGTCTGTAAGATTAAAAGGTAGCAGAGCACATATGGCTACCCATTTTTTTCTGCCGTCTAGGATTTGGTAAGGTTAAGAGGTAACTCATGCACGGTAAAGTTCGTAGTATTGTGAAACAATAACCATATTGTCACATATACGGTAATTTTTGTAAGTCACAAAAAAATACAGCTTTTCCTAAAAATATTTATTGTTCTCTTTCGCGAATTTTTGTTCGTCTTTCTCATGTATTGCCAGACACCTTAAGAATTATACACCTAAACCTTCCTCACGAATTACATCGTCTATGGGTGAAAATCGTAGGAAAATCAGTTCAGTAGTTTATGAGTTTATCGAGGACAAACAAGCGGACTCGGCAGAAGGACTTTGTCTTATAATACGTATTTTTATAATATGTATAGAAGAGTGATATGTTTGTCATAAATCAATGTGACGTCACCTTCAAGTGCTCTCGGAAATATCTATGTGTTACTATGAAATGGGTTGTCGTGACGTCTTTCTAAGTTTATAAATTTAAGCGCTGAATTCCATGATTTACCTAAGCTGAATCCACTATCTCTGTTAATTAAATTCGTCCCCAAGCGTATTTCAACCATTTCCTTCACCACTGAGTCGCAAAAAGATGAATTCGGGGCTAAAAGTTCGACTTTTCATGCCTCATACGGTGCCAAGTGTCAACGCAGTGCTCTGCCAGCGCTTGCAAAGACGTCTCAGCAGTACAGCTCAAAGGAATGCATCTATCTTTCCTCGGGCACGCAGTCACAGACGTACTTGAAGTAGATTGGTAAAGTCGCTGATATTAATGAATCCTGGCGCCGCCCTCTTACCTTTACAAACCTTAATAAGTTTGTGTATGGTACGAAAACTTACATCTCCACGACGTATCTATTGACTATTACTGTAAAGATGGGGTGGTTTATCACTATTCTTTACCACTGTTTTATGCATACACATGTAATTGACTACATGCGCTTTAGAGTAGTAAGATTGCTTTATCAATACCAATGTCACTCCATACGTTATTGCCAGTCTATTTAATGACTATCAAAACTAGACATATGAGTGTTAAGAGAATTACCGCGATCCTCGATTTTAATTAAACATTTCAATGTTAGTAATTAGATCACTTAAATTTCTTAAGTGAAACGTTTCAAGCCAGCTGCCGATCTTCAGATCAGTTTTTACACTCACAGAGTAATTTGTCCCTTACGACAGTGGACATCGTAATCAAAAGGGAAAAGTTTGTCTGTAACTGTAAAAAACTGATATGAAGATGAGAAACCGGCTCCAAACCTGCCATTTAAAAATATAAACGGTCTATAGACTGAGATCTAAGTATTTAATTTTTTAATGTATGTCTGTGATTCACACATATGTTGTTTACACATAAGTTTGGAAAGTAGGAGGCGAGGTACTGGCGGAAGTAGAGTTGTGAGGAGGGATCGTGAGTCGTGTCGGGGTAGCTCAGTGGTAGAGCGCTTGCCCGCGAAAGGCAAAGGTCCCAGGTTCGAGTCCCGGTTCCGGCACACAATTTTAATCTGCCAGGAAGTTTCATATCAGCGCACACTCCGCTGCAGAGTGAAAGTTTCATTCTGGAAACATCCCCTAGGCTGTGGCTAAGCCATGTCTCCACCATATCCTTTCTTCCAGGAGTGCTAGTCTTGCAAGTTTCGCAGGAGAACTTCTTTGAAGTTTGGAAAGTAGGAGGCGAGGTACTGGCGGAAGTAGAGTTGTGAGGCGGCATCGTGAGTCGTGTCGGGGTAGCTCAGTGGTAGAGCGCTTGCCCGCGAAAGGCAAAGGTCCCAGGTTCGAGTCCCGGTTCCGGCACACAATTTTAATCTGCCAGGAAGTTTCATACACATAAGTTGTTTGACGTGGATCAACATCTCTGGCGCCCATGTATCTTCAGTTGCTATAATTAAAAATTAGAATTGTTGCTTTATAAATATAGAACAAGAATGTACGAGGCGCGTCCAGAAAGTAAGTTCCGTTTGGTTATATAAAACGAACGGATAGAGATACAGAAAAAATATTGATTGTACAAAAATCTTCAACTGTTAAACTACTTTTCTACATAGCTTCCGAAATTTTGTAGGCAATTGTCATAGCATGGCACAAGGTTTTGTGTGCCTTTTTCATAGAATGTTGCCGTCTGTGTATTCAACTACGTGGTAACATGTTCTTTCGGCTCGTCATCATCGTTGAAGTGTTCTCCACCAAGGACAGATTTTAGGTGTAAGAAGAGGATTACTGTCAAAAGATTTTTTTTACACGATAATGCCTGACCTCACACACAGAATGTGGACAAACAATTCTTACGGAAATTTCAATGGGACCTGTTTGATCATCCTCCATACAGCTCGGACCTCTCTCCTAGCGACTTTCATCTCTTCTTACACCTAAAATCTGTCCTTTGTGGTCAACACTTCAACGATGATAAAGAGCTGTTACCACATGGTTGAATACACAGGCGGCAACCTTCTGTGAAGGAAGCATGAAAAAACTTGTGGCACGCTATGACAAGTGCCTAAAAAATTTCGGCAGTTATGTGGAAAAGTATTTTAAGAGTTGTAGAATTTTGTGCAATAAAAATGTCTTCTGTATCTGTGTACAATTTCATTTTATTACCAAACGGAACTTACTTTCTGGATGCGCCTAGTAGATAAATACATATTTACACACACATGTGCATATATATATGGAGTCTAAATATATTTGTGCTTCCTCAATTGAAGGATGTCCATTGATTTTTCGATTGTGTCTACTTCGTGATTTTCGGTTACTAAATGTTGAAAAATGTTGATGGGTTTTGTTCGCTTTATATATAATTTCTCGTTCTACATTTAAGTAAATGCAAATAAACAATGTAGACGCTTCATTTACAGATAATGTACGAATGATAAAACCATTAAAGTTTTAATCCAAGACACTGCTATTAATAAAAAATGTTCGAATGTTTGTCAAGCTTAAGGGACTTAACTGTGGGGTCATCAGTCCCCAAACTTACAAACTACTTATGAACTACCTTACACTAAATACGACACAAATATCCATGCCCGAGGGGGAATTCGAACCCCCCACCGTAGAGGCCGTGCAGACCGTGACTGGCGCGTCGCAGACCGCTTGGCCACTGAGGCCGGCCTGCTATTAATAATTGATAGCTTTTATTGGCACATTGTTGTTGACACAATATGCTTATTTCGGCTATTAAACGCCATTCTCGAGTGTTCTGCAATTATGACAACACATATTTTATGAAGCTAATAAAATTATATTTTATGCAATTTTTTATTTTGATTGAAATGTACTTTTACATACGTGAGATTTTCGTCAATTCCGCTCAGTATCGTTGGAAATCGATGTGTCATATGTCGTACAGTATTGTTCTATTTTATCAGTCTGTATTTACGTCTTTTTATGACTGGATCTTCATTTGACAGCTGTGTCAACGATATTGAACGTTTGCATAATGTTTATATCAGTGGGGGTTATCTGTGTTGTGTATTATCTGTGTTGCTATGGATCTGGGTATAGATTGTCTTCGCTAATTTTATCCGTTTTCATGCTGGAAGATGTGAATAAAGTTTTCGATGTAATTTTTATGTTTTAGTTCTATTTAATTTATTTAGTAAATTTTGGATGTGGTTTATGGAGTCTAAATATATTTCTGCTTCCTCAATGGATGGATGTCCATTGATTTTTCGATTGTGTCTACTTCGTGATTTTCGGTTACTAAATGTTCAAAAATGTTGATGGGTTTTGTTTGCAATCTCGTGTGTGTTCTTTGTATCTAACATTGAAACTTCTGCTTGTCTGTCCTATGTAGAATTTATTGCATGTATTACATCGAATTTTATAAATGCCTGGGTTCGTGTATATCGGTGGTTTGGTGTTTCCAGGGTTGATCGTTGATTTTTGGGCGGTTTTTACGTAAATCTCACGTATGTAAAAGTACATTTCAATCAAAATTAAATATAGCATAACATATAATTTTATTAGCTTCATAAAATATGTGTTGTCATAATTACAGAACACCTGAGGATGGCGTTTAATAACCGAAATAAGCTTATTGTGCCAACAACAATGTGACAATAAAAGCTATCAATTATTATTAGCAGTGTCTTGGATTAAAACTATAATATGTCATTAAAAGACATTTTTAACACTGCGAGCCCTACACAATTCAAAAACATTAAACAATTATTTGCATCTCGACAAATATCAATTACTAGAAGCTATTTCGATAACTGGAGTATAATGTATGGCTAAAATAATCCGGCTACAATTTGAGTTATCAAACAAAAACCTATTAATAATGCAAAATTTCATCAGAGGCTGGAATGAATTATTTGACGAGAAATTAACTGTCTCTTAATAAATTTTAGAATTTAACATTTAAGATCGAAGGCTGAAGCGATTCCTTAGGAGGAAGGACGCTATACAGCTTAACATTTTATTTTTTATAGTTTGTTTATTATCTTTCTCTATTTAATGATGACGTTCTGCTGGGGTGACCTGAAGAATAAATAAACTCGTCATTATTAAACCACCGATTTATGTTTATTTGATCCATAATTTTTTATCATAAGATTTAGTTACCTTATGGATCATAGAGAAATTCTTTTCGAGAGTGCTCATATCGTCTGTGGCCATATACTTAGTGGCTCTGACCGCGGCTTTAGAAGGACGAAGCCAGAGACAGAGCGTCAGTCGATTGCGCTCATTCACCCCATTTACATGGGCTCCCAAAACCGGATTTAATGAACCGGTTTGCTAATTTCCCGTTTGGTTGGTCATGTAAATACTACTAAATCTATTCTGGAAATCCACATCTGTAAAGCGGTTTTCCAGTTCCTCAATCGATCTTCGTGTCCATGTAAACGCAACCGCTTTTGATTTTTTTTTTTTTTTTTTTTTTTTTTTTTTTTTTTTTTTGCTTGTTTAGAATTTTCGGTACATGTGTACATAATGACATTTTCTACCGTGGAGTAGAAGTATAAAGTATAAATATTAGAATGAGCAAGAGTCTGTGTATTTAAGTAAACAAATATAGCAATTGTGCTGACTAAATCAGGAACTGAATCAGCTGTTTTTCGGCCGCCATAATGAGTGGGCTAGGATATCCGATTCAGATTTTAACATTGTAACAAGTAAACACGACAGCGGAAAGCGGCTTACGAAATCCAGTTTTCGTCTTCCGGAAGATGTGTTGCATGTAAAAGTAGTGATTATGAAGATTGCTGAACGGTACACAGCCGAAATATTAGAAGATGCAAAATTTATGAGACTGCACGCACGAGACTTTGTACACTACATGATAAACGGGTATTCATTGGACAAATCTATATCTATAAATGTGAATGTCTGTTCGGTGTACGTTTATCACGTTTGAACCACAAGACATAAAGAGCTAAAAATTTGTACAATTACTAATGTATACCCGGGGAAGGCTTTAGGCACGGTTTTATGGCGATCGGATAGCTATTTATCTATATATAATAATGTGAATGTCTGTTGACTGTGCGCTTATCACGTCCGAAAGATTAGACGCAGAGACTTAAATATTTGTACAGTTACTAATTTATACTTCAGGAACGTTTTAGGCACGGTTTTATAGCGATCTGATAGATATTTAGTAATTTGAAGAATATAATGCGAAATTCGGAACAATAATTACTCTTTGAAAATTATATTTACTCTTTGAAAATGGTTTTATTGGTTGCATTGTTGCTTGAAGATTGATAAAAGGGTGGAGTATATTGGAATGGAAAGTTATCGGTGTATATAAAATTATACGTGTGTGTGTGTTAATATTTCGCTCTGCAGCGAAAACTACAGAACGCAAACGAATGGTCTGTGTGTAATTATTGTCCGAAGTCTCCCGTTGTACACCATAGCAGTTCCATGCCGATAGCTATAAGGGGGTGGAAGATATGGTGGTTGAAAGTCGTCAAATTATTAAAAAAAAAAAAAAATCGGACTGAAGGCCAGCGATGACAATTGCGACTCTATAGCAAGGAGGTTACATACAGCGAAACGTGATGCCACAGTCCATATCTTTGGTCTATGCGTGCTACAATGTCTTCAGCTCTTTCTCTGTACGCATCATACGAATAAGAAAATATAAGAATAAATAAATAGAGCAGTAAAAAAGAAATTTCTTTTAATACATCTCTTTAAAAAAATCCATTTGTCGCGCATTACATCAAGTGTTCGATCTATGATATTATTACAATCATTATTGTTGAATTTCGTGATTGGAATTTTTGTAATGAGTGCATTTTTACGTGTGATTTCTTATATAATCTCTGATAAACGTAACATGTTTTTAGAAAAAAGGAGAGGGACAGACAGAGTGGATAAGAAAAATAAATAAATACCCTGGCAACGCCGGGTTTTCAGCTAGTATATTATACTAGAACTGACATGTGATTACATTTTTACGCATTTTGGGTGCATAGGTCCTGAGAAATCAGTATCCAGAACAACCATATCTGGCCGCAATAACGGCCTTCATACGCCTGTGAATTGAGTCAAACAGGCTTGGATGGCTTGTACACGTACAGATGCCCATGTATCTTCAACACGATCAAGAGCGTACTAGCGTATTGTGACGAGCCAGTTGCTCGCCCACCATTGAAACAGACGTTTCAATTGGTGAGAAATCTGGAGAATGTGCTGGTCAGGGTAGCAGTCGAACATTTTACGCATCCAGAAAGGCCCGTACAGGACCTGCAATATGCGATCGTGCATTATATCGCTGAAATGTAGGGTTTCGCAGGGATCGAATGAAGGGTAGAGCCACGGGTCGTAACACATCTGAAATGTAACGGCCACTGTTCTAAGTGTCGTCGATGCGAAGAAGAACAATGGCACTCCATACCATCACGCCGGGTGATACGCTAGTATGGCGATGACGAGTGTGCGTTCAACGTGTTGTCGCGAAATATGGAAGCGACCATCATGATGCTGTAAACAGAACCTGGATTCAACCGAAAACATGACGTTTTGCCATTCGTGAACCCATGTTCGTTGTTGCGTACACCTACGCAGGCGCTCCTGTCTGTGATAAAGCGTCAAGGGTAACCGCAGCGATGGTCTCCGAGCTGAGCCGGCCGCAGTAGCCGAGCGGTGTGCGTCGTGCCAGTCACAGTCTGCACGGGCGCTACGGGGAGAGGGGGTTCGAATAACTCCTGGAGCATGCATGTTTGTGTCGTCTTTAGTATAAAGTCATAAGTAGTCTGTAAGTTTAGGGACTGATGACCCCCCAGTTAAGTTCCTTAAGCTTCACAAACATTTCAATCTCCGAGCTGATAGTCCTTGCTGCTGCAAACGTCGTCGAACTGTTGGTGCAGATGGTTGTTGTCTTGCAAACGTCCCCATCTGCCGACTCAGGGATCGAGACGTGGCTGCACGACCATGCGGATAAGATGCCTGTCATCTCGAATGCTAGTGATACGAGGCCGTTGGGATCCAGCACGGCGTTCCGTATTGCCCTCCTGAAACCACCGATTCCATATTCTGCTGTCACTGGATCGCGACCAACGCGAGCAGCAATGTCGCTATACGATAAACCACAATCGCGATAGGCTACAATCCTCAGAAACGTGATGGTATGCAATTTTCCTCCTTACACGAGGCGTCACAACAACATTTCACCAGGCAACGTCGGTCAACTGTCATTTGAGTATGAGAAATCGGTTGGCAACTTTCCTCATGTCAGCACGTTGTAAGTGTCGCCACCGGTGCCAACCGTGTGTGAATGCTCTGAAAAGCTAAATCATTTGCATATCACAGCATCTTCTTCCTGACGGCTAAATTTCGCGTCTGTAGCTCGTCATCTTCGTAGTGTAGCAATTTTAATGCCAGGCATGTATTTTGGGTTCCAGCAGTCCTCTAGTTCTGTATCTCCCCGCTTTATTTTCAGTCATCTTTATTTCTTCGGTGAAATGCACGTACCTGAGTTTTCGCCGTGTTAAGTCTCAGGTGGTTAATTTTGTAATACTCTGTGAGTGTGTTCAGTCCATTTGTTCTCCGGCTTGAGCTACTAGTGCCAGATCATCAGCATAAAAGAAAATTTTTGTGTTTAGAGGCTGTGGTTGTCGGTCAAATTTCGGGTCTGTAGCATGTCATCTTCGTGGCGAGGAGTGTAGATGATCTGCTTAGAAAAATCTGCAGAAGCAAGTTATGTAAGCGGGGGGGGGGGGAGGGGGGCAGGTTCACTTCCTTTCGTTATGAATACGTCATAATACGTCATCCAGGAAAAGATACGACACATAATCGTCGAAGTGTATGCCGCTTTTCGGCCTTGGCCCGAGAGCCCCACCAGCTATCAGAGGGACGTCTTGAATATGAACGAGTTTTTTCCCTGCCGTTCCCCCTGAGTGGGTCGCCATCCTGGATGCGGTGGGGAGCATCCGTCGTCGATCAGTTCCGCCAGCAGCGCCGTGTGACGTCACCGCCTGCTTGTGCCAGGGACCGGCGCGGGTGAATCACCACGGGCGGGAGGCGCTGCGCTCAAGGACGGCGGCCAGCAGTCCCCGGCGGAACGGAAGGCCGCGCTGCTCTGCCGTGTGTTGTCAACGCCGCGGAGGAGCTGCTGCCGCTGCCGCTGTCGGGCAGGCGACCTCCGGCCTCTGCTGACGTCGCGCGGGCTACGAGCTGTCGTCGAGCGCCGCAACTTCCGTCGCCGCGGGGACACCGGCTACTCCGAGGATGTGAAGCAACAACTCCCACGTCTGTGCCGCGCCACGCCGCGTTCCAGTTCGCTGTTGACAGCGAGGCCGGCTCCTTTGTTTTATCCACAGTTGCAACATCCATGCACGTTACAGAATACTGGCGTGCACCTCGGTTGCACAGTGGTAGAGTGCCAGACTACAAATCCAAAGGTCGCGGGTTCGATCCACGCCAGGTCCTAGGATTTTTATCTATCACTTTCCACTTCTTTCCCCTCTGGCATGTGAAAAATACCGAGTAGCACCGTGGTTCGGAACCCACGCTAAACTGTAGGTCCCCCTATAACTGGCTGGGGAAGTCAGTTCGAAGGTCGGAGGAAGGCAACGGCATACCACCTCCAAACAGGACCATGCCTAGTAAAGCACTGTGGTGTTCAAACCAATCTCCGTATTGTTGACTGCTTTTCCTTACAGAATACTGAGAGGCATAGGCGTAGCCAGGATTTGACTTCTGGAGGGGTTTTCAACGAATGGTCAATGTAATTATGTGGAACGGTTTCGATACTACATTAGCACTATTCTCAGGTCCCCACTATGTAATTGTTGTAAGTTACAGTACATTCAAAAGGGATGGCCGTTATTTTTAGTATATGTAAATTTCTTGTCTCCATGTATTTGGTGTCAAACAACAACTGTTATAGGACCGAAACCGGTGGCCGGCCGCGGTGGCCGAGGGGACTGCCGGGCGCCGTGGCTCAGCGCGCCCGGTCAGAGGGCTCACCGCCCTCTGTAATAAAAAAGCTGAGCCAACAACACACCGAACGAGAACGAACAAAAACGATCAGCGTCCGCAACGAAGAGAACTACCCAGAAAAAAAAGGGGGGGACTAAGGCGCTCCAGTCACGGTCTCCACGCCCACTACGGTCGGGGGTTTGAATCCCCCCTCGGGCATGGATATTTGCGCCGTCCTAGTTCGTAAGTAGTTCATAAGTAGTTGACCCCGTAGTTAAGTCCCATAGACTATACAAACATTTTTGAAACCGGTGTCTTAATTAATTTAAAAAAATAAAAACGCAGCTGCTGGATTTTTTCTTCAATCTATTTTTTGTTTATCTTTGGCTTCCTGTGGATCCTGTTGAGACTCCTATTTATGGCGCAATAATTCTTGCAGAGATTTATTGTAGGTGGATATCATCTTATTTCTGTGCTTCTTATAATAAACTGGAGAGGAATTTCGCCTTATCAAGGCGTCAAAAATGTTCAAATGTTTGTAAAGCTTACGGGACTACGGGAATATCAGTCCCTAAACTTACAAACTACTTATGAACTAGCTAATACTAAGGACGGCACAAATATCCATGCCCGCGGGAGGATTCGAACCCCCGTAGTGGCCGTGACTGGCAACCAGTTGTTTGTGCTTATTTATTTTAGACGACCAGTTTCGGGCGCTTGAGTGCCCTTCTTCTGGTCTCTATACAGACAAACAAGTGGATTGTTTTGTGTCCCAGCCTCGTCGCCGCTTTTGTGTCTCGTCCGCTGGTTGTCGTAGGGTCGGTGGCCGAGTAGAAAGAGACCGACACAGGAATAAAAGATGCACGCTTGTGCAGGTGACCAGCCAATGGAACAGCAGAAAATAGAACACTTGGCTAAATTAGAACAATAATACTTATCTTTTACATAGTTCTTGACTGCAGAATGCTGATACATAGTTTAGATAGAGGCCTGCCTACTGATGAGTCCTAGTGCCTATCCGATAGCCAAGTCTTAACTGGTGCCTATCTGATTCCCAAATGTTAACTGGTTCCTATCTCAGTCCCAAGTGGCCGATGCAGCAGTCGTGGCCACAAGCGGAGTTGCAGCAGAGGGCGCTCGTGGCTGACGTCGTAAGAACGCCGCGCCGTGCGTGCATGGCGGCGCGCGACGAAAGTACGTGGCGCGCACTTCATACTTGTGCGACTCCACAGATTGGTATACAGTAAAGGCAATAAAACGTACAAAACTCGGTTACAGAAATTCTGAAGCAGTTTGGAACCAAATCGATTGTAATAGATATGTTCATATAATGGGATAAAATTAACACTTACATTTTAGTATTGTTGCTTAATAAATGTACATGCTATTAGGAGAATCAACATTAAGTGCAGAGATTATGCAGTGAATAACAATCAGCTGCTAACAAAGTATCTATGGATGAGCCTCATAGTGAAAGAGTAAAAATAAATAAGGAAAAGGGGTATGGGAAAACAGTAAAACTCGATGTGTTAAAAAGAAAAGCGTGAAGAGGGGAGCAGGTGACTCATAAAACAGTCGCTTAACAGATTAATATTTAGTAGTGTAAGAAGTAAAGAGTATATAGAGGGTCTCTACAAAGGAAATGAACTTCGAGACAATATTGTAGGAAGGGAAGAGGATGTAGTTGAAGATGAAATAGGAGATACTGTACTGAGAGAAGAATTTGACAGAGCCCTGAAAGACCTAAGTCGAAACAAGGCCCCTGGAGTAGATGATATTCCCTCAGAGCTACTGAAGTCTCTGGGAGAACCAGCCATGACAAACCTGTTTCACCTGGTGTGTAAGATGTATGAGACAGGCGAAGTACCCTCAGACTTTAAGAAAAATGTTATAATCCCCATTCCAAAGAAATCAGGTGCAGACAGATGTGAAAACTACAGAACCATCAGTTTAATAAGTCATGGTTGCAAAATATTAACACGAATTATATACAGAAGGATGGAAAAACTGATAGAAGCCGACCTCGGGGAAGATCAGTTTGGGTTCAGGAGAAATGTAGGCAATACTCACTTTACGGCTTATCCTAGAAGATAGATTAAGAAAAGGCAAACCTACATTTCTAGCTTTCGTAAATTTGGAGAAGGCTTTTGACAATGTTGATTGGAATAAACTCTTTCAAGTTCTGAAGCAAGCAGGAGTAAAATATAGGGAGCGTAAGGTTATTTACAACTTGTACAAAAACCAGACAGCGGTTGTCAGAGTTGAAGGGCATGAAAGGGATGCAGTGGTTGGGAAGGGAGTGAGACAGGGTTGTAGCCTTTCTCCAATGTTATTCAATTTGTACATTGAACAAGCTATAAAGGAAAGCAAGGGGAAATTTGGTGAAGGAATAAAAGTTCAGGGGGAAGAATTAAAAACATTGCGTTTTGCCGACGACATAGTAATTCTGTCAGATACAGCAAAGGATCTGGAAGAGCAGTTGAACGGAATGGACAGTGTGCTGAAAGGTGCATTAAGATGAACATTAACAAGAGCAAAACTAGGGTAATGGAGTGCAGTCTAAGAGAATCGGGTGATGCTGAAGGAATTACATTATGTAACGAAACAATAATGGAGATAGATGAGTTTTGTTACTTGGGCAGTAAAATAGCAAATCATGGTCGCAGTACAGAGGATATAAAATGTAGAATGGCAATGGGAAAAAAAGCGTTCTTGAAAAAGAAAAATTTGTTAACATCGAATATTGATTTAAGCCTAAGGAAGTCCTTTCTGAGGGCATTTGTATGGAGTGTTGCCTTGTATGGGAGTGAGACATGGACGATAAACAGTGCGGACAGGAAGAGGATTGAGGCTTTTGAAATATGGTGCTACAGAAGAATGCTGAAGATTAGGTGGGTAGATCGCGTAACAAATGAAGAGGTACTGAACAGAATTGGTGATAAAAGGAATTTATGGCATACCCTGACTAAAAGAAGGGATCGCTTGGTAGGACACATTCTCAGACATCGAGGAATCGTAAATTTAGCATTGGAGGGAAGTGTAGGGGTAATAATCGCAGAGGGAGACCAAGAGACGCGTATAGTAAGCAGATTCAGACAGATGTAGGTTGCCGTTCTTATGTGGAGATGAAGAGGCTTGCTCAGGATAGGGTATTGTGGAGAGCTGCATCACACCAGTCTCCGGACTGAAGACCACAACAACAACAACAACAACAACAAGTAAAATGGCCTATGGCTCCATTTATCATTTTTATCATTAATTTATTGCCTGAACAGTTGCTGAAATGGATAAATTACTTCGAAATGTAATTACGTGGACCGGTTTCGATACTTCGTTAGCACCATCATCACGCCCCCATTATGTAATTGTTGTAAGTTACAGTACATTCAAAAGGGGTGGCCGTTATTTTCACTATCCGTAAATTTCTTGCGTTCATGTATTACAGGTATCAAACAACAACTGTTATACGACCGAAACCGGTCGCTTAATTAATTAAAAAATAAAAACTCAGCTAATGAAATAAGCCGCAATTTGTGATCAGTTATGACTTCACTGTACTAGGTTTAGATGAAATACCAAAGTGCGGCGAACCCGGGATCTCCTGCTTACTAGGCAGACGCGTTGACCCTCTGCCACCGAGGACACAATGACTAACCCGACTGCAGAGGACCCTTCCCTGCACCTCTCCCGCCACACTTTGGTATGTCATCTAAACCTAGTACAGTGAAGCCATAACTGATCGTAGATTGCGATTTACTTCATTAGTTGAACGCTGTAATGTCGTCAAAAATATATAATTGTATACAAGCCGAGGCTGGGCTTCTGACGGCAATTAATTGTGTCTCGATACCTCAGGGTCTGTTCTCCCTGATGCGGGAATACAGTATTGTGGCTGCGAGCATTACAGAACAAAATAGGCTGTGGTTATTGGAAAGAGACAGTGTGGCGAATGGAGAACGTGCAGGGAAGAGTCCTCTGCAGTGGGGTTGGTCACTATGTCCTCGGTGGCGGAGTCGTCAACGCGTCTGCCTAGTAAGCAGAAGATCTTGGGATCGAATCCCGGCCGGGCAGAAAATTTCATTCGTCGCCCTTTGGTATTTCATCTAAACCTAGTACAGTGAAGCCATGATTGATCGCAAATTGCCGTTTATTTAATTACTTGAACGCTGTAATGTCGTCAAAAATATACAATTAAAAAAACTCAGCTGCTGGATAGTTTTCTTCGAACTATTTTTTATCTTTGGCTTCCTAGGGCTCCTGTTGAGGCTCCTATTTCTGGTACAATAATACTTCCAGAGATTTTACTGAAAGTGCAGATCATCTTATTTCTGCACTTCCTATAATAAACTGTATAACCCTGCCCGTCCTACACCACCGGTTAGTATATGATAATTAGAAAAATGACCCGTTTGCCTAATTATCTTAATTTGGTGGAAAAGCTATCGGTAATGAAGCCGATGATGTAGCGGAGGCTATAACCGGAACGTTGCTGCACCACTTTGGTAGACAACAACGATCGATAGGAATAAAGAAAGTGGAAGGTAAAATTTGGAATAAAATTATTAATGTTTAAATTTAAAAAATGCGGAACAAACGGGACACCGGGACTAATTTGGAAAAGTGAATAACTTATTGATTTACGGTCGCCAGCTCGTTGTACGAGCAAACAATTTGGTGGGATCTCAATAATAGCTAAGTTAATTAACAACGTGAAAAAATACGTAAAATTTGGGTGGGCAGAAAATCAGAGTATGCGCGTCAAATTCGGTAAAAAAGACACTGACAATATACTAATTACTGAGAAATAGTTCACTAATACAGGGGTTCAATGTAAGACAGCGAAATGCAAGCCATAGCCACGCAAATGCAACATGCAGCAAATAATGCAAAACTCTCACCTTAATACTTACCATTTACAGCTTCAAATAATTAATTGTTTATATACCAGAAATTATTCGACAGCGAGTATGCCATGCGCTTCAGCAATAATCAAGTTGTAACTGAACTATTAACTGTACTAATGGCAAGCTAAAAAATTAATTAATGACTTGTCGTGATAACACTGAATATTTAGAAAAAAACAATTTAACCTTCTGATTAACTTTTACTCTTTCTTTAACCAGGAATTATTAGCATTTCAAACACTTGCAAATAATCACTATTTTCACTAATCAGGACTTGCAAGTTAAAACTTTACCTCAAAATAAAAAGCAGTGGAAAACAATTAATCTTTTGCACTGTTATTGAAATATCTCTTGAAATTGAAAGTTAGTCTAGCAGTTTCGTTCAACTTAGCAAACCTATTGATCAGCAACACTGGCATAAGCTAGATTTAGTAATACTTTTCTGAACACATTTTTTATCAACGACTGTCACATTGTCTATAATGACTTTGATTTTTAGTTTTCTATCACTTTGTGAATATTCTCGGAAAAACAATGGATGAGGAAGGAACCTGTCTGGACAATGACTATGGGTAATGATTTTTAAACACAGGTTCACAAATAATAGTGTTCACTATTGAACAATCATCACTAATACGCTGGTTAGCTGTACATGCTAAAACAAACTGGACAGATCTTACTGAATTTGGTGTGCGACGTGGTGCTGTTGATTGAAGACTGTTGGCACTTAACAATTGGCAAACACAGGCTCTTCTTGGCGGCGAATATTAAATTTAGGGCCCACAGAATCCCTCTTGATGCATTTATTAATTATTTGAGCTGTGGCCGTATGAATAAATAATATTGCCTCTTCGCAGTCTCCTCCACTAGTGCCAATCCAACACGCATTCTCCTTCGCGTACTTTTGCCGTACACCACTGAGCGCACCGTCTCACGAATCTGTCTGTCCGCCGCTACTTCTCAACGACGACTCCTTCTCGCTGTGCGCCTCTATGCTACCAGCGATAAAAAACTCCCTACTCAAAGATGATTCTATACAATAGCAAAGCCCTTGATAACCCAGCGTGTCTACTACATTTACAATATTACAAATATATTACAGAAACAAAATATACAAATACATAATAAATTACAAAAAATACAAATAATGAGGAAAAATACATAAGGGATCGTTTTATATATCACCATGTACGCACACATGACTGGAAAGCACCGTTGCTCACTGTGTTGTGTCACAACTGGAGACGAATTTCGCCTTATGCAATGCACCTTTTATGCTCCATTTTTATAGGAGATAAAAATGGTGTATTGCATAAGGCGGAATTCCTCTCCCGTTCAAAACATATAGCCGCCATTCAGTAGTCCCACTAACACAAATATGATTGGCTTGCAATCTGTACAGGATTATTGATGAAAGCTCAGATCTCTAAAGCACAGTGAAGCTCCAGTACCCACGGAGATCATTGTCAGACTGTACTCAGAATATCCGACAGAATTAGTCCCTCTCTTCACCACAATTCAAGGCGGGTACCTTGAGCAAGCAATTGTTCATAATGATTGGAAAACAGCAACTCACATTCATATACAAGTAGCAGTGAAATTAAAACAACACAGCTGGGAAAAGTAATTGTTTTACCAGTTACACTCTTAATACATTTCTCCCATTGTGAGACAAGACAGTCAATTTCGGGAGGGGTTTGAACCCCCGACACCCCCCCTCCCCTCTGGCTACGTCCATGCTGTGAGGGTTACCCAGAAAGTAAAGCAATCACGCGAAAACATTGTTGCGAATACGAAAAGTTACGTATAGTAGAAAAATAAGACCTACAAAAAACTTTGGATATCACAGGAAATAATTTAACTGATGAAAGGAGAAGATAGAAAATGCCTTAAATGAAGCAGATATACTGGTGCACAGACGACTAACAAACGAGACTGACAGGAAGTGTGAAATGGCTAAGCAGGAGTGGTTAGAGGGCAAATGCAAGTCTGTAGAAGAATATATAACAAGGGGGGAAAATAGATACCGCCAACACAAAAAATAAGAGAGTTTTGGAGACAAGAAAAACAGCTGTATGAATATCAAGAACTCAGATGGAAAACAAGTTCTGAGCAAACAAGGGAAAGCTGACAGTTGGAAAGCATATATAGAGAGTCTCTACAAACGAAATGAACTTAGAGACATTTTTGTAAGAATGGAAGAGGAAATAGATGAATAAGACAGAACATACTATCGGTATCTGGCAGAAGAATTTGACAGAGCACTGAAAGACCTAAATCGAAACAACGGCCCCGGACTAGACGACGTTCCCTCAGAGCTATTGAAGTCTCTAGGAAGAACTAGCAATGGCAAAATCTATTTCACCTGGTGTCCAAGAAGTTTGAGACACGCGATATACCCTCAAACGTTAAGAATGATATATTAATCCCTATTCCAAAGAAAGCGGGCGCAGATAGATGTGAAAATTACAGAACTATCAGTTTAGTAACTCGTGGTTGCATAATTTTAAGACGATTTGTTTACGGAAGTATGGAAAGTCTAGTAGAAGCTGACTTCGGGAAAGATCAGTTTGGATATAGGAGAAATGTAGGAATACGAGACATGATACTGGCATTCCGACTTATCTTAGAAGACAGATGAAGGAAAAGCAAACCAACAATTCCAGCTTTTGTAGATTTGGAGAAAGCTGTTTACAATGTTGACTAAAATCACAGACAAATATATATGTTACTCTGTGCTGAAATACACTCTTCCAAATTCTGAAATCAGCGGGGGTAAAATATAGGGTACGGAAAGTTGTAAACAACTTGTGCAAAAACCAAACAGCGTTTATTAGAATCGAAGGACATGAAAGGAAGCGTTGGTGGGTAGCCTTTCTCCAATGTTATTGAAATTATACGTTGAGCAAGCTGTGAAGGAAAAGAAGAGGTTTGGAGAAGTAATTAAAGTTCAAGAAATAAAATCTTTGCAGTTTGCCGATGACATTTTAATTGTCAGAGACAGCAAAGGACCTGAAAGACCAATTGAACGGAATGGACCGTGTGTTGAAAGGAGCGTATAGTATGAACATTCCCAAGAGCAAAATATGTTAATGCAATACAGTCTAAGAAAATCAGACGTTGCTGAAGGAATTAGATTAGGTAACGAAACAATACAAGTTGTAAATGAGTGTTGTTACTTATGCAGTAAAATAATGATGGTCGCAGTACAGAGAATATAAAATTCAGCATGGTAATAGGAAGATAAGCGTTTTTGAAAAATAGAAATTAGTTAACATTTGATGACTGATGAAAATTCTCCACAGAGAGGAAAAAAATATTCAAATGTTTGTAAAGCTATGGGACTTAACTTCTTTGGTTATCAGTCCCTAGGCTTACAAACTGCTTAAACTAAGTTAAACTAACCTAAGGATAACACACACACACACACACACACACACACACACACACACACACACCTCCCACAAGGAGGAATCGAAAGTCCGACGGCTCCCAACCGCGCGCTCCGCAGCAATGCGCCTTGGAATGCTCGGCTACTACACCACGGCACGCAAAGCTGATAAAGTGTTCTTCAAAAGACATAAATTGGCAGACCAGCACTTACCTTAGTTCTGTACCTCATAGGACTAGCTTTCGGAAATAGTTTCTTCATCATGTAGTGGAGGAAGGAAGAAAAAAGGAGCAGGGAATAGAAGGGGAAGGTTATTCGCGACCTAGGCCATGAGGTGATGTTGGGTGGTGTGTCAGGATTATTTTTTGAGGAGAGGAGCTGTTGGGAGTGGTGGTTACAAGAAACAACATACTGTTCAAGGACAAGATGGATGAGAGCTAAGGACTGCCGATTTTTGGAATTCAAGAAGAGAGTGATGGAACGAAGGATTACACCCAGAGATTGGAAATTTTAAAGTGAGTCCTTTGGGGGTTGTTCAAAATGTCAAACGAGACTGGAGGAAAAGGATATGGGACTGCATTCTGGCTATGGCGAATGCATGTTCGCGGAAAGAGTGTAAGTGCTGTGGTATAGGGTTGAGATAAGTGGTGATTAATTGGTTGAAAAATAAGGGGGATTGGGTCCTGGTGCGTAAGGAGGGGTAGATTCTAAAGAAAATTTAAATTTAAGAAAATTCGGATGACAATTTGGACGAAAAGTTTTAAAAATAAAGTATCAAAAATATTTCTAAAATTTAAGAAATTTTTACAAACGATTTTTCGACGAAAATTTAATTCCTGAGTGCCGTAGAAAAAGAGGATTGATAACCATTTAAGGTCGTCCAGGGCCGATAAAGGATATTTGGCGGCACATAAAATATCGCCAGTGGCCAGTGACAATGCCAGCGGCACACAAAGGATTATTAACGGCCCATTAAAGATCGCCATCTGCACATTAAAGATTACCAGCGGCGCAAAAGTGATGGTAAAACGGCTGATAACCAACGAAATCGCCGCTACAGAGTACAAACTAACGTTAAGGAAAAATGTCGCTTGAATTTTAGTCGAGATAATATTAAAATTTTGTAAACAATCCAAAGATGTTGGGCGATTGCAACAAGCAGTCAGTAAGGGAGACTATTTAATAAATGACTACTTAAGAAATGAGTAAATAAACTGATAAAACTGATATGGGCATAAAATGGCACAAGAGTAGGCCATAAATGGGAGGATAAGCAATTTCAACGCGTTAACAGAAGGTATGTGGGCCCCAATGAAGAGAAACAGTTCAGACGACAGATGCAAATGATAGCAAACTGATAAAGATGGTTAATCAGTAAGAAGGATGTAGACAACGAAGGTAATATTCAATTAGTGGAGGAAATTCTCCACAGAGATGATAAAGTATTCTTCAGAAGAGGTAGATTGGGCACTTCAGTACTTACCTTAGTTCTCTAACGCCGATAGTCGCACATACAAGAAAAAGGAGGAAAATAGGACAAATAGAACTATCTTTCGGAACTGTGTTCCTTCATCAGGTAGGAGGGAAGAAAAAGGAAACAGGGGACAAGGGGATGGTTATTCACGACCTAGGCTAATGTGTGTTGTTGGATGATGTGTCAGGATAGTCAAATTATTATTCGCTGAATTTGAACGCGGAATGTCAATTGCAGTTAGACACATGGGACACTCAATTTCGGAAATAGTTACAGAATGCAATATTCCGAAATCCACGGCGTCCAGGTTTTGCCGAGAATACCAAATTTCAGGTATTAGCTCGCATCACGAACAACGTAGTGGCTATTGTCTGCCTGCACTTACCGACAGAGAGAAGCTGCATCTGTATACAATTGTCATTGCAAAGAGACAAGCAACATTGCTTGAAATAACGGCTGATCTCAATGTATAACGTAATTTAGCGTTAATGACTATTGCAACATAGTACTAATTCTAATGCTAACAGCACGACGAAGCTTGTAAGGTTCCTATATAAAGTGATGACATTTTTTCTTTTGTGTACTATAAGGTATTTTTGTTCTATATGTTATTGTAATGTATGGTATTTGATTATGCTACGTGTAATATCTGTGGGAAATACCCTCAGACTTGAAGAAGAATATAGATTCCTCTTCCTAAGAAATCAAGTACAGACAAATGTGAAAATTACAGTTTAATAAGTCATGGTTGCAAAATACTAACACGAATTATTTCCAGACAAATGGAAAAACTGGTGGAATCCGACCTTGGGGAAGATCAATTGTAGAAATGTAGGAACACGCGAGGCAATACTCACATTAAGACTTCTCTTAGATTAAGGAAAGGGAAACCTACGGCTTCAGCTTTTGTGGATCTGGAGAAAGCGTTTGACAATGTTGAATGGAATACACGTTTTTAGATTCTGAAGGTAGCAGGGGTAAAATATAGGGAGTGAAGAGCTATATTCAACTTGTACAAAAACCAGACAGCAATTATCAGAGTCGAAGGGCATGAAAGGGTCGCAGTGGTTGGGAAGGGAGTAAAACAGGTTTGTAGCCTTTCCCCAATGTGGTTCAGTCTGCACATTGAGCAAGCTGTGAAGGAATGCAAGGATAAATTTGGAGTGGGAATTAAGGTACAGGGAGAGGGAATAAAAACAGTGCGGTTTGCCGATGACATAGTAATTCTATCCGAGAAAGCAAATGACCTGGAAGAGCAATTAAACGGAATGGACTGTGTCTTGAAAGAAAGATATAAGATGAACATTAACGAGAGTAAACCGAGGTAATGGAATGTTGTGTCAGAAAATCAGGCGATACTGATGGATTTAGATTAAGTAACGAGACAATAGTAGTATCTAAGTTTTATTAAATGGGTAGCAAGATAACTTCTAATAGCCGAAGTAAAGAAGATATAAAATGCAGAATTGCTATGGAAAGAAAAGCGTTTCTGGAAAAGTAAAATTTGTTGACATCCAGTATTAGTTTAAATGTTAGGAAGTCCTCTCTGAAAAGAACCTTTGTCATCTCAGTGTGTAAATGCGATTGAGCCGAGTTATTATTTCCTTATATTGTTTGACGCGATTTACTTTCAGACCGACGAAAAAAAAATAAAAAAAAAAAAAATAAAAAAAATAAAAAAATAAAAAAAGATAGGAAGATTAGAACAAACACACATTGCTTTCATTGATTTTCTAAGAGGTTTTTACAATGTCAATAGACAGAAACTTCGGGAGATAAATGCGAATCACGGATACCCAAAGCAACTAATAAAACCGATAAAAAGTTTACATCAAAACACAAATATCACTCTAGATCTGAATGGAAAAAAGACTAAGGGCCGGGTTCTCAATGTCTCGTTAACTTCCAGTTAAGACTTTAACTTGTCGTTAACGGAGATTTGCGTTTGCCAATGTTTCGTTATTATTTAACCTGAGGTTAAAAGACCTCAAACTGGCCGTTGACGAGTAAAATTGTGCTCGTTACACGGCTAACGACCAGTTAGAATCTATATGAAAATGCCAGGATTCCAAAGCACTAAAATACCGCAATATAGCCTATTCACGTGATAAAGACCAATTTATCGAACAAAATAACAGAAGCACTACATTTATGAAAAACTAGTGTGCAAAGCAGCTGTTTCAGAAAATTGAATCGTTATATTTCTCGCTCCATCCATGTCAGTAGCGATTAGATGAGTTTGATATGCAACATAACCTTAAAATTATTGTTGCGATATCAAAATACAAACTTACGGGTAACGACTAGGTAAGTGATAATCGGTATTATGAAAATGGCTGGAATAAGAGATTTGGTTGAAAATTACGACGATGTCAATATTTTGGACGATCTAGAGGTCATTGCCCCTATACGACGTCCTAGACGTATTTATGTCCGTCCAAATCATTTTGAATGCTGGGATGAGGCAGAATTTGTTACTCGATTTCGTCTTCGAAAAGCCACTTTGGAAACGCTGCATGTAAAACTCCACGACCATCTGAAGAGTCCAGCTGATAGTTACGTATTTTGTAAGTTATCAGTCGTAATAGAAAACATAATACATTATTTATGTCTACAAGCTTATTAATTCAGTATTTACTTACGCTTGTTGCGCCTAGTGTAAGGCCTAAAATGTGATTTCTTCCTCAGATCTACAGGAACAGTGGACTTTTGCCTATGTGCAAGATATTGCTTCCACTAAGATACTACGTACTTGGCAGCATGTTATCGTACTTTGCACTTTTGCTGTTCTACTTGTTCCATGGACAGCATTGAATTCATTTGCCACAATGTTGCTTCCTCTTCCTTCCGTCGGTTTTTTTAAATTCCAATGTGTCCTTATATTTCTCTATTAAGGACACTAACTTCTTGTAAAATTCGAGCTTCTTTCACGTTTGTTTGCCATAGCGCCAAATAACAACTGCCTACTAACCTCTTTCCTGATTGTCAAATATGGCGAACAGCTGTTTATTTAGACGGCACTTTCATTTGTTTCTATTGCCAACATAGTCGAAATATGTCGCAACTTCTCGTTTTCTCCAGGTTAGCAAACGAAAGGTGTATCTGGCAATGACAAACGCAGTGCACTTAACGAGCACATTTAATTGGACGTTAAAGCCATATTCTAGTTTACTAACGAGAGATGGTCTTCAGTCCGAAGACTGGTTTGATGCAGCTCTCCACAATACCCTATCCTGAGCAAGTCTCTTCATCTCCACATAAGAACGGCAACCTACGAACCGGCCCTATTTAGATAACACTTAACAAAGGAGTACGACAAGGCCGATGCCTCTCTCCATCTTTGTTCAACATTTACGTTAATGAAATAATTAATACATATATGTAAAACAGAATTACAGAAAGGTATCGACCTACACAGGAGTACTCTTCTGAATAATTTACTATATGCTGATGATGCAGTGATCCTAGCAGGTAAGGAACATGACCTTCAGAATTCAGAAAGGAATCTTCTTACTAAAACAAATAAGTGCAAAATTTGACATGGAAATCTCAAAAGAAGAAACTAAGACAATGGCCTTCATAAGGAAAGAACCATTTAGAACGAAAATAGAGATAGATCAGAAGATTTTAGAGCAAGTAAACCATTTCAATTACCTCGGATGTGAGATGACATATGGCTACAGCAAAGATATCGAAATTAAGCTGAGTAAATTCAGCCGCGAGTATGAAACAATTAACAAAAACAAAACTAGGGAAGACACTCAAATTCTACAAAACTGTCGCAGTTCCCACATTTATCTGTGGAAGTGAGACCTGGGTGATTACCAAGAAGCAAGAAAGCTGTATTCAGGCACAGACAATGAAATTTCTGAGAGGAGTTTAAAGGTTGCGCAAGAGAAGACAGGCTAAGAAATCAAGATATTAGAAAAGAACTGCTAATCTTTACCCAAAATGATAAAATTCAACAGTACAGCAGAAAATGGAACAAATATCTAGAAAGAATGGAAAGTGAGAGGCTTCCCCTAAAGGTAAGAAATTATAAGTGCCCTGAAAGAAGAGGAAGATCCCGACAGAGATGGGTACCGTAACAGGTAACTCCTGTCTCATACCTGAAGAGAAGAAGAAGAAGGGGGGACATCGTGGTCATTAGTTTTTTGTCAGGGCCGTGCCCTCTGAAAGGTACGATACTGCCATTTACATGGAGTTATTTAGGGAAATCACGTAAAAAAAGGAAAATTTCGAAAGTGAGAGAGACGGTCTTTATTTTCTGCATATTCAGCGAAATTACGAAGAGAGTAGATCATAAAAGCGTAATTCTAAACTTCTGTAGGGATCAGAAATTTTTGCAACGCATGAAGACAGCAGCTGCTACATGGTTGAGTTCATGCAAGTGTAAACTGAAGTTAACCTGATGAACAAATACAAAAATGTTCAATATTATTGCACCACCTCATAATTAAGATCACTTATTGCGTTTATTTACAGGAGAGAGTGGTTTAAGACAGACTCCATGGGACCTTCGTAAATGGTGTTATGTTTTATGTACAAGGCGATTCCGATGAGGTAACCATTCCTGGACGAACATCTCTGCAAGCAACTCACGCGGGGGAAGGTTTTGCCGTGACGTACTCGTCTCGAGCAGTGACCTCGCGGTTGCGAGTTCTGCACAAGAAAGTGTAGTGTCGTTCAAGTTAGTATACACGTAACAAAATTCCGAACACAAGCAATAAAAAATGAAAATTACTACTGCCGCAGAGATGGAATAGCATATTCACATAATCACACACACACACACATGAAAATGCACTAATATTTTTTATAAGGAGAAATTTGGAGAAGGAATTAAAGTTGAGGGTGAAGAATTAAAAACATTGCGCTTTTCCGACAACATAGTAATTCTGTCAGAGACAGCTAAGGACCTGAAAGAGCAGTTGAACGGAATGGACAGTGTGCTGAAAGGTGCATTTAAGATGAACATTAACAAGAGCAAAACTAGGGTAATGGAGTGCAGTCTAAGAGAATCAGGTGATGCTGAAGGAATTACATTATGTAACGAAACAATAATGGAGATAGATGAGTTTTGTTACTTGGGCAGTAAAATAGCAAATCATGGTCGCAGTACAGAGGATATAAAATGTAGAATGGCAATGGGAAAAAAAGCGTTCTTGAAAAAGAAAAATTTGTTAACATCGAATATTGATTTAAGCCTAAAGAAGTCCTTTGTGTGGAGTGTTGCCTTGTATGGGAGTGAAACATGGACGACAAACAGTGCGGACAGGAAGAGGATAGAGCCTTTTGAAATGTGGTGCTACAGAAGAATGCTAAAGATTAGGTTGGTGGATCGCGTAACTAATGAGGCGGTACTAACAGAATTGGGGAGAAAAGAATTTTTGGCATACCTTGACTAAAAGAAGGGATCGATTGGTAGGACACATTCTTTGACTTGGAAGGAATTGTGAATTTAGCGTTGGAGGGAAGTGTGTGGGGTAAAAACCGCAGAGAAAGACCAAGAGATGGATACAGTACGCAGATTCAGGTAGATGTAGGTTGCTGTTCTTATGTGGAGTTGAAGAGGCTTGCTCAGGATAGGATATTGTGGAGAGCTGCATCAAACCAGTCTCCAGACTGAAGACCACAACAACAAGGGAGTAGGAGAAAGTTTAAAAGAGGTACCAAAGAAGGGGGCTTTAGGGCAGAGAGAGAGAGAGAGAGAGAGAGAGAGAGAGAACAAAATCATAAATTGTGCTACCCCTCTTATTGCTAACAATGGAAAGTCAAGGCTGAAATTCAACAATATAATGAGAATAGTTTGCAACTCATCACAAAGACGTATGTCGAGTTGCGACAGACGCATGTATAAGACACTCAAACACACAAAACTTCAGGTTAGATGCAGTCAGAAAAGATACCATTCATACTATAATACCGGCACACTTCACAGACATAAAACCGTCAGGATGATGAAGGCTAATGGCCGAAAGCTGGAGACGTGTGTGTCTTTTTTATGTGCCTGTTGCAGTTTGACCATTGCGGTGAGTTGTAAACTATCCTCCTTATATTGTTGAATTCCAACCTTGACTTTCCATTGTTAGCAGTAAGAGGGTAGTATATATTTATGATTTATCTGTTTCTTTCTCTCTCTGCCCAAAGCCCCCTTCTTTGGAACCTGTTCGAAACTGTTTCCTACTTCATAGCTGTCGTGAACGAATATGTGTGATATTTCCTTTTTTCTTAAACATTGCTTTATTATTATTATTATTATTATTATCAATGTTTACTTGATCGAGCCTAAGAACAATTGGAACCTAAAATTGATGTATTACCAAACAGGCTTTAGACCAAATATGCTATTCGGAATTAATTATTCATTTAAAAATAGTCCTTAGACTCCGAAAGATTCCTAGTAACAATACTATTCGTAAATTTGTGGTTTTGAAAAGGATTACCACTTAGTTGAGAATGAATTAGTTTTCCACATTTTAAAGGAACAAGGGATGGATAATAAAACGCTAAAATTAATTAAAGAAACGTTAACTGACACTTGTTCTAAATTTAAATTCATGGGAGAAATTTCAGAACCATTTGATATATAGACTGGTGTTAGAGAAATGGACTCTCTCCATTACTGCTTAAATGCGTTTTGGAAAATATATTTACATAAAAATGAGAGCAAAAGTCGAGAAAGATAAATCAGTGGAAGTAATATTAGATTGTCTCGCCTTTGCAGGTGATCTGGCAATTTATCTACGGGTATTACCACAGCTCAAAAACAAACTAAAGTTCTTAAGAAAGTTGCGTAAAAAGTAGGACTAGAAATATCATTCGACGATGCGGAATATATGACTTGCAACAAGTTTTTGAACACAAAATATGGAAAAATAAAAAGGAATTCTCAACTTAAATAATGGGGGGAAATTATATTAGAAACCGGTCTGGAAAAAGCTGCAAAGTTCGCTGTCAAAAAATGGCAACTGCATTCAAATTAACACAAAATATTCATAATAAAATATCACTTCTTAAAGTCAGTAAACTTAAGCATTATAGTGCTTAATCAATTCCGAAAGTCTTTATCGAGCAGAAACTTTAACTTTAAATAGAACGAGGGATACTAAAGAAATTCAAAAGAAAGAAAGATTATTTGGAAAATATTAACTTTATTTAATTTCAAATAGAACGACGGATAATAAAGAAATTCAAAAGAAAGACAAATTATTTGGAAAATATTAGGCCCCAAAAATCACTGTTGGAGAAACCTACAGGCTGAGAAGTAATAAGGAAATAAAAACACTGATATACATGACGACGTGAGAAAATGAAGACTTAAGTTTTATGGACATTAAAAGAATGGTACCCATTACGTTGACGAATAGTAGAAATCTACGAAACCAGAAGTCAGGCCAAAACAAAGCCAATTAAATGGATCGCTGCGATTAAGGAAGATTTGAAACTAGCCGGTATAACTCAGTCACACGTTACAAACAGAAAAAAACATTCATACACAAGATATATGATTGGAAGTTGGGGAGAGGGAAGTAAGGAAACGGAATGGGACCCCGTGGTCTAATTAAAGAAAGTGACTTAATTCTGAAGAAGTAATTTGGGCACAAAGGAAGGCCAACCATCAAACGGAACCTGGATTGAATGTACCTTGCATGGTCCTATTGGGCCCATTCGTGAATCATAATAATAAAAATTATTATTATTACGACCAATGCAGAAGTTTCCTTTGTTAAGTATTATTATTCCGATGGTGCTTGGTAGAATATGTGATGCATTATCAATAAAACTCACACGACAGTAGCGTAATATTCTACAATATTTATAGTTTTTCACAAATTGGCTTTCGGCTGTTACGCCATCATCAGGTATAAAGATTACTGTAAACAAATGTTTATATTTAAATGTAAACATTTGTTTATAGTAGCCTTTGTTCCTGATGATGGCACATCAGCCGAAAACTAGTTTCTCAAAAACAATAAATATAGTAGAAAATTGCACTATTGTCGTGTGTGCGCTGATGGGAAACTTCCTGGCAGATTAAAATTGTGTGCCGGAACCGGGACTCGAACCTAGGACCTTTGCCTTTCGCGGGCAAGCGCTATACCGACTGAGCTATCCAGGACAGACTCACGATGCCGCCCCACAACTTTACTTCCGCCAGTACCTCGCCTCCTACTTTTGAAAATTCACAGAAGTTGTGTCGCGATAGCTCAGTCGGTAGAGCGCTTGCCCGCGAAAGGCAAAGGTCCCAGGTTCGAGTCCCGGTTCCGGCACACAATTTTAATCTGCCACGAAGTTACATATCAGCACATACTCCGCTGCAGAGTGAAAGTTTCATTCTGGAATGTTATTATTAATAACTTTAAGTAAATCAAGTTCTGCGTTCTGACCCTAGATGGACCAATCGGCCCCGACCGTCCGCCGTGTCATCCTCGGCAAATGACGTCGGAGGATGTAGTATTGAGGTGATTGCAGTGAGCACATCGCTCTCCTTGTCACCCGGTTCCCTGAAGTGGAGCCGCTACTAATAGGCTGAGCAGCTCTCCTCAGTTTAGCTTACGATGCTGGCTATGGAAGTGGGCATTTATATTACAATGCTGATACAGGCAACAAATTAAAAAATTAAAAATACGTCCCATTTTATAAACACAAACAATGGGCAAAAAAAAGCAATAAAATAAGAGAAATTCAGTTGAAGAATTTGTACAGAAAGTACTTGATTTAACCTCTGACATGGTGATAATTTGACAGAGGATGCAATTTGTTGGTTGGTTGGTTGGTTGTTGTTTGTTTGGGGCAAGGGGATGAAACTGCTAAGCTCATCTGTCCCCCAGTGGGGAAAGGAAAGACCGAGAATAGGGAAGGAGGGAAAAGTAAAGGAAATGACTTCCAGGGAGGAAAGAAGGAAAAAAGAGTGCATTACTTCTCGAGCTTACGAAAGAACGATGAACCACTTGGGGTTGGCAGTTTGTTAGGCGTGAGTCAAAAATGTTCAAATATTTGTAAACCTATATTACCACGAATTTACAGAAGGATGGAAAAGCTGGTAGAAGCCGACCTTGGGGAAGATCAGTTTTGGTTCAGGAGAAATGTAGGAACACGGGAGGCAATACTCACTTTACGGCTTATCCTAGAAGATAGATTAAGGAAAGGCAAACCTACATTTATAACTTTTGTAGATTTGGAGAAGGCTTTTGACAATGTTGATTGGAATAAACTCTTTCAAGTTCTGAAGCAAACAGGAGTAAAATATAGGGAGCGTAAGGTTATTTGCAATTTGTACAAAAACCAGACAGTGGTTGTCAGAGTTGAAGGGCATGAAAGGGATGTAGTGGTTGGGAAAGGAATAAGACAGGGTTGTAGCCTTTGTCCAATATTATTCAATTTGTACATTGAGCAAGCTATAAATAAAAGCAAGGAGAAATTTGGAGAAGGAATTAAAGTTCAGGGTGAAGGATTGAAACGTTGCGTTTTGCCGACGACATAGTAATTCTGCCAGAGACAGCAAAGGACCTGGAAGAGCAGTTGAACGGAATGGACCGTGTGCTGAAAGAAGATGAACATTAACAAGAGCAAACCTAGAGTAATGGAGTGCAGTCTAAGAAAATCAGGTGACGCTGAAGGTCAGATGAGGTAACGAAACAATAACGGAGGTAGATGAGTTTTGTTACTTGGGCAGTAAAATAACAAATGATGGTCTCAGTACAGAGAATATGAAATGCAGAATGGCAATAGGTAGAAAAGCACTCTTGAAAAAGAGAAATTTGTTAACATCGAATATTGATTTAAGCCTAAGGAAGTCCTTTCTGAAGGCATTTGTGTGGAGTGTTGCCTTGAATGAGAGTGAAACATGGACGATAAACAGTGCGGACAGGAAGAGGATAGAGGCTTTTGAAATATGGTGCTACAGAAGAATGCTGAAGATGAGGTGGGTGGATCGCGTACCTAATGAGGAGGTACTGAACAGAATGTGGGGGGGGGGGGGGAGGAATTCTTGACTAAAAGAAGGGATCGATTGGTAGGACACATTCTTAGACATAGAAGGAATTGTGAATTTGGCGTTGGAGGGAAGTGTGTGGGGTAAAAACCGCAGAGAAAGACCAAGAGATGGATACAGTTAGCAGATTCAGACAGATGTAGGTTGCCGTTATTATGTGGAGTTGAAGAGACTTGCTTAGGATAGGGTGTTGTGAAGAGCTGTATCATACCAGTCTCCGGACTGAAGACCACAACAACATAGAAACTGCTGATGAAGATCTCTCGTTTCTTATAGAAACTGTTATGGTCATCAGTCCCTAGACATACAAACTACTTAAACTAATTTGAACTAAGTACAACACACCTACCCATGCCCAATGATCTTCGATGGGAGATCATGCTGTAGCAAGATGGCTTAGACCATGCGGTGACTCCCATGCAGCAGATGCAAGTGAATTTTTTCACATGCTGATCCATGGCTGTCAATAACCAAGACTTACTGTAGGACATTTAGACAAATTAGTCTGGAAAAAGTAGTTGATAGTAAATGAATTGAACTCAGTGGTTTCCTCTATACCTCAGTTTATTGAGTAACTTTTAACTACAGACAATTACAGTGACTGGGCTGCACGGAGGTCTTGGAGCAGATTGCGTCGGTAGTGAGCCAGCATCCAAGGTCCAGACTGCCTGCGAGATGACAGGCTTCTGTCCTTCGTATCTTCTGGTCAGCAGTAGGTTTCTTCATCGGCGATTCTTCGGACTCTAGCGTAGACTGCAATTGCTCGAAGTAAACTGCCGGAAGTGAGGTCTGGCCGAGATTATATAGACTCTGCCTGCCAATCCTGGGATGACGTTATGATACGGAGTTCTTGAGCTGTTGTCCGTGACGGCTGAGAGAATAGGTTCAAAGTCGGGAAGTATCTGTTTATTTTTCTCTGAGCTCTGTTATCCACTTAGTGCCCCTGTCGAATTAGTATTTAGGTTTTCTGGCGTACGCATCTGTTTGTTGGGCTGCCAGCTTGCAAGGGGTTCCCTTGTACTAGCAGCACAGTCAATTAATTTATCAGTATAGACTCTCACAAAACAAATGACTTTTTTTTTTTTTTTTTTTTTTTTTTTTTTTTTTTTTTTTTTTTTTGGCTCTGCTGTACATTATCATACTGACAAAAGGTTGGTGCAAATATTAAATAACATAGGGTGGCAATAATTAAACAGGCAGTGTTCCGAGTGCTGCATTATGGACCTTACACGTTGCACAGTACTGAAACTTTGTGGGTATTCAGTAAATGGTGCGCTCGTGGAGCTCGATGAAGAAAATAGTTCCACTTTGTGCCACCAGGCAAAAATATGGCGCTGTAAGCAGGCAAAATTTGGATAATTTTTATTTATTTATTTATTTTACGTCAGTATGCTGTTGATTGTTTGTTGATGTCTGCTGATATTGTCTGTGGAATTACTATTGGTGTAAAGAGATAAGAAATTTGATAATCTCTGTAAGAACTGTAATGGCTTTCGGGAAGAAAGACTGTGCACTACTGGTAAAGTTCTTTTATGAGAACGGCAGCAACAGTTGCACTGCAATGCGGGCATATAGTCGACAATAACATCTGCGAAAAGCACACATGTCAGTAAATACGCTAAAGGATTTGATCTACAAATCAGAAGAAACAGATGTAATAGGTGGTGCAGCAGTGGGAGGGAAGACGTCCCATTCTCAAGGCGGTTGTTGATGTCGTTTCTGTAGTTGTAGCCTCAAATTCTACACCCAGTGCTCTACCTGTGGCATGGGAATTGTCTCACCCCTGGTAAACAGTTCAAAAGATTTTGAGTTGCATAATACAATGATATCCCCACGAGATTCATAAAGTTCAGCAAATGCAGCACCAGGATAGGTTATAACGCCAAGACTTTACCCTTCGTTTTCTTTCTTTTAATTTTTGGTATGCATGGAAGTGGATGATTTATGGCCAGGGAATATTCTCTGGACGGACAAGGCAAATTTGACTGTGCACGGTGCCGTCAAAGCACAGGACGATTGCATACAGGGTTCTACTCCCCCACATGTTTTGCAGGAATATCCACGCAACACATGTAGCTGTGTGGCGTAGTTTTACAAGCTCCGTCATTCTGGGTACGGTTTTCTTCGTTAAGCTGATACCTTGTGAGCCTGGTAGGTGTCCAGTAACAGCTGCATGTTATGAAGTCCTCTACGTGCAAGAACGGAACTGTCTTTATACCACTATTTTCATGCAGGAAGGGGGAGCCACAAGTTGCTCACCAGGTGGAAGATGTGCATCGAGAAACCTTCGGTGACTACCCCACCATTTCTATGCGATTTCAAATCCATGTGATTTCTAGTTGTTGGGATATTTGAAGAATCGTGTCTATAAGGAATCTGATCTGAAGGATAGCAAATGACAACATATCGCCCACTGTACAGCAGATATGCTGCGGGGAACTGTCGACCAAGCTGTGTTACGGATGAAGCATGTTGTTGACACCCAGACCTCCAGATGTCAGTCAGATTGGTACGAAACGTTGTATATCGATAGTGTATCAACCTAAACTGCGATATAATTCGTGCTATGTGCTGTCGTCTAGGAGGACAAGAAAGAAATGTGTAGACAAGACTACGGAGATTAAAAAGACAAACAGCAAACTGTGATAAAGGTTCAGACAGTTCAAGTTGGTCTTGTCGTCGTGTCTTTTTCTCTTTACGTTGTGCCAGAAGTCTGGCTCTGGTAACTAATTAATTATTGAATTAAAGAGGTCCTGCTCCAAGAAACTCTGCTTCCGGGAGGAACACGTGATATTTAATTCAGTCGAAATGCATGTGTCACCGTTTGAAAGCAAATGCAATGAATATCAGCCGCGAATTTACTGCTTTCGAGCAGACAGAATGAAGGGATTAGTATGTTTACTTAGTTCTGTAATTAGTTTCGGCCGCGGTGTAGTAGCCGAGCGGTCTAAGGTGCCTCGCTGCGGAGCGCGCGGTTGCTCACCGTCGGAGGTTCGAGTCCTCCTTGGGGCATTGGTGTATTGGTGTGTGTGTGTGTTTGTGTTTGTGTGTGTGTGTATGTGTGTGTTTGTCCTTAGGTTACTTTAACTTAGTTTAAGTAGTTTGTAAGCTACGGACTGATGACCACGCAGTTAGGTCCGATAGATTTACACACATTTGAACATTTAATTAGTTTCAAGTCCTACAACTTGTCTTTGTTCGTACGTATATCGAAATCGAATTCCGTTGGCTCGCTGTTCGTGTCAGACCTCTCAGATGAATTGTCAATGTCACTGATCAGGTACTCATTTAAATAAACAACTGACATTAATTTACACAAAAGAGAGTATTTCAAGCCTATATCGGGTCGTGATATGTCAGAGGAGTTCCATATAACCAACGGTCTAGAATATCGAGTACGACTTGTTAGAGAAAGATCGTAAAACACTTGCTTTTATGAAATTATTCTTTTTGTAGACACTTTAATTCACATTGTATAAATCACGTATAACAATATTCCTGTCCGTAACGTCTAATCGTGGGAGCTGAGACTGAATGAGAACTGCGCGTGAATGAATGAAAGAGATTTCAGCATGAGCGGTAGTTTTATGCTGTATGAATCAAGTTAGTTCTTCTTAGTACTTTGTGTTTTGGTGTTTAGGTTCCTTGTTCCAGTAAAAAGTTCATTTATTTAAAATTGAAATGCAAAAAAAAAAAAGGGGGGGGAAGAAAATGGTGCGTTTCAATTCTTATAAATTTAGTATATACTACCTGGAGAGCGGCTACACAGTGGCAAGATGATGGAGAGAAAGGGATGAAGACAGCGACAGTGGAACAGACAGACAAAAGAAAGTAGCAGTGTTAGAGATACGTGCGCAGACAGTGTCAATGAAACGGAGAAACCTCCATTAATAGAAAGATTATAAATATTCTCTCGACTGGAAACCGAAGGATCACGGATTCGAAACCCGGTAGGACCTCGGATTTTTTTTTCAGTCTGTACTTTAACCCATCCTTCAGCTCTCAACTATGTGAGGAGCCGCCAGAAACGACACGTGGTTCCGATTCCACGTTAAGCTGTAGGTCCCCTTTCTCCTTTTGGATAACTGGGGTAGGCTAGAGACATGCAAATCGCCGAAGAAAGACTTGCACCAGGCCAATGAGCCACACAAAATTATAATTGTTATTCTTCTTCTGCAGTCTTCTTTCGGAGAATTTATGTTGCCAATGTCCTCTGTCTTTAGCACCTCCCTTTAGTCGGCTGTATCTCCTACCATCTTTCAGGTCATACAGTTGTTGAATTATTCTTCTTCCTCGTCCAGCAGTTCCTTTAATCTTCCATTCGATGACATCGTGTATGAGCTTCGCGTGTCTAGGTATGTGACCAATCCAATTTGCGTTTCTCTGAAGAATTGCACTCTGAATACTTTTCTTCTCTCCCACTTTTCTCAGTACATCGTCATTTGTCACCAGATCTGTCGACTTAATATTCTCTATTGTCCTCCACAACCACTTTTCAAAACTCCCCAAGTATTTTTATCCTTTCTTCTCATGGTCCATGTCTATGCTCCATTCAGTGCAATGCTCCAAAGTCAGACTTCACAAGTTACTTCTTTAATGCCAGGCTCATCTCGCTGGTCAGCAGAGCCCTCTTGTTGTTGAAAGAGGCTTTGTCCCTGGCAGTTCTTGCTCGAATTTCATTTTGTGTATTGGGCTATCTTTGTCACAAGGCTTCTCAAGTACTTGCACTGCTTCTCATTCTCCAGTTCTCGATGGTCGACCGTTTTAATACCCTCGTCACTTTTGATTTCTCAATGTTGATTTCCATCCCACATCATGTTTCAGATTCCACCAATCTGGTTAATCATGTGTTGTAGTAGTCTTTTGTTTTTGGCGAGCACTACCAAGTGATCTGCATAACTGCTGGTGTTCTCGAGGCGCTCTCCTACCCTGAAGTTTCCGCAACCTTCCAAAGTTTCTCTCGCCAGCCATTCACCACACAGATAGAAGAGACTTGCGATAGACAACATCCTCGTCTGACTTCGCTTTCTATTTCCACCTTGTTTGTTTGTCTGCAGTTCAGTTGCATCTTCGCCCGTTGTCGCAGATACAAGTTCAAAATTACTCTCCGTTCTCTACAGCTGATTACTAACGAAGTTAATCCATTTTTTCCAGTTCACTCTCTCGAAGGCCTTCTGCCAGTCTACAAAACAAGCGCATAGTTATTCGTTAACAGTCAAGACTCTCCCCGACAACATGCTCAACATGCCGATGGCGTCTCTGGTTCCTTTTCCTTTCCTAAATCCAAACTGGTAATTTCTCATTGCTTCTTCAGTTGTGTGTTGCAGCCGTCAGCTGAGTATTGTTGCAGTGATCTTTGCCACATGCGAAATAAGACTAATTGTTCTGTATTCACTACATTTCTCAGCTAGCTTTTTCTCCTCGAGGCGTCGTTTTGTGATGTACAAAAAGTCCTTGGGCTTTAGATATTGTTGCTTATTTGCGTCAGCGCTTTCAAAGTGCAGGGTTTAAGATACAGTCGCCTTTCTCGCATCTTGCTATTCGTGATCGAAGACTGCGACGAACTGTAAAACAGCATTCGCAAAAATGCGACATGAATTTGCCATGATAGTGTAAGTGTAAACAAAGCCTTTCAACAAGCCTTAAAAAGAAAATCTCGTCTGGTAATTTTGGCTGTAAATCCGGCGTTGCCCTGATATTTATTTATTTATTTATGCCATTTTCCAGGTATATTCATTTGTATAAGGGCTGTATGTCTGTAAAATCTCTTGGGAATACAATTAGTAGTAAAGAAGTAATAGATTAAAACTTGCAACTGAACTGCAGACAAACAAACAAGGTGGAAATAGAAAGCGAAGTCAGACGAGGATGTTGTCTATCGCAAGTCTCTTCTATCTGTGTGGTGAATGGCTGGCGAGAGAAACTTTGGAAGGTTGCGGAAACTTCAGGGTAGGAGAGCGCCTCGAGAGACATCGTGCCACCGTTGGACATCAAGATTTTTTTTTTTTTTTTTTTTTTTTTTTTTTTTTTTTTTTTTTTCTGCGCTGCTGGATAGGAGACAAATTCGTAGCGAGCTTATAGCTACCTGTCTTCCCAAGTCGCAGACAGACAGTAACTCTGGCATTAATCCAAACGAAAACCCGTTTAGTTAGAGTCAGCAGAGTTCATTTTCTGGGTTGGCCACTCATTTTCTTCTGTGGATAAATTTGTTTTGAGGAGCAAGAGGGAACGAAGTTCTAGACCCAGTAAAACAGAAAATACAAATGAAACAAAACTAATCGACATAGCAAATAAACAATTCGTGGAAAAGTGATGCGAAGTGCAGTGTTCTGGAGAAATTCCATTATTTGTGTGTAAGTGTAATTTATGTGAAAACCCAAAAAAGAAGAACTGTTTGGCGTCGTCTGCATGTTCAAATTTTCAAATGTTTGTAAATTTATCGAACTCAACTGCGTGGTTATTAGTCCGTTGCTTACAAACTACTTAAACTAAGTTAAACTAACATAAGGACAACACACACATCCATGCCCGAGGGAGGATTCGAACCACCGACGCGGGAGGCCTCGCGAACCGTAACGTGGCGCTCCAGACCGCTCGGCTACTCCCGGGCGGCTCATCTGCATGTAAGCTGTAGTATTAAAATTTATAATAAAACCAGGAACTTAACAGGGAGCAACACAAATGATTATAAAATCATTCTTCCAGCGAATTAAATTACGTTCCCCTCTTTTTTTTTATGCGTTTATAAATTATTCCCGCATTAAAGAATAATTTGAATTCCATGTGTTTCAAGTACTTCTTACTTCTAGTTCTAATTTCTGAGCAAGATTCAAAAAAATACACAAACACTAAATGTACTTTATTTTTCTGTTGCATTCAGGATAACATGTTGTCAAAGGCGATACAATAAGGAGACATGAAATCTCGGCAGACCATAAAAATTCTTTTCGAGAGTCAATAGAAGCATCAAATTTCGTCAGAGTCGCGGTTGCTCTCCGTAAAAAGGCCATGGAAAGTGCAGCAACCGCTATGAAAATCATCTACTGAAGTGCAAAGGAAAATATTGCCACAAGAAAGTTTTCCGTTTTAAATGAACTGAGTATAGACTTAGGATGCATAAAAACTAACGTATTCTAATGTAATATTATTATGTATAGCAAAGATGGAAATTAAAACTGACAGTTCATGTATTGCAGATGTAATATGGAATGCGTGGGTTTGTAATCACTCTGTATGTGTAAAAGTTAATTTAATAAAGAAAATAATAAAATTTTAAATTCATGTATGGTGACGAATTACATTGTTGATATATTTATCAATATTTATTCTCAACTAGCTGTAAATCCGGCGTTGCCCTGATATTTATTTATTTATTTATGCCATTTTCCAGGTATATTCATTTGTATAAGGGCTGTATGTCTGTAAAATCTCTTGGGAATACAATTAGTAGTAAAGAAGTAATAGATTAAAACTTGTTGCGTGATGGGGCGGTTTTCCATGATCGTTACTGTTTATGTGTTCATATCTCATGAACTATGTGTCGTACTGTGATACAATTTCGCAGCTGCACTCAACTGTATGAGTGTGTACTGTCTGTAAAATTTCCTGCAGCTACAATTTGTAGTGTAGAAATTATAAATTGAAATGTCATACCGAATGCCCTAGTTTTAGTCCATGAACAGCGGAACATTGCTGTTTACGTGCTCATATCTCATGAACTACGTGTCGGAATGTGATACAATTTAGAAGCTACAGTCAACTATTTATGTGTATACTGTCTGTAAAATTTCCTGTCGCTACAATTTGCAGTGTTCTAATTATAAATTGTAACGTCATACCGAGAGCCGTAGTTTTACTCCATAAACAGTGGAAAAGCAGTAAGCGAGAAACTTTTTTCATTTCATCATTTTACTATGGTTGCCAGCGAGATAAAGTTTAATAAAGGTTTGAAATTATGTTTTAAGTTTGTTGCAAGTTACTAAGTACTGTCATTCTCATACAGTGTATTTCGAAAGTCTCGCCGCATAATATGGCAGTTTTTGCGATTTCTATTGGTTATGACGTAATATCTTTTGAACCACGTGCCGTATGTGATTCTTAACCATGCAGAAATTGTTACCTCCTGGTAAGGAATGCATGTACCAAATTTGGTTGAAATCGGTCCAATGGTTTAGGAGAAAATGAGCAGCATTGTCGCAAAATGCAGCAGTTTTTCGCGCATCTCATTGTTTATGACGTCATATCTCGTGAACTATATATCGTATGTGATTCTTACACTTTCGGCGACCGTCCTCATGGATTGAAGCTTTACGTGTACAAAATTTCATAGATATTGGAACAAAACTGCAGATTTGTATTGAACACGTACACACATACGGACACTCTGCTTTATATATTAGATAGCGAATTTTTCTTAGCGGCACTGTATAAGGTATGGATGATCTACCAAATGGTGACATGAAAATTTGTGTCGGGCCGGGACCCGAACCCGGTGGTTAAGGTGACCGCTCTTGAAAAGCGGGAAACCCGGGTCTGCAACCCGGCCCGACACAAATTTTCATATGTCACCATTTGGTAGGACATCCATACCTTATACAGTGACGCTAAGAAAAATTCGCTATTGAGAATAAATATTGATAAATAAATGTTTGTTTAGCAGATTAGTGTTGGCTGCACTCGAATATACACATATTTCCGTTTTAAAGCTCTTATTATCGGCTTAATTTACAAAATTTTCTACTTGAAGAATTTTGCACAAACTTAGCAGATTTTGCACAAATATAAATTTTTGTTTGTGCATTTTTTGCGACATTGTTTTATTTTCTAGCTTCAATACTGTTTCAAACCTTCATTTCAGATTTCTTTTAGTAAACCGACCGGTATTTCGTTGTCTCCTGCAGCTTTCCTTGTGTCCTTTATTGCCTTCTCTACTTCCATTGTCAGTATGCTGGGTCCTTTTACGTGGAAGGATTAGACATGTCCAGTGTTAAAAGAGCGCGTATATTTTCGCATGCCTTTATGTTTGACGAGGAATGCGGAATGAAGACTGTCATCTGGATCGTCATTCTTGTGTCAAACAGTAACACATCCGTCTTTTTTCTACATCTACATAGGATATTCTGCAAATCACATTTTAGTGTCTGGCAGAGCGTTCATCGAGCCACCGTTATACTATTTATCTCCCATTCCATTCTCGAATAACGCGCGGGAAGAATGAACACCTGAATCTCTCCCTTCGGGCTTTGATTTCTCGTATTTTATTCTGATGATCATTTCTACCTATGTAAGTGGGAGTCAACAATATATTTTCGCATTCGGAGGAAAATGTTGGCGATTGTACTTTCGTAAGTAGCCCACGCCGCAGCGATAAGCGCCGTTGTTGTAACATTTCCGTAACGCTGTCTCCCCTGTATAGTGACAATACGAAACGAGCTGCTCTTCTTTGGACTCTTTCGATGTCCTCCGTCAAACCGACCTGATTAGGGATCTCACACTGGGCAGCAATACTCCATAAAAGGACGGACAAGCGTAGTGTATGCAGTTTCTTTAGTAGTTCTGTTGCATCTTTTAAGGTTTCTGCCAATAAAACGCAGTCTCTGGTTCGCCTTTCCGGCGACATTATGTACGTGATCTTTCCAATTTAAGTCAGAAGTAATTGTAATTCCTAGGTATTTTGTGGAGTTTACGGCCTTCACTTTTGATTGAATTATCTTGTAAACAAAGTTTAACGGATTTCTTTTCGTACTCATCTGAACGACTTCACACTTCTCATTATTTAGAGTCAATTGCCAATTTTTACACCATAGTGCTATCTTATTCAGATCGTTCTGCAGTTGGTTTTGATCTTCAGATGATTTTACTAGACGGTAAATGACGACGTCATCTGCAAACAACCTAAGAGAGCTACTTAGATTTTCCCCTAAATCGTTTATGTAAATAAGGAACAGCAGAGGACCAATAACACTACCCTTTGGAACGCCCGATATAACCTCTGTTTTAGTAGATGCCTTACCATCGATTACTACGAACTGAGTCCTCTCTGAGAGGAAATCCCCTATCCAGTCGCAAACTTGGGGCTCCACAAGGAACACTGTTGAGCTTGTACAGATTTGATAGTTGAATTCGAAGCACGTTACACCTTGTCCTCCCTCAGCGTGACGTGACAGTCACTTTTAGTACCAGAGAGCGATCGGAGATTCAGCGTCGGACATGTGTATGAGCACGGCGACACGCGTCTACCGCGTGGACGTTTACTTTCCCTGGGAAACAACCCCGAGGGCAGACAGGTCGCCGGGCAGGTAGCAGGTGACTGGCCTCCGAGACGAGTGCAGAAAAAGCGCTGATGCCGAGTCCAAACAGGGAAGAAGGCCGCGCCCGGAGGCTAGCCTGCTACGTGTCGGCGCAGCCAAACGATGCCATCCAGCAGCCGAGCAGAGGCCGGCGCGAGGCGAACGCGGGGACACACTGTGTAAGTGTGTGTGTGTGGGAGGTCGCACCTGGGGACCGTCCACCCGTACTGCAGATGCTCGCAGCTGGTTCTCCTCAAACTGATACACTCATCAATAATACAATTCAGGTTCTGTTACAGTCTGCAACGACACCATACGAGGTTCATTTCAAAAACTCTGCACACCGTAAAATTATGACTCATATACAAGGGCGGAACGAGAACTCGATTGTGGAGGGGGTCACAGTTGTGTTTTAGGTCCCCCCCTCCCAACCCTTCCTGTAATATACAATGTGTTACAAAAAAGTACGGCCAAACTTTCAGGAAACGTTCCTCACACACAAAGAAAGATAATATGTTATGTGGACATGTGTCCGGAAACGCTTAATTTCCATGTTAGAGCTCATTTTATTACTTCTCACATTAATCATGGAATGGAAACACACAGCAACAGAACGTACCAGCGTGACTTCAAACACTTTGTTACAGGAAATGTTCAAAATGTCCTCCGTTAGCGGGGATACATGCATACACCCTCCGTCGCATGGAATCCCTGATGCGCTGATGGAGCCCTGGAGAATGGCGTATTGTATCACAGCCGTCCACAATACGAGCACGAAGAGTCTCTACATTTGGTACCGGGGTTGCGTAGACAAGAGCTTTCAAATGCCCCCATAAATGAAAGTCAAGAGGGTTGAGGTCAGAAGAGCGGGGAGGCCATGGAATTGGTCCGCCTCTACCAATCCATCGGACACCGAATCTGTTGTTGAGAAGCGTACGAACACGTCGACTGAAATGAGCAGGAGCTCCATCGTGCATGAACCACATGTTGTGTCGTACTTGTAAAGGTACGTGTTCTAGCAGCACAGGTATGAAATCATGATAACGTGCTCCAGTGAGCGTAGGTGGAAGAACATGAGGCCCAATCAAGACATCAACAATTCCTGCCCAAACGTTCACAGAAAATCTGTGTTGATGACGTGATTGAACAATTGCGTGCGGATTCTCGTCAGCCCACATATGTTGATTGTGAAAATTTACAATTTGATCACGTTGGTTTGAAATTTACATTTAAAGAGAAATACTAAAATGAGCTCTAACATGGAAACTAAGCGTTTTCGGACACATGTACACATAACATATTTTCTTTCTTTGTATGTGAGGAATGTTTCCTGAAAGTTTGGCCGTACCCTTTTATAACACCCTGTATATACCATGGCGAAAATGGCACTTTCAACGTATCATACATGTGTACATAATTCTAATATGACTATTTTAAATCCATTTTACCGTAATATATGACATTTTAATGTAATCATAATAGTTGTAATATCTAATAATTTGTTTACGTCAATAAATACCAAAAAATGAAGGTTAGGGTTTAAGTCCTATCGCCAAAACTGCTACACTACACTTTTTCAGCATAATAATAAATTGCACTCCGCCCATACACTTCATGTAAGAATTACAATACCATCTTTGATAAGACGTAATTTGCACTGTGTGAAATTAAAGTGTAATTCGATTAGCATCATGACCGGATGGCAGTGTGCAAACAGTGGCTATAAGATTGTATTACGGAGAAGAATGCTGATTATCTCAGTAAAGCGATTTTCCAATTCCACAATCGATTTTTGTGCCTGTGTAAACACAACCCTATTTTGAAACGTGCTTGGCTTTGTCAGATTGCTCCTTCATGTTAAGACTTGTCCGCTTATATGGACAGAGAACCATTTTCTGTAGTGAAAGAGAGAGAAGTATAAAAACTAGGCTGAGCGCAAATCTGTGAATTTAAGCAAAGAAAAATAGCGATTGTGCTGACTAAATCAGGAAACGAAATAGCCATTTCTCAGCCGCCAGACTGAGTGGACTAGGAGGTCCGCTTCAGGCTATGACAAGTAAACATGACCGCGAAAAACGGTTTGCGAATTCGGGTTCGTCGTCCGGAAGGTGTGTTGCATCTAAAGATATCGTATGTGGGAGGGGGGCATTCGAAAAGACGTTTACATAAGTGCACAATATGTACTGAATATATTTAAAGTGATGTAGAAAAATAAAGAAATTATTAAAAATTATATTATTCCCATAGTCTTTAATAGTACACACTTCGTAAGTAAAAACAAAAATGTTTCAGCAAATGAAAGATTTTTTTCGGCGGGGGGGGGGGGGAGGGTGGTCACGATTCGTATGACCCTCTCCGCCACTTATCTACATTGAAGGCGCAAAAGTCAGGAGACAGCAATATGCAAATGTACACATGACGATAGCATAACGTAAACGATGTAAAAAAAAAAAAAAAAAATCACGCGCTGCATTATCGGAAGTGTCATTTGTAATCTGGTGCTTCATATGAAAAGGTTTCTGACTACAGCCGAACGACAGAAAATGATAGCTACGCCCTGTTTTGTGCTCAAGGAAGGCCATAGAACGGCAAGGAGACACCGTGGAAAAGTAGGGTATGTAGGTGAAGCATCATTCTTTAGTGATTCAAAATATTTATATATTTACAATTTTAGAATGAATTTTTGGAGTAACGGCGATCGTTAATGAAATCCTATTTTTTTTAAAAACACAATCTAGATCGCAAGAGAATGTTTTATTTTTATTAGACAACCGGTTTCAGGCTGCATGTGAGGCTATCTTCAGGCCAACCAAGGCAGCCGACTGGGGGCAAGTGAGGAACCGTTGGCTGAAGATGGTTTCACAGGCAGACTGAAACCTGTTGTCTAACAAAAATAAAAAATTATCTTGCGATCCAGGCTGTGTTCATACGATCGTTGGACCTTAAACAGTGGCAACTGTTTTTTCACAACCAATACAAAGGCGTTAATGCTTGTACCTGTTATTGTCCTTCAAAGTAATCACTACAGTTGTGTAGAACCCGTTGCCGGCGATGTGGAAGGCGTAGTATACCGTTAGCAGAGCCTGTTCTGTTGATGGTGCGAATGGAGCGGTCTACTGCCTGTCGACTCTCTTTAACACTTCTGAAGCGAATGCCACGAAATTGTTCCTTCATTTGCGGAATCAAATCAGAGTCACAACGACTTAAGTCCGGGCAGTATGGTGGATGGTACAGTACATCCCTGACTCATCGACTGAAAAAGGTAGCCCCAGCTTGCACTGTATGCGCCAGCTCATTGTTAAGCAAAATGATGGATGCGTTGCGTAGAAAGTGTCGTCGCTTCTTTCGCAAAGCTGGTCGCAGGTGATGCTCCAAAAGCGAACAACTCCGATGTTCCTGTTTCGAAAACATAGTGACACAGTTACGATATACCGCTCGCTCACAAGTGACTGTGTTACCCTCAATTGTGCGGACGCCGGTGACGTGGGACGGACGAGTCCATTTGCTTGGAGGTAAGGTAGGTATGTCAACAATGTGTGCTATCAGCGACAATAGTAATTTAAAAAAAAGTTTAAATGTTTGTAGAGCTTATGGGACTTAACTAGGGGGTCATCAGTCCCTAAACTTACAAACTGGTAATGAACTAGCTTATACTAAAGACGGCACAAACATCCCTGCCCGAGGGGGGATTGGAACCTCCGTCGGGAAATGGCCTCGCGCATCGTAGCATAGCGCCTCAATGCGCTCGGCCGCTCCACCGCGGCAATAGTAATTCCATTGCACAGTGTCTCAGCACCAGTGGTACCAACAGCAGTAAATTGTGATTGATCTTTATTGCTTTATTGAGCTACAGTTTCGATATCCCAGTAATATCACCTTCATGCCCTAGAAAATTACAGATATAAATCAGCTTCGTATCCATAACATCATGCTCTACAACTACATTATATGGACGGTGTTATGCATCAATAGACCAAGCGCCATTTATTGATATTTTCTGATTTGAGCCAATTCTATTGAGAAACATCATAACCTATGTGGATAAAAATAACCGTTCTCGTCGTATCAACCGTTACCATGATATATTAAAAAATACCAAATGCCACTTCGCTTATCTTTGATTTTCAATTTTGCATCACAATTCCGTACGCTACAAACCAAACAATAGTTCTTCAACAGTAGACCTTGTGATTTGATTTACAGAAGACGTTGCCTCTGCCTAAAATTCCTACCAACATAGTGTATTACAAAAGGCACCTGTGCGTGTATAATTTATGTATTCACAATGGCAAACACGGCAAAGGCAACTGCTGAAGCTGGCCGTGGAGCTTATGAGGTTGGCAGCTGCCTCAAAAAACATGTTGAGGGAAATGTCACTGCAAAAGAACTTACTCTTTGGTCAGTCTCGTGTGGAGGCCAAACTCATAACATAAAAATAGTATTGTTATTTAAAACTGTCTTTCAAAGTCATCCCACGTTGAAAAAGATTACTTTGCGCTATGTTCTCCCAGAGTTTCTTGCCCAGTGACTGTGATTTTGGAGGTACGTAGTGTGCACTGAAGCTACAACGGTTGTACGCCATCGATGATATTATGAGTATAATGAAAGTATGTCGGAAAAAGAATTCTATGATCGTTCATAGAGTCGAAAAGAGACTACGTTGGAACGCAAATGCTGGAAAAACAAATAAAAAACCGCAAATGTGACACAGAAAATCGCAAAATAAATTGCCTGAAGACAAGAGAAATTGGAATGAGAAAGGACAAACCTGTAAGTATTTTTATGAAAAGCGACTTTAACCAGGAGACTGCAGCTGAAATATACATTCAGAAAAAGGAAAGAAGAGGGCGACCTTCTTCTCACCCGTTGAAACTGAGTGAACACTTAATACCACTGTGGCCAGGAGGAAAACCGATTTCTAAAGAAAAACTGGCAGACTTGAAATCTCTTCTGCCGCTGATTCCGAAAGATGCAAGGTAAATGTACCGGTCGTTTCGAAGTGACCCGAGTGTGGAAAACGACATAGATGGTTTCAATGGACACTGTGACTTCGAAATTGAATGGGAATAATGACAACTACCTCTAATTCTGTTTTGTATAAGTTTTATTATGTTTCATATTACTGGGTTTGTACAGTAGGCACATTGTGATGTACATTTGGTTAGACTTACTTGCATTTATAATGTGTGTAGTGGTGTCGTAGACATTCGTAGAGAATCCATTAAGTCTCTGTTATGTTATTTGCATTGTTACAATTGATTTGTGACTCATACAATTTCATAAATAAAATGTCAATGATGCAAAATGATACAAGAACTTCAGGATTGATATCTTCTACATGTTATTCACAAGGCTTAGCTTACAAAATGTAATTTGTTCTTTATTTAAGATTCGTTTCCAATGACGTGACCTCGTTAAGTTGTTACAGGATATGAAAGGCATATGGCGTACTAAGGATTTATTTTTATAATAGGCCTAATGCACAGTTCAGTTGCGGATAATGAGACCAAAGGAAATTCAAGTCTTTTAGTCCACTGATACATAACAGAAGTGCACAAGCAGCAATTAAGCATCAGTAGTCTAACGACCATTTGTGTAATTTTTACGTGTTGTGTAGCTTTTAATTACGGTAATATTCTACTAATAAGTGGAACTATAATAACCATTCGTCTGTACAGAAAATTGAATAACTTCAAGATTCATACATTTTTGACGGTACGGTAACTTTGGACGCCATTATCTCGCTTATGATATTTTGGCGCTTGGTCTAGTTATACATAACACCGTCCATATCATACAAAATGAGTAGAATAAGCAGTACATACTATCAAAGCAAAAATAATCAGTAATGATGCAATATAATAAGACCTTCTGAATTTTATATTAAAATGGTATACGGAAATAAAATGATTTCTATAAATGTATAAATAATACAAGAATCAAAGCAATGGCATTGTTTGCATGCTGCCAATAACTTTTCTTCGGGGTATCTCGGGTTATAGTAGATAAGTGCCAAAAAGTTTAAAAGTAAAATAGGAAGGTGAAATAATATGAAATAATAGTGTAGGGAATTAGTACTGGTGTGATGAATAGTTGAAGCAAACGATAAAATACAACACTTTTCGACCTATCTTGATAGCGGGGGCAGTGTGTATCATTTGATCTGTCACTCTCAGTGCGCTTTATAGGACTGAACGGAGAACGTCTTCCTCCCCGCCTATTACGGCAGAACAGCCAGTGCGAGTTTTTTTTTTATCGTCGCTCCACAGTGTCCTGTGCTTCGTCAATAAACTAATAAATTTTACGCTGTGACTCCTCTTAACTCTTCAATATGATTTAACCACTACTTCTTGCGTGTAGTTTTAAACACTTCCATCAATATCATCTTATTTATGATTTGAAAGTCGAGTGTTTTTCTTTCGTTTTATGTTGTTAAATCCATTTAATATTGTTTAATATGTTGGCTGTAGAGTAGCGTACGAAGCTACTATGAGTCTGTGCAGTTGTAGTTTTGTAGACTGGATTTAGCGACGACCGGCTGCAAGCCCGAAAACTCCCCGAAATTTAATTCGCCGGGAATATTTTAAACGTCACACCAGAATACATATTTTGAACTTTGTAATAGACAGGAAAAGGTTTCATGTATTTGCGAGCAGTCCTAAGAGACAGCGTCCTCGGAGACCTCGAGAATCCTTGTTCCGGCATATCTCCGTAAAGGACATCCTATGACTATATGTTGCATTGTTTATCGCTCATGTACGCTGCCACATTTGGCACTTTTAGCGTTACCCCACTTGTGCTTCAAGACCTGACACTTTCCGTATTTGGTGCAAGTGCGAGTTATGGTGGTCCACAGCCTCTTGTGGAGTCCAGGAAGGGGTCCTGAAGGATCGACAATAATTGGGTTGGATGAGAGCCAATTCTCCCGCCATACCGTTTACGTCTGGAGTTTTTCGGAAGTGGTCCCTTTTTAACGTCTCAAGGAGGTTTTCCTAGACTCAATAAGGAAAAAAGAAAATCAGGGTGTAACGTTCCGTCGAAACCATGGTTATAGTTCTGATACTTTTTTCGGGGTGGCGAAGGAAATCGGTCGTACCCTTTCATAGGAACCATACGAACATTTGCCTGGAGTGATTTAGGGAAATCATGGAAAGCCTAAATCAGGATGGTCGGAGGTGGGTTTAAACCGATGTCCTAGACTTAAGTCTTGTCTTTGAGTGGTGTCGAAGTCCTTGACAGCATGGGACTTCTGGAACATTTTTTCCCATTCCCTCTTCGACCTATCTTGACTCCATATCGTTACTAATTCGATACTAGAGGGAACAGATTTTTTTGTCTGTCGATTTCATTGTGGTAGGTATACTTCTCTTTGTCAGATTCAGCTGTGTATCAATCACACTTATATGAGCACTGTTTAGCCATTACTGGCCAGCAGTATATCACAACAGATGGTAGCATTTATTTTCAGAACTGACGCCTTGGTTTTTTTTTTGGTAATGTTTTGTTTCTTGGTCTCACAGATATCGTATAATATCGCACTTGCATTAAATTCGTAAGACGCTGCAAGGCTATCGAATCTGTTGTCTATTTTTTATAATCCATACTAATATTAGAATCCATCCCTACTAATACTATAGATGAGAAAAAAATACTCTGTTAAGCTTTCATGACTAAGCCGCTTAACCGATTTTGATAAAATTGGGTATTGAGATAGACTGAACGCTGGAGAATAATATGGTCCACTTTAAAAAGTGTGTAATTTAAATAATTTGTTGATCTTTAGTATACAACTCGAAATCAACGAGCTTCAATTTCACAGAGCGGCTAACACACGACTTACTGCACTCTTTTACGCGTACTGAACTGTGTTCATTTGAGTACCAAGTTTTACACTAGCAGTCGAAAAACAAAGAAGAAAAGAAACTCCCCTTGCAAATATCTGCAACGCGTTTAACAAAGAAACATGTTTCATGGCCCATAAATATGTAAATGTAATGGATTATGAATACCAGACGTCTTGAAATATTGCCATGGAAAAATAAACTCCTATAAAAGCAAATGCTCGAAAGTTCAAATGTTCAAATGTTTGTTAAGCTTAAGGGACTTAACTGCAGGGTCATCAGTCAAAAAATGTTCAAATGTTTGTATAGTTTATGGGACTTAACTACGGGGTCATCAGTCCCTAAACTTACAAACTACTTATGAACTAACTAAGACTAAGGACGGCACAAATATCCATGCCCGAGGGGGGATTCGAACCCCCGACCGTAGTGGCCGTGCAGACCGTGACTGGAGCGCCTCAGTCCCCTCGGCCACCGCGGCCGGCGGTCATCATTCCCTAAACTTACAAACTACTTATGAACTACTAAATTACCTTCAGTTCCAACAGTTACAGTGTTCTAATATGGCTACAACGTACAATAATTATTTGCTAACTGTCATACGAGTACGAATAGAGAAGAAATACGGAAGTGAAACAGAAATTAGAAGTAAATTGGAGGTTTATTTATTTTTCATTTTTTAATATTTTTATTTTATATGTTTATTTATTTTTGGTAATATGCAGATCATTCGACTGAAATTTATTGGGTTAAACGGACAAAGAAACATTTTTGAAATTTATGTTTACCCTCATGAAACAGACATTGCCGATGTGGGCGCCTTGCGTACCTCAGCGCTTCAGATAGCCGTACAGTAGATGCAACCACAGCGGAGGGGTATCTGTGGAGAGGCCAGACAAACGTGTGGTTCCTAGTGAGGGGCAGCAGCATTTTCAGTAGTTTGAGGGGCAACAGTCTGGATGATTGACTGAGCTGGCCTTGTAACATCAATTACTGCGAACGGCTGAAAGTGAGGTGAAACTACAGTCGTTACTTGTAGAGAGGACATGCAGCACTACTACTTGAATATATGGTGATGGCGTTTTCTTGGGTAAAATATTCCGGAGGATGTTGTCGTCAAGGAAAACAAAACAGGCATTCTACTGATCGGAGCGTCGAATCTGCTATCTTTCAATCGGGTAAGTAAGTTAGAAAATTTGAAAAATTCATGGATAGGTTAAATTTAAATATGGTGAGTATTAGCGACGTTCGATGGCAGGATGAACAGGATTTCTGATCAGGTGAGTACAGGGTTATAAATACAAAATCAGTTGGCGGTAACGCAGGAGTAGGTCTAATAATGAATAATAAAAAAATATGAACTGTAGATTAAAACTTAAGAGTCAACAAAAAGATAGAAAATTAAGGAAATGTGACCAGGACAAATTCAAGTAATCAGATGTGGTTCACAGTTTCAGAGGGAGCGTTAAGCAAGGATTGACAGAAAGGGGGAAAGTAATGCATTAGAAGAATAATGGGTAGCTCTGAGAGAAAGTGTAGTGAATGCCGCAGATGATCATTTATGCAGAAGGACAAGGCGTGTATGACACAGGAGATACTGAACTTAATTGATGAAAGGAGAAAATATAAAAATGCAGCAAGGGAAGAAGACAAAAGGGAATATAGACGGCTGAAAATGAGTTTGACTGTGAGTGCAGACAGGCTAAGCAGGAGTGGCTAGAGGACAAATGCAAAACCTTAGAAGAATACATAACTAGGGGAATGATAGATATCGCCTACAGGAAAATAAAAGAGACATATAGACAAGAAAAGCAGCTGCATTAATATCAAGAACGCAGATGGAAAACCAGTACTTAGCAAAGAAAGGAATGCTGAAAGGTTGAAAGAATATATAGAGGGCCTATACAAAGGAAATAAACTCTAAGGCAGTATTCTAGAAATGGAAGACGAAGTGGAGGAAGACGAGATAGGAGATACTGCGAAATGAATTTGACAGAGCACTGAAAGATATGAGTCAAAAAAGGGCCCCTGGAGTTGATGCTATGAACTGTAATATCGTTTAGAGAGCCAGCCATGGAGAAATTGTTCAGCTGGTATTTAAAATGTATGAGACAGAGGAAATGGCTTCTGACTTCAAGAACAATACAATAACTCCAATTCGAAAGAAAGGAAGAGCAGAGAAATATGAATGTTACAGAACTATTGGTTTAACACATTTAAGTCATGGTTGCAAATTACTAACACGGATTGTTTACAGACGAATGGAAAAACTGGTGGAATCTGACCTTGGGGAAGATCAGTTTGGATTTAGAATAAATGAAGGAATACAAGTAGTATTACTCACATTACGACTTATCTCAGAAGATAGGTTAAGAAAGTCTAATTTACGTTTTTAGCATTTGTAGATCTGGAGAAAGCTTCTAACAATGTTGACTGGAAGGTGCCAGGGGTAAAATTTAGGGAGCGAATAGTTATATTCAACTTGTACAAAAACCAGAAAGCAGTTATTAGAGTCGAAGGGCATGAAAGGGACGCAGTGGTTGGGAAGGGAATAAGACAGGGTTGTAGCCTTTCCCCAGTGTTGTTCAATCGATACATTGAGCAAACTGTGAAGAAATGCAAGGAGAAGTTTGGAGAGGGAATTAAAGTTTGCCGATGACATACAAATACTGTGAGAGACAGCAAATGGACAGTGTCAAGAAAGGAGGGTATAATACGAACATTAAAAAAAGTAAAACAAAGGCAATGGAATGAAGTTTCAGAAAATGAGGCGATACTGAAGGAGTTAGATTAGTAGGCCAGTCGTCGTAGACAAAAAAATGGCCTTAGGTCCAAAAAAATTGCAGGAAGCTGAATTTTTGGTATGTTGTTAGGACATGTTAGAGTAGTATTAAACCAAGTTTGCAGCTTCGAAATCCTTTAGCTTAACTTTTAAGAGCCAAAAAACCTCGAAAGTTTCGGACTTTTTTCTGGTTTTGGCTTATAACTCATGAAGGGTGGTTTTTTGACGAAAAGTCACTCATACCTTTATTAATGTAGATAGAATATTCTAAAATTTAAGCCCAACCGCTGCTCTGTAAGTCCAATAGTTCCCGAGATATTGGACTTCAAAAATTGACTTATTTCTCCAAAAAGTTCAAATTTTGGATTTTAGTCATCTTTCGGCTAGAATATTGGCTCTAATGATCATCCCACGGGGAATGTCATACAGAACAAAATTATAAAGCAGTTATTTAACTTTAATCTAAGTATTGAACGAAGTCCATAGGCCCAATAGATTTCTAGTTATCGTTAAAAAACGAAAACTTGGAAAAATCGGAGTATTCAATAAATTGACCCAGACGAATTGCAGTCCTCTTATCCTGTGTATGTTAAAGAAAAAAGAAGAATTATTCATTGACGATGATTATTAACACATCGTATATAAAAAGGATTTTTCCAACACTGTTTTCCGCAAATATTGAACAGAGAAGTTCCTTGAGTCACTTCCTGCCATTATGGCACCGTCGGCCCCCATGAATAACATGAGGTGGTAAAAACGTCTAAGTCTAACCTCTATGTTGACAAGCTGAAGATGCTGGTGGCTCTCAACAATGTCTCGGGCTTTCAAGTACAGTGGTTGATCGTAGATCACAAAACGTGTTTCCTGACCGTAAATGCTTGTTCTTTAACTGGCTTCTAAAAGTGATGTTAAAACAGTGTCGTAGTCGGTTGGGGGAGCATGGATAAAAGGGAGATATACAATCTTTGAACATTTGTAAGGAAGATCTTCTGTCACTTGCTCCATGAATCCATTCCATCCTGGGATGCCTGGCATGTTAGTTGCTTTTCCAAACAACCACAGCAGGTCTGGGGATTTTGGCAAAATGACTTCAGCGATTTTCACTTCGTTAATTGAAATGGTTGACAAGCCAAATTTCTTTCTAATAGAAGAATGTTTAATGAGTGTGGCAGTGTGTGAACCTGATAGACTCGGCACATATAGACTTCAAACGTGGTTTGTTTATGTTTGGGCGAACGGATGAGTGAGGTGTCATGATCATTGTACCACCCATTTCATGCAACGTATTTTCTCCGTCAATTGTGTTAACGTTCACATCTGCATTGTCGAAGACAAAATGCATAAAAGCTCCTTTGTCGACTGGTTGGGCCACTTCTCCATTGAGGATAGTGGAACTTTCAAAATGCGTAGCCTCCGTATACGTACAAGAAATTCCCATACAGTGGCAAAGTTCAACAAGGTGCTTTGATTCAAATTTTCTATACAAATAGATTCCAAAGCTTATTTAAATTGAGGATAGGAAAGATTTGGGCCTCGTTGCAGCCATGATTGCATGAGCAAATCCTATGCACTTCTTTTTCCACTGTTCAAGAGAAGGATGCCTCTGCGTCTTCTAAAAAGGCATCTGACGGGGGATATTGAGTAGTGTCAAGTGTTTGGGAAAGAATGTCTTGCAGGATAATCTCTGCTGCAGCTTTGACAACTCTAAGTCGCTCTTCAGAAGGATCGCTAAGGTCTTTTGATGTACCACTTTTCATAAAGGATGTTTTGTCCAATGTCTGTGAACATCAAGACTGGGCTGTGATACGGAACAACCTGCGCAAAAATAACTTTTCCGCCATATCGCTTTTTTAGATGAGCATGAACACTTGCAGCTGCTGGTTTGTAATCACATGTGAAGGTCTCTGCAAACAAGTCACTTATGGAAAATTGGTTTTCCTGTCTTGTTTCTGCAGGGTATGCATATATACGCTCCATACCTTCGATAAGGAAGGGATGTTCAGGACGTCCAGTAGATGACGACAAAGAGTGCAGTTTTACGTCGCAATGTTTGTGGTACTTACCCTCAGTAGCAACAAGTTCACTTATACATGAAAGACGCCGAAGAATGTGTTGCCCCCATTCACTAGCTTGTCTAGCTTTTTCCACAATCAATTCTTTCACTTCCAGTGTTTCCCTTTGTTGGAGTTCATCCTGTAGATATTTGGGCAATCTTATCTGCTCTTTGAAATATTCCTTGGAGAATTTTTCACCACAAAGGAAACTATAATATCCAATGATGTGACGCCTTGAATCCGACGCACTTTTCAGCCTTTCCCCATACGAAGACGATGGTTGTGCAAATCAAACATCTCCTTCTCGCTGGACAAATGCTTACACATTACTTTCCACAGTGTTCCTCTTCCTGCATGCGTCATGTAGGGTCACTTCATTTAAACTGCACAAAAAACCTCATGTTCCTTTCAAGCTCACGTTTCTGACTCATTTTTATCAGCGTCGAAATTCCTCGTTTTTTCACTGTCACTGTTCCCTCTGCAAGCACTTACCGACGATCCCGAAACAAACATGCGACGGGGGTAGCTCCGACATATTGTAAAACAGAAAGTACTTAAAACGCCACCAAGATCAAGATTTAGACGATTTTTGTTTGAAACATTCTTCACAGATCCGAATACGGCTGTTTCTAAGGGCAGACTGGGTGTAGTGGGGAAGGCCTCGGAGGCAAGAAGTTTGAGAGGAAGGACAGAACACCCGCTAAGTCACGACTCTGAGTAAGGTGGACGGAGAGGCTTACGTCTTTTTTTTTTTTTTTTTTTTTTTTTTTTTTTTTTTTTTTTTTTTTTTACATCAATACCTACTTTCACAAATATATTTGTATGCACTAACACATAATTACACCTATTTATATACAATACGTTAATAATCATCGTCAATGAGTAATTCTTCTTTTTTCTTTAACATACACAGGATAAGAGGAGTGCAATCCGTCTGGGTCAATTTATTGAATACTCCGATTCTTCGAAGTTTTCGTTTTTTAACGATAACTAGAAATCTATTGGGCTTATGGACTTCGTTCAATACTTAGATTAAAGTTAAATAACTGCTCTATAACTTTGTTTTGTATGACATTCCCCGTGGGATGATCATTAGAGCCAATATTCTAGCCGAAAGATGACTAAAATCCAAAATTTGAACTTTTTGGAGAAATAAGTCAATTTTTGAAGTCTAATATCTCGGGAACTATTGGACTTACAGAGCTGCGGTTGGACTTAAATTTTAGAATATTTTATCTACATTAATAGAGGTGTGAGTGACTTTTCGTCAAAAAACCACCCTTCACGAGTTATAAGCCAAAACCAGAAAAAAGTCCGAAAATTTCGAGGTTTTTTGGCTGTTAAAAGTTACGCAAAAGGATTTCGAAGCTGCAAACTTGGTTTAATACTACTCTAACATGTCCTAACAACATACCAAAAATTCAGCTTCCTGCCATTTTTTTGGACCTAAACATACCTGAGGACTGACCTATAGGTAATGAGACAATAAAATTAGTAGATGAGTGTTGTTCTTTGGGTAGCAAGATAACTTCTGATGGTTGAAGAGAAAAAGATGTAAAATGCAGAATGTCTATTACAAGAAAAGCGGATTAAAGAAGCAGAATCTGTTGACATCCAATATTAATTAAAAATATTACGAACTCCTTTTTGAAAGCATTTGTTTGGAGAGTAACATTGTATTGTATGGAAGTGAAACGTGGACGGCAGGGAGTTCAGACAAAAAGATGATAGAAGGTCTTGAAATGTGGGGCTACAGACGAATGGTGAAGATTGGATGAGTAGATCACGTAACTAATATGGAGGTGTTCAACAGAACTGGGGAGAAAAGGAGTTTCTAGCATATCCTGACTAAGAGAAGGGATAGGTTTGAGGGATACCTGAAGGAATCGTCAACTTAGCATTAGAAGGCAGTGTGTGGGGTAAAAGTCGTAGAGGGAGACCGGGGGACGAATACAGTAAGCAGATTCAAATGGATGTAGGTTGCTGCACATATTCTCAGATGAAGAGGCTTGCACAGGACAGGGTAGTGTGGGGAGGTGTATCAAAGAAGTCTGCGTACTGAAGACCACAACAATAAGTATTTTTGGACAAAACTTTTAAAAAAATTCTGTAACCCTTCGTCTTTTGATGACTGTTGACATAGGCACGGGTGGTTCCTATAACACTAAATAAATTAACCATCATTTCATTGTTTAAAAATGTTTAAACGTCAAAATCGCTTGGGTTTGAGATATATCGGATACAATACACCGAATCCAAAATGAAAAAAAAGCATACTGAGGAAATGGCAAACAGATAATACTCGCCTTAACATAATCAGTAGATATTGGTAACACTGACAAGTTCAATGTCTAATAAGGCTCATCTACAAGTTATTCTTGAAAACATTATGGAGATGCATCGATATTTAGCATTAATTAAAATAATTTCCGAGCTGCCAGATTGTTTTGGGTAAAATAGCTATTAGTTCCTGCAATCACCTCCTCATTTGAATGCAGTCTTTGTCCTGCCAGCTATTTCTTCAGATTGGGAAAAAAATAGTAGCCGGAGGGAGCCAAGTCTGGAAAATAGGGGGAATGTGAAACGAGTTAGAATCCTACTTCCAATAATTTTGTTACCACACCTGCTAAGGTGTGTGCTGGTGTATTGTCGTGATGGAAAAGGACTTTTTTGTGGGGCCAATCGCCAGCGTTTTTCTTGCAGATCGGTTTTCAAACTCTCCAATAACGATGAATGATATGCACCTGTAATAGTTTGACCCTGTTCCAGATAGTCTATCAGGATTATCTCTCGAGAATCCCAAAAGACCGCCCCCATACCCTTTCCGGCCGAGGGATCGGCTGTTGCCAATATTGGTGCAGATTGTCCCTTGGAACCCCATTGTTTAGATTATTCTTTGGTCTCTGGTGTATAGTAATGTATCCATGTTTTATCCACAGTAACGAAACAACGCTTAGTAAAGTCCCGCTGATTCTGATTCTTCCTGAACAGCTGCAAACTTTCCTTACAACACTTCACACGATTCCGTTTTTGGTCAAGTGTTAGAAATCGCGGCACCCATCTTGTGGATAGATTTCTCATATCCAAATGTTTATGCAAAATATTATGTACCCGTTCATTCGAGATACCTACAGTACTAGCAATCTCACGCGCCTTACCTCTTCTGTCATCCATCACCATATCACGGATTTTAAAATGATTTCTGGAGTCCAGAATGTTCAGTGTCACTTGTGCCCATATGGCCTCTCCGAAAATTTTGAAAGCACTTATAAACTGTTCTAGTCGAAGGTGTAGAGTGGCCATAATGTTTATCAAGCTTCTCTTTAGTCTCCTGAGACGTTTTGCCTTTCATAAACTGATGTCTAATCACCACACGAAATTCATTTTCGTCCATTCTTTGACAGTCACCCGACCTCCTTGATTCACACGAATGCCAAACAGGAAGAAATACACCAATATGGCTGAAACAGGTGTGCGTTCTTTCCAAAGATGCTACTAACCAAACACTACCTTGATACGCGCCGGTGGTGCCATCTCTCGGACTTTGCACAGACTTTTCAAACACCCCTCATAGCCTGAAACAAAACGGTAAGTCATCCGAATCTTATGCAGACAGGTTTACTGCAAATAAGCTAAAGGTAATACTCTTTAGCAGCTTAGTCGCCCCCCCCCTTTTCTCTCTCTGTATCTCTTTCTCTCTGTCTCTGTCTCTGTCTGTCTGTCTCTCTCTCTCTCTCTCTCTCTCTCTCTCTCTCTCTCTCTCTCTCTCTCACACTCTCCCTCCCTCTCTCATGACAAAAAGTCGTTGCACTTAACTAAGCTTACAGCAGTGGCTTATCTGGGATCATGGACGTCTTACTTCAAGGTTGCGCACCTGTTGTATCTCCTCGGGAGAAGATAACTTGCTGTGAATACATTATTCAGTAGTGCCTTTATCTACTTTTTTTCGCTGCTCAGCAGAGCTCTAATGCTCAGCATTACGGCGTCACGTGTTACTGCACACATTCACCTACACATTAATTGCTAATGAGGTACTAAATAAGCCCTGGAATCCCTCTACGCAATTAAGCAATGCTCAAGACTACTGGTAGCTAAATATTTTCCATTTATCTTTCCTTTCAGCTTTGACCGTCATTAGTTTTCTGTGGAAACTCTTGCAGCAAACGAGCTCCCAGTATTGTGTTTCCGATGGCTTCCTGGATCGACTAACCCTGCCCTAATTGACAGTGTACTTAAAAACAAGAAAGTGAGAAAAATTACAACACTTTTGTGTGCTAGCCAGCAAGAACAGTAGTCAGAAAAACTGGTGTCTCATCCCATATTTAAGCAAAATTACAGATCACATTGGTAAACAGTTAAAATTTCGAGATTTTTTATCTCGAAATTACAGGCCTGCACCTTCTAACACAACAACATTTCAAAGTATTTATTCAATAGTAAGGACAAAATTCAACCCCTATCACAGAGTAGTGTGTACAAGATCACGTGCAAATATTGTGGGAAAGTGTATGTTGGTCAGTCTGGTAGGGCTCTTACCTATTAGATTGTCAGAACACGAAAGAAGCTGGAGGTTAAAAAAGACAGATTCAACCTTTGCTGAACATCTGATTAGAGAAAACCATGATTACGGATGTACACTGTGAAATCCTACATTCCCTGAAGAAAAGCAGAAATATTGGAAATCAGTTAACATTTGGTTCAAATGTTTGTATAGTCTATGGGACTTAACTACGGGGTCATCAGTAGTCGAACTAGGACGGCACAAATATCCATGCCCGAGGGGGATTCGAACCCCCGACCTTAGTGGCCGTGCAGACCGTGACTGGAGCGCCTCAGTCCCCTCGGCCACCGCGGCCGGCTTAACATTTGGCTCTGGATGCCAGTTTAATATTAAACGATCAGATCCAGTTCCCCTTCACACCTCTACTGAAATGTTTTAGTTTTCAACAAAAATAATCATGTCCGTTTTGATGCTTTACGTATGCTTATCATATTTTTATATAAATGTTAATAACTCTCATAAAAATGTACTTGTAATGTACTTTTCTGAGAACTAGTCTATTTTCTGTGACAACATATTTGTAAATCGTAACATGTTTGTAACATCTTTGAAAACATGTACATTACAGTCACCTGATGATGGCCTGAGTGGCCGAAAGCCGGTTTGTGACGAACAAATAAGTTTTGCAGAACATCAGGAAGTTGTTGCTTTTGATATTATCTTTACAATAGTATTTACAGTATTTAGTAAAGAAGCTTCAATGCTCACATGTCAACATGATAAATTACATTATCGAATTATAAATATCTAAAACGTAAAGTTTAATATTGGTAGATGGTGTATTATGTCTACATTGTAGGGTGGGTCGAAAAAAAAAACTACTTTTACCGAACCGTTTATAAGGGAAACGTTACCTGTTGTCAAAGAAAAAATACGAAATTAACAACTTAAAGTCGGTAACATTTTCCGGTCGCGTATCATAGTTACGGATAACGATATATTTCAAGATGGCGCGTTAAAAAACTAATTCAGAAATTTAAAAAATAATTTTTATGGACATTTAATGGTGTAAATAAGCTAAATAAATCAGGTTCTGGCCAATTATGTAATATTTTTCGTTCGTGTACTATCTTGGAAAGAACAGAAACTAGCCAATATTTTGCAATTTTCGCTGTGCATCGCTTCACTCGTTTTTCTAGAATACAACGACCAAGAGCTCGCCTCATGGAGATGGTTGCAGATCGAGTTCCACCCACAACTTACCCACCAACCATCCAGTTGTTAGGTGTGGTATTTACGTTATATTTGTAATTATTATTATTTTTTTTCGAATGTTACCCATAGAGTAAAATTCCTTGGTTTACTGCCTCTCTTTTATTCTCTTTTATATCCAGTACACACCGAGTCTGATATTTTCGACAAATGAGGCATAACCGATCAAGACTTACTCGAATTGACATTTTGGAAAATATGGTGGAAAGGAAGGCCATTGAAATGCAGCGGGCGAACATTCCATTGTAGGGGCGTCCTACATGATTTCTTAGCCAGTGAATAACGGCGTTCAACTGTTTGTAGAGCTTATAGGTCTTAACTACAGGGTAATCAGTCCATAAACTTACAAAATACTTATGATCTATCTAATACTAAGGACGGCACAAATATCCATGCCCGAGGGGGGATTCGAACCCTCGAACGTAGCGGCCGTGCAGACCGTGACCGGCGCGCCGCAGTCCCCTCGGCCATCGCGGCCGGCTACGCCGTTCTTTCACCCATTGTTGGTTGCAGTACCGCACACCATACTACTCCTAATTTTTCTTAGAGACATAGATAGTTTTGATAAACGAGAAATAATGCTGTGAGTTAATAGGATTAGCTGAACTCGAGGAAGGAGATAAATGACCAATATAAGTTGAGCCAGGTTTCTGGATAAGAGAACAGTCATCTTCTTGCACATACCTACCATATCTCTTGTCATTCAGTTTTCCGCCGACGAGAATGTCATGCTTTCGTCCGTCAAACAAAAGTCCCCCAAATTGACTCAGGAGATATGAACTGACTTTTGAAATCCGTCTTCATACAACTCTTTTTCTCTTTTATGTAAGACTTTTCAATCACACAGGAAGAACTTGTGTCAGTTATCATCCCAATGTCTCGCATAACACTTAACACTATTACAGCAGCTGCCCGATCAGAAACATCGAACAGATCACGGTTTAATGGTATTGCGCTAAGTTTAGTTCTTATTTGGCATTTGTGCTTTGCACATTGTTCGAAGTCGTCTTCCTCACTCTACGTGGCTTCAATATAATTGTGTTTATCCTCATCTGTTTCTGAGTACTCTGATATCAACTTTTCTGGCACTCAGTGCTCGTTGAAGGTTGCGAGTTTTCCCCTCTGCCCTCGTCTTTAACTTCCGTGTAACTGTTTTGTCAAGAGATCCGAAGTTTCTAGAATTCTAATTCCGTTGAAGACACATGGACCTCAACCCGAGGACAGGAATTTTCTTTTTTTTTCACACATAAAGACGTAGCAATGAATGCACCTGCAAAATTGTCATTGTACGACACACAGTTCAATAGCCATGACATTAATGCGCCAAGAAATAGTTTTCTTATTTATTTTACCGGATTGCAATTAACGAGATTATGCTCATTTAATGCTTAATAATGAAAGCTTTTAGCGAAGTCGAACAAACTTAACATATTTTAAGACTTGTCTAAACATTTTCCCGCATAAATGCTTAAACGTCAAGTATTCAACACATTAACTCATTTGTAATCAGAAGCTTGTCACTATTTATTACAGGACAGGTGGATAGTGAAAGAATCGGCGGTTTACCGGTTTATTACTGTTCGGCATGTACGTTCATCTCAATGTAACACGAATGTGCTCCGCCATCCGTTGACAGATTACCTCTGCACACGCCATTGCACCATCAACGTATTTTCGTCCTGCCCTAGTTCGCCTATCTTCGTGAGTTATCATCATCCTAGGACGCAATTCCTTTCTGATTCTAACTCAAACTTTACCAAATAACTTATGACGCTTGTACTAGAGACAGCAACACTACTGAAAGCATTATATTTTTGGCCCACTTTAGATTACGGTAGTAACACTAAAAGTGGGGCTTTGCGATCGCCTATTGACAGCTAGAAATTTAAATGAAAATAACGACTTCACCGTTCATCTGACACGAAAACTGAATAAACGAATTTCTAGAGTAGAAAATTCTCTACAACTTTGCCTCATACATATATGGTGAATCACCTAACACTTGCACCGCAAACATTTCGGAAACGGAAAGTGCGATTGATGTGCGGTTTTCACAGAATGGATTGGTAGTCAACAAGGACTTGTATTGTTAGCGGATAAAAATATTGTAAAAATAACTAGAAAGTTAATTTTTTATGCAAACATACAATTTTTCAAATGGAACAATGGTTGTTTCTATCATGCACTGAAATGTTCAAATGTCTGTATCGTCTACGGGACTTAACTACGGGGTCATCAGTCCCTGAACTTACAAACTACTTATGAACTAACTAAGACTAAGGACGGCACAAACATCTATGCCCGAGGGGGGATTCGAACCCCCGACCGTAGGGGCCATGCGGACCGTGACTGAAGCGCCTCAGTCCCCTCGGCCACCGCGGCCGGCTGCACTGGAATGTTTGACACCAGATGTGTACAAAGAATTTTGAATGATAATTTTATTACGTTGAGTTTGGCAGTTACAACCGTTCAAAGTTTTGGGGGCAGAGGCTACGACAGCGTAGCTAACTGGCTGGTGGTCATGAGAAAGTGGGCCGTTCCCCAGATGATTTTACTAGACGGTAAATGACGGCGTCATCTGCAAACAACCCAAGAGAGCTACTTAGATTTTTTCCCAAGTAAGAGCATCTACCCATATCCATTTGAACCTGTTTGCTGTATTTGTCTCCTGGTCTCTCTCTGATTTATATCCCCCCCCCCCCAATACACACACTCTTCCCTCCAACACTAAATGACGATTAGCTCTTGCTTCAGGATATGTTCTACCAATGGATATACCAGAAATTTTGTTTCTCCCCAGTTCTGTTCAGAACCACCCCATTAGTTACGCGTTTTACCTATCTGATTTTCAGCATTCGTCTGTAGAATATTTCAAAAGCTTCCATCCCCCCCTTGTCTGCATTATTTATCGCCCACATTCCACTCCCGCACAAGGCTCCCCTCCAGACGAATGCCTTCAGAAAAGATGTCCTAACACATTAATATTCGACGTTAACAAATTCACTTCTTCAGAAATGCTTTTCTTTCCATTGCTATTCTAAAGTTTATATCTTTTTTGCTTTGATCAAGTAACAAAACTCACCTGCCATCTTTATTGTCTCGTTTCCGAATCTAAATCTCTAGCATCGCCTGATCTGAATAGCATTAACCTTGTTTTTTTCTCTTATTAAAGCTTATATTATACGATCGTTTCAATACATTGTCCACTGCATTCAATTGATCTTTCAGGCATCACACCTATACAAATTTTAAGACCCCTCCGATTCAAGTTTGTATACTGTAATGTGAGGGAAACGCACCACGAAAGAAGTAGTCTCTGAGCCATGATGCAGCTCTACATTTCTGACATTTAAAATGTCGACCCGACAGTCTATTTTTAATTTTTATTTCTTTGATTGTGGATAAATCTCCCCAATCTTACCATTCAAAAGAAAGAACATCTCAAAATCAGATTCATCCGATGCGTCTGCACGAACAGACAATTTAGTCAATCCCGTTCCAGATCCTACAGCTACTTGTAACCCTTACAGAATATCAGTCTCAAAGACATTTGCTATGAGTTTACATAGGCGGAAGTCTTCCAATATAGAAAGAGCTACTACCTCACTTTGTGACTAGTCCAGGGCGCTCGCGTTCATTGTAATCACTGATCAAAGTAGGACAATATAAATGGTAGGAAGTATGTAGCCATTGAAAAGTCCTGAAAGGTGCACAGAAACACTTTCGTCACGAGCTGACACAATTCAGTACATAAAAAATTACTTTGTATGTGACTCATAGCACACCTTGCGTGTTAGAAGTGCGCATTGGTATTAACAAGTGAATGAAATAATTTTGGCCCTAACCACTGTCACTACATTTTGCACACAGTATGGAGGTTGCTTAATGTCTTTGTACTACCCATTACTGGTATCTGCATGTAAATGAGACTTGACTTTCCAAAAAAAAAAAAAAAAAAAAATCAAGTGTTTGTATAGCTTATGGAACTTAACTACGGGGTCATCAGTCCCTAAACTTACAAACTACTTATAAACTATCTTACACTAAGGACAGCACAAACACCCATGCTCGAGGGGGGATTCGAACCCCCGACCGTAGTGGCCGTGCAGACCGTGACTGTAGCGCCTCAGTCCCCTCGGCCACCGCGGCCGGCCTCGACTTTCCAGACAAGCCTCTGCACTGAGCACTACTTTGATCAATCATTAATTATTAAATTTTTGAATTAGCAGAAAAGGGGAAAAAGTAATCTACTGAACTGAAGAAGCAGGTTCCTTTTAAATATTGATTATTATAAAAACTGAGGAAAAACGTCTACTACGAGAGATAGCATGTAATTATTGTAAACTACGCTTATAACATTTGATGACATAAAAAATGGTAGCAGTATGTCTAACTGGCGAAATTTACGAAAAACAAATTCAGATTTATTTCGGCCAGGAATGTGCACTCTCTTGGTTAGATAGAAGAAGGAAAAAGCAAGTTTAACATGCAAATGACTTTAACTAACAGAACAAGGAAAGAGGCAGAGCAGAAACATTCTTTTTACGTTCCTTAGTTGCAGTGGTGGGGACACATTACCATACCAGTATCTGCAGCAGCTGTTGTGGTTGTAGCAGCTTGCAACATGGCCAGTCTGTGGCTACAGACAAGCCTGATCATCATCGAAGTTACAATTTAAACCTGCCCTATGCTGTAATAACAATAGGAATTTAAATTAATAAAGAACGACGGTGTACATCTATAGCAGGAAAAAAACGGATTGTAAGTTAATTTCAATGACTGCAAAGAAAATTTTGAAGTTAACGCTATTGACTTTGATTTGTGTGATACAGAATGAGGCTCATAACTCATACGGACAGTGAGAGAAGCTCCTTGTTTTAGGATCGAAAAAATTACGCCCTTCACTTGCTCCATCAAATTGGAATATTTACGGAATGTGTGACATTAACTGCGGATGGATAAAGTTGAAAATGTGAACCTAGCCGGGATTCGAATCCGGGTCTCCTGCTTTCTAGACATTTGCGCTAACCGCTACAACGCTGTGCACACAGCGATCACCACACCTGCACGGAATTACTCTAGTACGCCTCCCGTCAATTCTCAACTTTACCCTGCCGACTAGTACTCAGACTCGTAGTTTTTATAACAGACGGCACATATATATGTATAACTTATACAATATGCCAATGACGGGCAATGCTCCTTTCTTCAGTGCGGAGGCACTCCTAGACCAGTACTCTTACGGGAATCAGTTTATATCTTATAAAACCAAATGTGGTACAGATACTCTTTAAGGTCAAGAACCATTTGCTATGGTTGAAATAACCACCTACGATACATAGTTCATACGATAACACGTCATAAACATTGAAAACTGTCACATCTTGCGACTCGTGACAGCGTTATGTTATTCGTCCACTATTTAACAATGAGAGCACTTAGCGACTTGCAGTAAACTTTGAACATCATTTCAAACCTTTACGAAACTTTTTCTCTCTGACAACCCCAACAAAATGATGAAAGGAAAAAAAATTATCTCTTACTACTTTTCCGATGTTCGTGATGTATACCTAAGGCTTTTGGCATGACGTTACAAGCTATTACTTCTACACTGTAAATTGTATTCGCGAGACAATTCACAGACAGCACACATACATACCACTGAATGTTCTTTTGATACTATATCACATATGGTTCATGAGATATGAAGTCATAAGCAATTTGGTTCATGAAAAACCGCATCATCACGCATGACGTTTTGATTTATTACGTCTTTACTTCTAACACTATTGACGACATATCTTGCAGACATTATGCACCACTCAATGTGCCTTCGAATTTACATCATAGCACGGCACATATTTCAGGATATATGATGTCATAAACAATGAAATTTCCGAATAACTGCTACATCGTACGGTCACATCTCCTCCTAAAATAAGGGACCTCTTTCAACTACACTTGGAACACATATTGCTTACTATCAGACAACTATCATTGTGGGGTTAAAAACTACCTACGACACATAGTTCAGAACACATGGCGTCGTAAAGAATAAGTCACAAAAACTTTTCCATCACGCGACGCTTGATTTACGAGACTTCATTCATCCATTATTTAATCATCGCAGACATTTCCATAATATTACACTTTATAAATCTGGAAAATTATATTAATGCAGGACACATAGTCAAGGCTATATTATGTCATAAGTATTGCATGAAAACGAAACTTAAATGGACAGATAGTAAGGTAGAAACCGATGGACGGAAAGGAAAGACATATAGAAAGGGGGATTAGCAGATAGAGAGAGTGAGAGAGAGAGAAGGAGAGAGGAAAGAAGATGGAACGGAGAGATGGGGAGTAGGAGATGGAAACACATAGAGTGGGTAGGAAGAGATTGACAGGAGGGTGTGTGGGCATGAGATATTATGGAGGAGAAGATGCAGAAATAGAGGAGGAAGGGAAAGGGAAGAGAATGTTGGAGAGAGAGACGGGGGAGATGGACAGGAGTGTTGAGGATGAGGTTGACGGAGGATGAGAGGGATGGAGAGAATGGGAACAGGAAATACATAAAAAAAGTGTATGGAATAGATCTGTTTTGTTTCTAATATGAGACTGGAAAAATCATACACCCGGGAAATGCCGGGTTACACAGCTAGTAGATAATAACTGCAGCGTTCGCCGTCGGGGGTCCGAGTACTCCCTTGGGCATGGGTATCTGTGTTGTCCTTAGGTTAGTTTACCTTAGTTTAAGTAGTTTGTAAGCTAGGGACTAATAACCACGGAGTTGAGTCGCATAGATTTACAAACATTCGATTTTTTAAAAAAATAACTGCAGGAACAAAAGCGGCGTCTGTTTTTTCGGGCATTTCCGAAAGAACAAACGCCACACATATATATGTAAATTGGAATGTATTTGATCTAGAGTCACGTAAATGTTTGTGTAATACTGAAAACTCATAAGCATATAATGAAGTGAAGATATTATGTCAAAATTACAAAGTTACAGGTTATGGAAACTTTTGCTCACTGAAAATGACTAACGGTGGGTGCCATTCAACGAATGCAAAGACTTACGAACCTCAAGAATATGTTCTTGAAATTTGAGCGTCGCCTTTGTTCACGTTTGTAGCGCTGCCAACAGTTGATTGCGCTACGGGCTTTCCGTGAGCAAGAGGAGATTTCCTTTAGTCCGTTCCACAACATCAGAACATATCAAGCTCTTTTTCTGTTTCTTGATATTAAAGAGGTATTTCGAGACGTCAAAGCGAGACAAGTAGTTTTAATTAAATGTGATTTCAAATGAGTGAATCATATTTATTTTGTATTCTCTATGGAAATTTGAAATTTATAATAGCTGTATCTAATTTGTCCGTCAGAAATTGGTTAAAACATTCTCCAAAATGAGGGGCTGATCCGAAAAACGCACAGCCATAAAGTAATTGATGATGATTTTCCTTCGTTACTACAAAGAGTAAAGTACATTTTAATTTTCACCGAACAATATTACGGTAGAATCTCGATTACCCGACCTAAACCGGCCGCGACAAGGACGGATAAGGGGGAAGGTCGGATAACACGTTACACAAAATGTAAAATAAAGCAGGCCTAATGAATTAAAAATTTAATACAATCTTATTTACTTTTTATTACTACCTATTAAGTAATAAAGAGTAAATAAGATTGTGAATTCTAGTGTGTCTGTGAGTGGTATACGAAAAGTGATTACATCGGGCGTGAAATTTAACTTTATTACTTCTTTACTGCTAGTGGTATTTCCAACACATCTTGCATATAATGTACTTACATAACCATAACTCAATGCACCTGCAGAATTGCATTAGTGTACATCAAATAATTGAGAAACGACATTCGTTAAAGTAAATCTCCTCTTGCTCACGGAAAGCCCGTGGCGCAATCAGCTGTTGGCAGCGTTACAGACGTGAACAAAGGCGACGCTCAAATTTCAAGAAATTCGTTAAAGACGTGCATTTGTTTAACCTGGAGCGCAGAACGAGTCTTACCTCAACAGTTACAGGAAAACCATGGGGGTCACAGTCTGTTGATATATCAAGCATTGCAGCCGATGACGAGGTCGTCTAAGTCGCGAAACTCTTTATGGTAAAAAGTGCAGCAGAAACGATACCAGCTCTCCAGGCGGGCAGTAGCTAGTAACAGAAGAATTGCATGATGCAAGCTGAGAAGTCGCTATATTTAATGCTTTTACTTTCATACTCACAAGTCACCAAATGTGGTGACGAATTTTCTAATAATAGGCCGGTTGCCAGGTATGTTTAGGTCCAAAAAAATTGCGGGAAGCTGAATTTTTGATATGTTGTTAGGACATATTAGAGTAGTATTAAACCAAGTTTGCAGCTTCGAAATCCTTTAGCTTAACTTTTAAGAGCCAAAAAACCTCGAAATTTTCGGACTTTTTTCTGGTTTTGGCTTATAACTCATGAAGGGTGGTTTTTTGACGAAAAGTCACTCATACCTTTATTAATGTAGATAGAATATTCTAAAATTTAAGCCCAACCGCTGCTCTGTAAGTCAAATAGTTCTCGAGATATTGGACTTCAAAAATTGACTCATATCTCCAAAAAGTTCAAATTTCCGATTTTAGTCATCTTTCGGCTAGAATATTGGCTCTAATGATCATCCCACGGGGAAAGTCATATACAACAAAGTTATAGAGCAGTTATTTAGCTTTAAAAATGTTCAAATGTTTGTATAGTCTATGGGACTTAACTACGGGGTCATCAGTCCCTAAACTTACAAACTACTTATGAACTACTTACTAACTAGGACGGCACAAATACCCATGCCCGAGGGGGGATTCGAACCCCCGACCGTAGTGGCCTTGCAGACCGTGACTGAAGCGCCTTAGTCCTCTCGGCCACCGCGGCCGGCTAGCTTTAATCTAAGTACAGAAAGAAAGTCCATAGGGCCAATAGATTTCTAGTTATCGTTAAAAAACGAAAAGTTGGAAAAATCGGATTATTCAATAAACTGACCCAGATGAATTGCAGTCCTCCTATCCTATATATGTTAAAGAAGAAGGAGGAATTACTCATTGACAATGATTATTAACGCATTGTATGTAAATAGGATTTTTTCAATACTGTTTTCAGCAAATGAAACAGAGAAGTTCCTTGAGCCCACTTCCTGCCATTAAAACATCGTTGGCCCCCATGAATGACAGAGGAGGTGAAAACCTGCAAGCTATGTTGATGAGCTAAGGATGATGGTGACTATCCACAATGTCTCGGGCTTTCAAGTAGAGTGGTTGGTCGTAGGTCTCAAAAATGTTTCCTGAGCGTAAATGCTTGTTCTTTAACTGGCCTCCAAAAGTGGTGTTAAAACAGTGTTGTCGTCGGTTGTGAGAGCATGGATAAAAGGGAGATATAAATCTTTAAACGTTTGTAAGGAAGATCTTCTGTCACTTGCTCCATGTATCCATTCCACCCTGGGATGCCTGGCATGTTAGTTGCTTTTCCATACAATCACAGCAGGTCTAGGGATTTTAGCAAAATGTCTCAGCGATTTTCACTTCGTTAATTGAAATGGCTGACAAGCCAGATTTCTTTCCAATAGAAGAATGTTTAATGTGTGTGGCAGTATGTGAACCTGATAGACTCTGCAGAAAGAGAATTCAAACGCGGTATGTTTTTGTCTGGGTGAACGGATGAATGAGGAGTCATGATCATTATACCACCCATTTCATGGAATGTATTTTCTCCATCAATTGTGTTAACAATTACATCTGAATTGTCGAACACAAACTATATAAAAGCTCCTTTTTCAAATAGTTGGGTCACTTCTCCACGGAGGATAGCGGAACTTTCAAAACGCATAGCCTCCGTATATGTACAAGAAATTCCCATATTGTGGAAAAGTTCAACAAGGTGCTTTCATCCAAATTTTCTATACAAATAGGTTCCAAAGCTTATTTGAATTGAGGATGGGAAAGATTTGGGCCTCGTTGCTGCCATGATTCCATGAGCAAATCCTATGCACTTCTTTTTCCACTGTTCGAGAAAAGAACGTTTGTTTTTTAGAATAATCTGTTCAAGCAACAGTTGCAGAGAATCAGAATCTGTTGCATCTGCGTCTTTTAAAAAGTCATCTGAAGGGATATTGAGTAGTGTCAAATGTTTGGGAACGAATGTCTTGCAGGATAATCTCTGCTGCAGCTCTGACAACTCTACGCCGCTCTTCAGCAGGATCAAAAACTTTGTAGAACTTATGGGACTTAACTACGGGGTCATCAGTCCCTAAACTTACAAACTACTTATGAACTACTTACAACTACGGACGGCACAAATATCCATGCCCGAGGGGGATTCGAACCCCCGACCGTGGTGGCCGTGCAGACCGTGGCTGGAGCGCCTCAGTCTCCTCGGCCACCGCGGCCGGGTCAGCAGGATCGCTAAGTCTTTGATTGTACCACTTTTCATAAAGAATGTTTTGTCCAATGTCTGTGACCATCAAGACTAGGCAGTGATACAAACCAACCTGCGCAAAAATAATTATTTCTCCATCTCTCCGTTTTAGATGGGCTTGAACAGTTGCAACTGTTGGTTTGTAATTACCTGTGAAGTTCTCTGCAATGAAATCACTTAAAAAAATTGTTTTCCTCTCTTGTTTCTGCAAGGTATGCATATGTACGCTCCATACCCTCAATAAGGAGGGGATGTTCAGAACGCCCTAGTTTACCTCCTGCACCAGTAGATCGCGACAAGGAGTGCAATTTTAGGTAGCAATGTTTGTGGTACTTACCCTCAGCACAACAAGTTCACTTATACATGAAAGACGCTGAAGAATCTGTTGTCCCCACTCACCAGCTTGTCTAGCTTTTTCCACAATGGATTCTTTCACTTCCAGTGGTTCTACTTGATGGAGATCATCCCGTAGATATTTAGGCAATTTTATCTGTTTTTCGAAATATTTCTTGGAGAATTTTTCACCAAAGGGAAATAAAAATCTCCAATTATGTGACGCCTTGAACCCGACGCACTTCTCAGCTGCTCCCCATGCGAAGACGATGGTTGAGCAGAGCAAACAGTTCCTCCTCGCTGGACAGATGCTTTCACATTGCTTTCCACAGTGTACCTCTTCCTACAAGCGTCATGTACGGACAATTCATTTAAATTGCACAAACATCTCATGTTCCTTTCAAGCCCACGTTTCTCAATACTTATCAGCATCTAAATTCCACGCTTTTCACTTTTTCACTGTCACTGTTCCCTCTCAAAGCACTTCCCAACGACCCCGAAACAAACATCCGACGGGGGTAGCTCCGACATATTGTAAATAAGCAAATACTTAAAACACCACCACGATCGAGATTTAGACGAGTTTTGTTTGAAACATTCTTCACAGATCCGAATACGGCCGTTTCTAAGGGCAGACTGGGGGTAGTGGGGAAGACCTCGGAGACAAGAAGTTTGGGAGGGAGGACAGAACACCCGACAACGACACTGTTTTAACTTCACTTTTGGAAGTCAGTTAAAGAACAAGCGTTTATGCTCAGGAAACATGTTTTGTGACCTACGACCAACCACTGTACTTGAAAGCCCGAGACGTTGTGGAGAGTCACCAGCATCCTCAGCTCATCAACATAGCTTGGAGGTTTTCACCTCCTCTGTCATTCATGGGGGCCATCGGTGCTATAATGGCAGGAAGTGGGCTCAAGGAACTTCTCTGTTCAATATTTGCTGAAAACAGTGTTGACAAAATCCTATTTACATACAATGCGTTAATAATCATTGTCAATGAGTAATTCCTCCTTCTTCTTTAACATATATAGGATAGGAGGACTGCAATTCATCTGGGTCAGTTTATGGAATAATCCGATTTTTCCAACTTGCGTTTTTTAACGATAACTAGAAATCTATTGAGCCTATGGACTTCGTTCTGTACTTAGATTAAAGCTAAATAACTGCTCTATAACTTTGTTTTATATGACTTTCCCCGTGGGATGATCATTAGAGCCAATATTCTAGCCGAAATATGACTAAAATCGGAAATTTGAACTTTTTGGAGAAATAAGTCAATTTTTGAATTTCAATATCTCGGGAACTATTGGACATACAGAGCTGCGGTTGTGCTTAAATTTTAGAATATTTTATCTACATTAATAAAGGTGACTTTTCGTCAAAAAACCACCCTTCACGAGTTATAAGCCAAAACCAGAAAAATGTCAGAAAATTTCGATGTTTTTTGGCTCTTAAAAGTTAAGCTAAAGGATTTCGAAGCTGCAAACTTGGTTTAATACTACTCTAATGTGTCCTAACAACATATCAAAAATTAATCTTCCTGCAATTTTTTTGGACCTAAGGCCATTTTTTTATCTACGACGACTGGCCTATAATACATCAAAATATTTTTAACCCCTCGACCATGCTCGACTAGCCACCAGTCGTCACATTTTGGAGACTATACCAAATGTACTGAGGCTTTTATATCCGCCGCAATGGCCTCTTGACATTTCAACGTTATTTTTTTACGATAGGTTGTAACAGTTAAAGATGAACACTACAGCGAATAGTTCGCCCACATGTGTGTACCAACGAAGAACTCAGAATTGTATTTCCTGCTGACAATGTCGTTCCTACAAAGCGTATTTCTGGAACAAGATTTTGAAAGTATTACTGAAGGAATGAAATACTAGGAAAGGTGATTTTTGTAAAAGTAATGTGCAAGTATTTGCAACTCTTGTAAGATGAAACTACCAAATAAAAAAAATTCTGCTTGATTTTGCAATACACATTTTTGCTGCCCATTGCATAGAACTATTAGCAATGTCAAATCGCAGAAAAGCACGCTGAAACATGTCAGATTACTAAGCGAAGCATGAAATGCCGCGAGGCTCGAGAAAAATTACACGATCAAGGGGTTAAAGTAATATAACTGCTTCTGTTAATGGCAGTTATAATACCAAAATGTCAGTGCAGTGTATACATACGGCTCACAATAGCAGAGTCGTAACCATATCGTCCAAAGACGTTTTATGACCAGAAATTAATTGCATCGTGATGTGCTGAAGTTCCAAAGGAACTGATCATGATTACATTCACGTGCTCGGTAGGTACTTTCACGTTGCACGAGTTTTTAGTGGATTTTGGACATTTGAATATATTCAAAACTACACATGACTTTTAAATTCTTGGAGACGAGATGCTCCATCTCCTTGTAAATACCCTTTTCGCCTTGTCCTTGTGTCAGTGCCTCGCATGGACCTATGGTGATTTCTTTTGAGCAACTGTCCTCAACAGTTTATACACGGACGAATTTATTTATAATTAAACGTACACTTTTTCAAACTAGTATGTTGTTGTGATTCTTGAAGTTTTCCCGGCGTACGGAATATTCCGTAAAGTTTCGGGATTGTAGCCGGATCTCTCCACGCTACCCTAACCTAACCGGCAAAATATATCGGTAAAACTGAAGGAAGAAACTTAGCAGGCTCAAGTGAAATAGTTGATTAACTAAATCAGAGCGTTAAGCTTTTGCGATCCTCATTAAGAGGCGAAGTTTCCAAGCGAATGAATTGTTAAAGTGTAACTAACACTGTAAATCAACACTTGATATTCGTTGTACCATTATTCTCTTTAAATCTCGCCTTTATTTGTAAATCTGTATGAGGAATTGCCGGATAATATTTTTCATAGCTGCTTAAATTTTTAGCGCCACAAAACCTCCGAAATACGGACGCATTTTGAACGTGTTGCTTCTCTCTAAATACACGTTCAATCACAATCGTTTCTCGGTATGTTTATACGACCCAGCCGTATGCACATTACCTGCGAGTTTCGGGACTCTTTATGTTAAGAGTCTGGCCTCGGTAGTCCCTCGCCGTAGCTAGGAGAAGTTTCTGTGTTGGAGATCCGGAGGTACGTCTTGAATCTCATGGCTGCACTACGCGGAAGAAAACTGACCTAGGAGCCAACTGTGGACCTTGATGCAGCCGCTACGGCCGGTCGTCAGGGAGTGTGGATACATCGAGGCAGGGTTCAGTCTGTTGGCGATCTCTATTGTAGCCGGCTTCCCCTTGTAATACGCAGTGCGTGTCAGGCTTGTTTATATTGTTTCTGTCTTGTGTAGCGGCGCACGTTTCTAGTATGCTGGAATACGGAGCAGGGCGTTCGCCTCTTGAGCATGTTTCCTGGCACACCACTGTGCCATGAGGGTTGCCCATTCACAGGGGGCACTCTGTGGCTGGTATAACACACTTTCTTTTTCTTTTACTTTTGGCCCACTTTAGGTTACGGTAGTAACACTAAAACTGGGCCTTTGCGATCGTCTTTTGACAGCTCGAAATTTAAATGAAAATAACGGCTTAACTATTCATCTGACACGAAAATTGAATAACCTAATTTGGAGAGGAGAAAATTCTCTACAACTTTGATCTCTTATGTTTTTTTCATATCTCGTAGCGTTTCAAAGATATTTACAAAAATAACGGCGATTTTGGGATGTCTGTCTGTCTGTGCATCTGTCCGTAACGTGTTCCCTGTTTTTAAGACAAACCGTTCAACCGATCAGCACCAAATTTTACAGACATGATTGTAGGCCGCCAGAGATCAGAACCTCCCTTTTCCAAATTTTTCGGACAGTAATACCTAAAAAAGCCGTTTGTAATATAATTTTAATTGAAAACGAACCGTTCACCTGATACGAAAATTGAATAACCTAATTGGTAGAGGAGAAAATTCTCTACAACTTAGCTCCTTTATGTTTTTTCATATCTCGTATCGTTTGAGACATATTTGCAAAAATAACGGAGATTTGACACCCTCCATTGAATTAACGAAAACCAACCGTTAGATGTCACGTGACATTCCTCGCGCAGAACTCTCTGTGGCATACGCCATCTTGCGCATATTTGATGATTTTCTTATTGTAACTTACACGTTGTCATTTCAAAGCAATGGCGCACTGAAGAATTAACAAAAACACATCGTTCTTCGTACGATACATGATAATCTAGTGTCTACAAATGCCATATTAGCATTAGTTAACAACGACCATCAATAGTATGAGATTATAGGACTCATCTTCTGATTGATAGCTGTTGCGTAGTGGGCAAGGCGTTAGACTATGCTGCTAAAAGTCGGTGGTTCGGAATCCGTCACTACCTAAAAGGGTTTCAGACACTTTTATTAATTACTTTTTATTATTTAGATTATTATTTTGGTCCAAAATGTTTGCAAAAACTTATAAAACTACAAATCTAAAGTGGGCCGTAAAACACGTCAGTTCGATTTTTTTTTTTTTTCATTTTCTTTGGCCCACTTTAGGTTACAGTAGCAACAATAAAACCGACCCTTTGCGATCGCCTTTTAACAGCTCGAAATTTAAATACAACTAACGGCTTAACTGTTCATTTGACACGAAAATTGAATAAACAAATTTGTAGAGGAGAAAAAGCTCTACAACTTTTCTCATTATTTCATATCTCATATCGTTTCAGAGATATTTGCAAAAATAACGGTGATTTGACACTGTTACTTAACTTTACGTAAGCTAGTACAGGCAAAGAAAGTAAACTTGAAAAATAGGTCAAGCTACCAAGGCGAAAAATGTGATACTATTTTTACGGAAAACGTGATGACAGTATGGGAGAGATATTAAAATAATAATTACAGAGGTTGAAGTTAAAAAAAGTGGATGTTCGTCAAAGCTAAGTTCAAATATCAATTAATTTTGCCGTTTGTTAAAATACGGTCAGAGAGAATACTACGTCTTGAGTGCATAGATATTATCACAGTACTAGAGTCGTAATCGTATCATCTATAATTTTTTATTATTTACATTTTTATTATTTTTGTCCGAAATGTTTCCAAAAAACCATGAAACTACAGGAAAACCTAAAGTGTGCCGTAAAACACGCCAGCGCGATTTTTATTATTTATTATTTTTAATTTTATTTATTTATTTATTTGGCCAGGAAGATCACGTAACCGCTTATGGGTGGGGTTTTATATTGGCTTTTTTAACGACGTGGCAATGTTGCACAGTATATTAATAAACTTGCTACAGGCAGAAAATTTTCAATCTTTTCCCCGAGTTCACCAGAGAAAGGACAGAATACGTCAATAGTCAGACATAATTGCAGCAAAGAAGAATTGCTGACATTGCTACAGCAAATATCAAATCAATTGCAACAGTCTGAATGAATTAAGCACCGAAGCAAGCAACACAGAAAATGACATCATGGTGACAGAGATATAACACCATAATCGTACCTGCACAAGAAAGCTTAATTCGGATCCAAAAGCAAATATTCATTTCACTGACATTATAGAAAGGGCATCTGAAAGGGAAAGTTGTGAAATCCTGAAGCAACGAAGAGAGCTGACCAAGTGGCGAAAATTAGGGCGCATGATGGCATTGCCGTCCTATAGTACCGGAGTGCATGAACATCACTTCTGTTCTGATGGAATGCTATTCAGTGGAGAGCGGAAGCATTTGTCATATTTCCAAACATGACTTCCAAATGTCCAACCTTGAACACTTTTGCAATCGAGCCAATAAACGAGGTACTACTTATCTCATCACTTATTTAGCTTTAGAAATAGAACTTTTCAATTACACTTTTGGTAACCCCGTATTGGAAAGCTAAGTTGCTGACTTGTAGAGGTCCCTTCATCATTTAACAAGATTATCTTAAATTAGGTAAATACTTGTTCCATAAGTCATGAATGCATTTCGTAATGATATGGGTCGTGTCAGATTAATAGACTGTATGATTACTTGATATTACAAGTAATTAATATCCTCGTAAAATTCCTAATTTATATCTAAAATTGCATCTATTTAACAGAAGCAGTCGCCATGCAGATATTCGTTTAATTTCTTCGCAAATGGTAGTTGGTCATCTGTCAGAGTTTTCATGCTATTTGAGGCAGCATAATTCACCCTTTTCTGTTCGATATAACCTTGTCATTAATAAAAAATTTCACAAGTTTATATACATGTAACACCTGCATTTCGTGTAGAGCCCCCACGAGCACACTGAAATACCGCATCGCGACGGCGAAAATTCGAAGCCACACCACTTAAGGAATATCCCTGACCCTGGCGAATGAGAACTCGCTAGCTCTCAGCCAATGAGATTCTGCGTGATTATTAACCGGAGATTCGGGCGCTACGCGCTCTCAAGTACTAAAGAAAAACTTCTTGTTTAACCTATACCTAACCTTCTTTAGGCTACGCTACAGAGCCCCCTTTTTTTAAAGTGAAAGTTAGGTTACGTATAGATTAAACAAGAAGCTATTTTTTTAGTACGGTTAAGAATCACGCAGAGTCTCATTGGCTGAGAGTTAGAGCGTTCTCATTGGCAGGAGCCAGGTATACACTTTAACTGGGGTGGCTTCGAATTTTCGCATTACGACGTGGCATGCAGTCGACTAATGTCGGGAGCAGTGCTGGAGGAAACTGACACCATGCATCCTGCATGGCTGTCCATAGCTCCGTAAGAGTACGGGAGGGTTGAGATCTCTCATGAACAGCACACTGTAAGGCATTCCACATATGCTCAATAATGTTCATGTCTGGGGATTTTGGTGGTGAGTGAAGGTGGCTGAACTCGGATGAGTGTTCCTGGAGCCATTCTGTCACGATTCTGGACGTGCGAGGGTGTCGCGTTGTCTTCCTGCAATTGCCCAAGTCCGCCGGAATGCACAATGGGCATGTATGGATGCTGGTGGTAAGTCGTTATGCGTACGTAAGCGTCACCTATCAGATGTTCCTAAACGCATATCACTCCAACTGCTCATGTCCTGCATCACTACAGAGCCTCCACCAGTTAGAACAGTGCCCTGGTGACATTCATGGTTCACGGATTCATGAGGTTGTACCCGAAAACATCCACCAGCTCGGTACTATTGGAACAGAGATTCGTCAGACCAGACAACATGATTACAGTCATCAAAAGTCGAATATCGGTGTTGACGGAACCAGGCAAACTGTAAAGCTTTTGTTTCGTACAGTCAACAATGATACGCGAATTGGCCTTCGGCTCAGAAAGCCCATGTGGATGTTTAGTGAATGGTTGGCACCCTGACACTTGGTGGCCCAGCAGTCAAATACGCAGCAATATGCAGAAGGGCTACATATCAGTCGTCGTTGGTCCTGTGGTCGCAAGATACTTTTACGACCGAAGCGATGTCGGAGATTTGATATTTTATGGGATTCCTGGTGTTCACTTGCACTCGTGAAATTGTCGTACAGGAGAATCCCCACAACATCACTATCTCGCAGATGCTCTGTTCCATCTCTAGTGCACCGACTATGACACTAGGTTTGTTGTTGTTGTTGTTGTGGTCTTCAGTCCGGTTTGATGCAGCTCTCCACAATACCCTATCCTGAGCAAGCCTCTTCAACTCCAACATAAGAACGGCAACCTACATCCGTCTGAATCTGCTTACTGTATCCGTCTCTTGGTCTTCCCTCCAACGCTAAATTCACAATTCCTTGATGTCTAAGAATGTGTCCTACCAATCGATCTCTTCTTTTAATCAAGGTATGCCAGAAATTCCTTTTCTCCCCAATTCTGTTCAGTACCTCCTCTTTAGTTACGCGATCCACCCACCTAATCTTCAGCATTATTCTGTAGCACCATCTTTCAAAAGCCTCTATCATCTTCCTGTCCGCACTGTTTATCGTCCATGTTTCACTCCCATACAAGGCCACACTCCACACAAATGCCTTCAGAAAGGACTTCCTTAGGCTTAAATCAATATTCGATGTTAACAAATTTCTCTTTTTCAAAAACGCTTTTCTTCCCATTGCCATTCTCCATTTTATATCCTCTGTACTGCGACCATTATTTGTCATTTTACTGCCCAGGTAACAAAACTCATCTGCCACCTTTATTGTTTCGTTACTTAATCTAATTCCTTCAGCATCGCCTGATTTTCTTAGACTGCACCCCATTACCCTAGTTTTGCTCCTGTTAATGTTCATCTTATATGGAAACTAGGTTTAAACTCACTTAAATCGTGATAACCCTCCACTGTAGCACCAGTAACCGATATAAAGTCAGCGCGAGACACTGTTGTCTTATATAACCGTGTACGACTGCATCCGCGGCCTCTGAGTGTTTACATATCTCTGTGTTTGCATGAACATACCTGTACCAGTTTCTTTGGCTCTTCAGTATATATTGTGAAGCTGCATTGAAAATCCCTAGATCCTTAAAAAATATCTGCAAAATAATTTTGGATATGTCCCAGCAATTATTCTGATTATACGCATTTGAGCAATGAATACTTTTTTAGTCAATGGTGAATTATCGCAAATTACGCTACTGGCCATTAAAATTGCTGCACCAAGCAGAAATGCTGATGATAAACGGATATTCATTGGGCAAATATACTAGAACTGACATGTGATTACGTTTTCATGCAATTTGGGTGCATAGATCCTGAGAAATCAGTACCCAGAACAACCACCTCTGGCCGTAATAACGGCCTTGAAACGCCTGGGCATTGAGTCAAACCGAACTTGGATGGCGTGTACAGGTACAGATGCCCATGCAGCTTCAACACGATACCATAGTTCATCAAGAGTAGTGACTGGCGTATTGTGACGAGCTAGTTGCTCTTCCACCATTGATCAGACGTTTGCAATTGGTGAGAGATCTGGAGAATGTGCTGGCCAAGGCAGCAGTCGAACATTTTCCGTATCCGGAAAGGCCCGTACAGGACCTGCAAAATGCGGTCGTACATTATCCTGCTGAAATGTAGGGTTTCGCAGGGATCGAATGAATGGTAGAGCCACAGGTCGTAACACATCTGAAATGTAACAGCCACTGTGCAAAGTACCGTCGATGCGAACAAGAGGTGACCGAGACGTGTAACCAATGGCATCCAATACCATCACGCCAGTATAGCGATGTCGAATACACGCTTCCAATGTGCGTTCACCGCAACGTCGCCAAACTCGGATGCGACCATCATGATGCTGTAAACAGAACCTGGATTCATCCGAGAACATGACGTTTTGCCACTCTTGCACCCAGGTTCGTCGTTGCGTACATCATCACAGGCGCTCCTGTCTGTGATGCCACGTCAAGGGTGGTCTCCGAGCTGACAGTCCATGCTGCTGCAAACGTCGTCGAACTGTTCGTGCAGATGGTTGTTGTCTTGCAAACGTCTCCATCTGTTGACTCAGGATTAAGACATGGCTGCACGATCCGTTACAGCAATGCGGATAAGATGCCTGTCATCTCAAGTGCTAGTGATACGAGGCTGTTGGGATCCAGCACGGCGTTCCGTATCGCCCTCCTGGACCTTCCGATTCCATATTCTGCTAACAGTCATTGGGTCACGACCAACGCGAGCAGCAATGTGGCGATACGATAAACCTCAATCGCGATAGGCTACAAACCGACTTTTATCAAAGTCGGAAACGTGTGGTACGCATTTCTTCTTCTTACACGAAGCTTCACAACAACGTTTCACCAGGCAACGCCGGTCAAACTGCTGTTTGTGTTTGAGAAATCGGTTGGAAACTTTCCTCAAGTCAGCACGTTGTAGGTGTCACCACCGGCCCCAACATTGTGTGAATGCTCTGAAAAGCTAATCATTTGCATATCACAGCATCTTCTTCCTGACGGTTAAATTTCGCGTGTGTAGCACGTCATCTTCGTGGTGTAGCAATTTTAATGGCCAGCAGTGTATGAGGTCATACGAAAGACGTGCATGAAAACAGGCAGTAAACTAATTTAATGAGATGTTTATCAACAAAATTTGCAATAATTCCATAGCATTAAGTTCGGAACGCAGACGTTTCAGCAGACCATCAACGTTTTGCTTCCAATTCAATCTGTCATCTATGCAAACTCCAAACGCTTTGAATATTGTACCTTAGCTACAGACTTCTGTTAGAAGTCACGCTATTTACACTACAGTCGGGGGTTCGAATCCCCCCTCGGGTATAGATATTTATGCCGTCCTTAGTCTTAGCTAGTTCATAAGTAGTTTGTAAGCTTAGGTACTGATGACCCCGTAGTTAAGTCCCATAAGTACTACAAACATTTGAACAATTGTCACGATATTTACTTTACAAAACTGTGTATACCGCGTTTTATAATAATTTAACGAGAGTCCATTTGTAGAAAACAACAATTTTCTGTAATATACTACTTACAATGTCATGGATTAATTCTTGTTTCTTGGGTGTGATTACTACGCTTGCAAAGTCAGACAAAAATTATCTTTGCATCTTCTTGAATATAGAATGCCAAATCATTAATATATATTAAAAACAGTGAAGAACCCTGTGAAATCCCATTCTTAACAGGTCCCCAGTTTGAGGAGTCAGCTGATTATTGCACATTATGTTAATGGCTTATTCCATCTTTCTGCTCTCTTTCATTTAAACTGTTTGTGCACAGTCCCCACTCTTACCACTATACTTGAGCTTATTTAGAAGACTTCCATGATTTCGTAGCATCGATGTTGTAACTAGGCGAGAAACCAAATAAGAACATCTATGGCTGGCATGCTCAGACAGTTGAAGATTAACATCCAGGTAGTGTTGAGTTTAATGCAAGTAGTAGTGAAGTTTCTGTCATGGAAAAATTACGTATGCATTGAAAAAGAACATCGTTGTTATTGTTGGCTAAGAAAAAACTTAATACATTTATCACTCTTGAAGCAAAAATTTATTAAAGAAAGAGCACTAAAATTTGGAATCCATGAACGCATGATTTGCTGAATCATAAAGTAATCTTGAGAGTACAGATAGCTCACGCTTTTAGTCCACCCGGTGAAAAATATAGTTTGTTCTGATGTGATGCTGTCACATGGTATGACAAGTCCTCAAGTGAATAATAAACTTGAATTCTGAAAGGTACGTAGATAAATTTTGATGATACTGTATGACTGATGAGCTGAATGACTGTTGCACCTCACTAATTTCGCGATCGGTCAAATATTGGCTTGACTCTCAATAATGCATATATAATTATTGATGGTTTTTCCCTGATATTGATCCTGTATTGTTTATGTGGCAGTAGTGATTTGAAAATGCCGCGAGTCTTCGGAGAGAAACGTGGCGCAGTGGTTAGCATCACAAATTGCTGTGCTTGCGGTCCCCAGTTCAAATCCCGTCAAGGACAAAAGAAATTTGATTTCTTCGTATTCATTGTTTCTAGAATGTTCTAGATGTTTCTTATATTTAATGTACTTGTAAGTTCCAGAAAATTCTTTCTATGTATAAATAGTGGAGCATTCCAAGCAGGAGTCAGTCTGTGTTAGCGATAAACGTGTTCTAAGTGTAAAGTGTCGTGCTCTATAACGATCAGCCTTCGAATTGCGGACAACCTGCAGTTTGCAATGTGACAATATGAAGAACAATAACTTTCATTCAAATATTCGTAATCATTTAAGACTGATTATGCCTTTCAGCGTTCAGCCTGAAACATTGTACCCCTTATAAAATTTCTCCGTGATTCCCTATTCAATGGTAACACTGATGCCTCGTCTGACGTCGAGCCTACTACTTCAGAAATCATTCTTCTCCAGGGTTTACCTCGAGTATACAGGGTGTCTCGCCTAACGCTTCCATCTCAAATATCTCTGGTACCACCAAAGATATTAAAAAACGATTTTCACCAGCATGAACTTACGGCAGGGGCCTAAGAAACTAAATACTATGCGAAATTTTAAAACGTTTACAAATACTATTTTCAACACAAACTTGTGTTTTTTTTAATGGACACCCACTATTTTTTCGTATGCAATCAATAGCACAAAAAATCACATAAACAATGGCGTTTATTGCATCGCAATACGCCAATTACATCCCGAGATATTGCGACGCGAAGTTGACGCTTGAAATAAATTAAGCGCACAGCCAGCGCACGTCCTGAGTCTCAAGTGTGAACCTCACGCAGCCTATGTCAGGGGCTCACCTCTAGTTGTCATTTCGCAACAATAAACATTATGCGCAGGACATCCATCATTCTGATACCGCATTATTTGACACATTATAATAGGTGGATCAGATCAAGTAAGGTACAGCTCAAGAAGGGACTAAACTATCCCCCTTTAAGAGTGCCGTTAATGAAATGGATTAATGATGTGTTGTCATACAATACCACATCATACATTAACACTCCACTAATGTACGTCATTCAGATCACGATTACCCGCAGCGTGAGGTTCACGCTTGAATCTCAGGACGTGCGCTAACTGTGCGCTTAATTTATTTCAAGCGTCAACTTCACGTCGCAATATCTCGGGATGTAATTGGCGTATTGCGACGCAATAAACGCCATTGTTTATGTGATTTTTTGTGCTATTGATTTCATACGAAAAAATAGGGAGTGTCTATTTAAACAAACACAAGTTTGTGTTGAAAATAGTATTTGTAAACGTTTTAAAATTTCGCATAGTATTTAGTTTCTTAGGCCCCTGCAGTACGCTCATGCTAGTGAAAACCGTTTTTGAATATCTTTTGTCGTTCCAGAGATATTTGAGGTGGCAGCGTTAGGTGAGACACCCTGTATGTACCGTCTACAGCCGGATCCATGGGTCTCTTAGGTAATCATGCTTCTCCTAAGCGTGTAACATGACGCCACCATCTCAACCGGTTTTCTCTAACTGCTTCATCTTTGCTGTTCATTCCCAGCTTTTATTTTATTTCTTCATTTTGCACACCCTCCTGCCATTGTTCTCATCCGTTAGTACCTGCAAACTTCCTTGCTACTTTTATGTCTAACACCAACTTTATTTAATAACCTATCCTGTACCACCAAATTTTACTCCTATACAAAAAAGTTGCTCGAAAGATTGAAAGGCGCACTGCTAATTTAGTAGCGAGAACCAAGACCCAGGTTGCAGCCCAGTCTTATCCCTTTAGCCAGTTAAAAAAAAATTAAGTTTACATAGGTTCATTTTTAATTTTTTCTTGTACAGTTTCTCACTGTGATGGAGGCTATTAAAAAAATAATAAAATACGTTTATCCACTTTGACATATGATTTAAGTTCACGGAGGTTTAAGGACGGGAGGTGACACAATATGCTTAAGCTGTACGTTGTTTTGAAGCCAGTGGACGTCATCTTTAAGACCCCAAAACAACAGCAGACTATAGTTTCCGATTGCTTCTGGTTCTTAATTTGCCGTGGAATGCATCAACTAGGTTACTTAATAAATGTTTCAGTTCTTACGTAGAATAACATAGTGTCATGAAAGAAATGCAGATTTTTTTTTCTAGCCTTGAATACATATTTGGCCCAGTAATAGGAAACAGTTGGCAACGTTAATGTACCTGTATTTCGTTTAAACATTTCTAATAACCGAGAAGTAAATGATGCGTAACGGATGTCCATAATTTTTTCAATGTCTGCTTCACTCAATAAAGAAATGTGAATCTTTTAAACATTAGACTAGGATCATGACAATTAGTGCAACTAAAAGTGACACAACGTGCTGTTTTGATCAGTCAACTACAAGTAATCAAAGCGCCAGGAACTAAATTCTATTCACATCAAATATCGTAAATATGTATTACTTCATCAAATATGTACTCAAGACGTGAAAAACGTTGGAAATTGCCTTCCTGACACTGTGTTATTCACATCACAAACGGCTTTTAATCAAATTGCGTGGTTATGGTATATCGCCCCAAATTTGCGATTGTATAGGCTATTTCTTGTCAGAGAAGACAAAGTTCGTAGTAATCGATGGTAAGGCATCGACTAAAACAGAGGTGATATCGGGCGTTCCACAGGGTAGTGTTATTGGTCTTCTGCTGTTCCTTATTTACATAAACGATTTAGGTGAAAATCAAAGTAGCTCTCTAAGGTTGTTTGCAGATGACGTCGTCATTTACCGTCTAGTAAAATCATCTGAAGATCAAAACCAACTGCAGAACGATCTGAATAAGATATCAGTATGGTGTAAAAATTGGCAATTGACTCTAAATAATGAGAAGTGTGAAGTCGTCCACATGAGTACGAAAAGAAATCCGTTAAACTTTGTTTACAAGATAAATCAATCAAATGTGAAGGCCGTAAACTCCACAAAATACCTAGGAATTACTATTACTTCAGACTTAAATTGGAAGGAACACGTAGATAATATCGTGGGAAAGGCGAACCAGAGATTGCGTTTTATTGGCAGAACCCTTAAAACATGCAACTGAACTATAAAATAAACTACATACACTACGCTTGTCCGTCTATTTTGGAGTATAGCAGCCCAGTGTGGGATCCTTATCAGGTGGGTTTGACGGAGGACATCGAAAAAGTCCAAAGAAGGGCAGCTCGTTTCGTATTGTCACGATACCGGGGAGACAGCGTTACGGAAATGATACAGGATCTGGGATGGGAATCATTACAACAACGGCGCTTATCGCTGCGGCGTGGGCTACTTGCGAAACTCCAATTGCCAACATTCTCCTCCGAATGCGAAAATATATTGTTGACTCCCACTTACATAAGTAGAAATGATCATCAGAATAAAATACGAGAAATCGGAGCTCGAACAGAGAGATTCAGGTGTTCTTTCTTCCCGCGCGCTTTTCGAGAATGGAATGGGAGATAAACAGTATAATTGTGGTTCGATGAACCCTCTTCCAGCACTTAAATGTGATTTGCAGAGTATGGCATGTAGATGTAGATATTAGCACTGTAATGTTTAGAACTTAAAACAGCTGTCGCGCCCACACGACAGAAATTAAGTACAAAAAGTATTAGTAAACACTTGTCTTCTGTTGTTTTGGGCCATATAAGATAGCCAAATTAATTTTTTTTTAAATATGGCGAATTCCAGTTTGTTACGAAATGTCATCCCCCCTTATTTATACCTCCATGTCTGATTTGAATGAGCATCAGTAATATCTGCGGCGAGATATGCAATCACATCTGTGATTTGACTTCTGAAGTTTGCGCAGCGTATTTTTTCTTCCAGTAATTTTCAGGTGTGCAACAGGATCCCGTCGACTTTATGGAATGATATTTCAGCTCAGAGACGCCCGGCCGTCTTCAGAAGAGTAGACAAATACTGAAGAGCTCAGGTGGAGTCACGGTATTTAAGCTATTTCTTGAGCATGCAAAATGTTCTCTGTTCCCTCTTTTTCCCCATGGGGCTTAGGTGTTACCCCTTTCCTGCCCAAGCTATCAAATATTCGAACACATAACTTCATATTTGGTTATTTTGCTACCAAAGTAAATAGAAGCACATTAGTGTATTGATAAATTCTTTTTTTACTTATTTGACACAAAAATGTTAAATAAAAAAAATTAAAATGGGATTTTAAATTCCAAGAGGATATAATGCAATTTGGAGCTATTTGCATTGCTTATCTCTGTTAACATAAGGATTTACCAGCAACAAACAGATAGCAAAATTTTTGTATCAAAATGTCATTTTGGATATCGTTCTGAACAAAGGAAATAAAGCAAAATGTAGTGATCCCTAAACCGTATTCGTATTTCATAATTCATAAACAAAAGAAATCAAAGCTACAATTATTTGTTAGTGACACCTAGCAACAAAGACAACTACGTAAATAACATGCACAAAATGCCTTTGACACACTGCCTGTATCAGATATATAGAGCAATCTTGGTCAGCAAGTATTTCATATGAAACATCAGAGGGAACTAACGTCCCGTGAGAAACACAAGTGAGAAATCATTTTCCACTTTGTTTTATGTCACTGGAATTTGGCTGGGACTTTTAAGTCCCATTGGGCAGGAAAGGATTAACATGTGCGATGAAGCCCGAGTTCTATGTGCTGCCCTCGGATTGATAACGTCGATTTCGATGTGACTGGATAAATTAAAGGACTCTAATTTTAACGTCCTAATGGCATTTCTGTCATTATTTTTACATTAACATGTTACTTTTCAGAAATTAAAGCTTAAATTTTTAAGTTTTCCTCTGTCTTTGGCTGTAGCTCTGGTGGCGTTACATGACACGAGGAAGAAGAAGAAGTTTTATGAGTGTGTTACAGCAGTGTTGGAGGATGTTACTAGATTTTCTAATTTTTACACCAAATACATTTCGCTTTTAAATTAACACTGTTATTTGTAGCCACTGTAAAAAATTACGTGGTAAGTGCGCAAATGTTTACTTAAAGTTTGGATTCAAATTCATTCTTGTGCATACGTAAATTAATCTTGCGCACTTCTCGCTTTCCACATACCAGTACGCATTTTTCTCGTGCTGCTTAGCTGCAAAGAAACTTTCCAGTTTAAATAGGAACTTGGGAGGCTAAAAGAGGGTGCATACAAGCAGAAATATTTTGGTGTATGTGCCAACATTAAATATTTACGACGAAAAATAACGGTCGAAGGTTTACATTGCCTATATCTGTTATGTGAGGTAGTTCCTCAGTCAACATTGGGCGAGGTTGTTTGGTAGGGTAACGGCTAGCGTTATGGGTTACCGATTTTGCAATCCGCGTTCAAACCCAAACCCCTCCTATTGATTTCTCTATTTCAGTTGTTGCGAAAGAAAGTGAAATTGTGAAATAGTATTGCATTATTGACGACATTAGAAATCATTTCAAATTTTATTAAGAATTGTTGCAATCGCCTGGTGCGCTCAAATCGTTTTTCTTCTTTTTTTAACACAAATTGTTAATTTATACATCACATATTGAAATACTGCGATACTGATATGAATATTAAAACTGACAACCAACATGACATTGTACTTTCACCAACTAAATTAGAAAACGACTTTAAATACAAATCGTTGGCGTGTTATGTTCATTGTGAACAAACGTTTCGAGTTTTTATTCTGTTACCTTACTATTAAGTTTCATGCTCTGTAGCTGCCAATACTTTAGACCTTGCCAGTTGCAGAGCATGAAACTTAATAGTAAAAGAAGGAAGCTTGGAGCTTGACGTCCAGTCGACGGCGTGGTCATTTAGAGACGGAGATAATGTTTGGAATTTTGGGTAAGGAAGGAGAAGGAAATCGGCCGTGTCCTTTTGAAAGGAACCATCCCGGATTTTAACTGGAGTGATTTAGGGAAATCACAGAAAACCTAAATCTGGATGGCCGGAGGTGGATTTGAACTACCGTCCTCCCGAATGGGAGTCCAGTGCGTTACCACTGCGCCACCTCGCTCCGTAAACGTAATAATGAGATAACAGAATAATAATTATCGTGCCAGTTGGATTTTTTACTTACATCAGCATGATTCTCACAAATATAAACGAACGAAGTGACCGATATCTAATTTCGATCTTTTGAGATCGAGTTTCAATAACATTTTACACATTTGTCATTGCTTGAAACAAGCAAAAATAAATTGTCTCGACTTTTTATAGATTTATTTGTACTGTGTGCTACTACAGAATATTTTACTGTTGGTGAATTTTACGACAGCAGGCGTTGCATCGTGTCAGTTCATCACATTACTGTCAGCCCAAAAACAAAATAATGGCTCACTAACTTTGTCAATGTGATACTGAGAACTGAAAATGACCAACACTTTTCAACAGGCTAAAATAATTGCCATCTTGAGTCCAGGTAAAGATGGCACAGATGCTTCTCACTACCGACAATTATCGCTACTCAGCATGACCTATTAGCTACTTGAAAGACTAATTCTAAACCGTATTCAAGAGACCATGGACCTAGTCATCCCAGCCGAACCTGCTGTGACCAGTCTTATTGTTGACTAGCTGAACCCCCGCTGCTTCGCATACGTAGGCTGGTTGGTCTGCACCAGTTGTTTCTTTTTAATCCTGATGAAGAATCCATATCTTACGTTTGGTAGTTATAGCTCGAAATTTAACAGCAACATATCTTTGAAAATCAATATTTGCATCCCGTATTTCACCCCCTTATTAGTCTAATTTCCAAAAATACCACACGTATCTTTTAAATTCGAACCCCGAATCCACATCCGAAAATTTGTAGTTCTAACTTCAAAATTGCCTAAATAGCAACAGATTTTCGAAAAACATTCCCTCTCCAATTTAACCCCCTTGATGGTTGAATTTCCGAAAATACCGAAACACGTATTTTTTAAATCATAACGAACAATACAAACACCAATTTTTGCAGCTATAGCTTCTAAATTGTCTTGACAACAATGTGTTTTCGCAAAGAATTTTTTATCCCTTCTTTTACCCCCTTAGTTTTTGAATTTCCAAAAATACAGAAACTCGTGTCTCTTTAGTCCTGATCAAGAGTCCATATCCTAAGTTTCGTAGTTATAGCTTGAAATTTGAGTTAACAGCAACATATTTTTGAAAATCAATTTTTTGCGTCGTCTATTTTACCCCCTTATTGGTTGATTTTAAAAAAATGCCGAAACGTGTGTCTTTTAAATTCGAACCCTGAATTAAAATCCGAAATTTTGTAGTTCTAGCTTTAAAATTGCCTAAATAGCTACGTATTTTCAAAAAACGTTTCATCCCCTATTTCACCCACTTACGGACGGAATATCGAAAAACCGCTTCTTAAATGACGCCTACAGAATAAGATATACACCCTCCACAAATTTCAAGTTTCTATCTTCAGTGGTTTGGGCTGGGCGATGATGAGTCAGTCAGTCAGTCAATCGGGACACTTCCTTTTCTATAGAGAGTAGAAGATAACTTAAGTAGAAGCTGGATTTCGACAAAGTCTTAAAACAGTTGCAGTTTTTGTGGGCATTACAACAGCCTATAACACTGTGTGGAGGGAAGGTGTGATATTGAAGCTTATTCAAAGTATCCTGTATCAAAAGCTTGCGTTTCTAGTGCACAACATGCTTTCGTACAGCAATCTAACAGATGTAGGACGCTAAATAACGGCCAACCCCAGGCCTCAGTTCTGACTCCATCCTGTTTAACCTATGTATCAATGACAAGTCAGAGACGGAATCCATGAAAGTCCAGTATGCAGACGACTTAGCATTAGAGTACAGACCTTAAGCACTGCGAGCAGGAAGTGACGAATGACCAGATTAAATTCAGTGATTGCTTCCATAAATGGAGACTTCAACCTAAGCCAAATAAAACTGAGGGTACTGCATTGCGCCTGAATGACAAAGAAGCCAAAAAAAGCTACATGTCACTTTTGGCAGAATCGTTGTGCTATATAACTACAACCTCATATACCTAAGTATCACTCTTGATCTGTCCTTGACATTCAAAGAACAGTTCTTAAAGCTTTAGAAGAAACTGGGCTCGAGAGTCAACTTACTTTACAAGATAGCTGGAAGCAATTTGAGCGCGGACGCCAATAACCCACGCTCTGCTGTTCTCGCTCTTGTTTATTCTGCCGGGGAATACTGCGAGCCAGTGTGGGGAAACAGCGCCCTCACAACAAAAAATGACCTTGACTTAATGAAGCCATGAGAATTATCACTGGCACTGTCAGATCTACGCCCATTCAGTGGTTACCTGTCCTCGTTAACAATGCTCCACAAGTTCTAAGAGGAAGGTAAAGTTGCTCAAGAACATCAAGGCTCACAAGAACTCCCCTTTGTATGAAGCTCTACAAAATTCATTAGCATGTCTTCTCAAAACACGGAAACCTCCCCGGTGTGACACAGAAAGTATCATTTCCTTCGACGTGACCTCCAAGTAAGTAATGTACATCCGCCACACAACACCCACCTGGTTCAAGGTCCATCAAAGAAAATCGAGGGATTCCATCTACCACGGTAAATCTGGTCGAGGCTGAACCGGATGAGGACGGGTCAAGGGAGGTGTGTTTACACCATGAAATAGTAGGTTTCCTGCCATATTCTGATTGTGACAGCGGAGCAGAGGAGTAAACCATAGAACACATCGCCAAACAGTGTTCTCTGTGAGGATTTATAGATGTTAATCAACAACGTCCATAAAGGACTACCCGTGTTGCAGCTCTAATTGTAGATAACTTCAGTCAGTAACCTACAGCTAGAGCTTACGATAGCCAATATCGCTTTTTTCTAGTCCTTTATTGTTTGGCTACCGATTTCAATGTAACATGCCATCATCTTCAGATCAATTGTCTACAAAATGTTGGTCATCTCACTTACACATGTTAGGAGTAACGTTACAATCTTTATGTACAAACTTACACAAAGTAATAACAGAAAATTAAAATACTTAAACTATTCTTGTTGCAGCTCTAGTTGTAGGTAACTGACTGAAGTTATCTACAATTATAGCTGCAACACAGATAGTTTAAATATTTTAATTTTCTGTTATTACTCTGTGCAAGTTTGCACATAAAGACTGTAACGTCACTCCTAACCTGTGAAAGTGAATGACCGACATTTTAAAGACAATTGATTTGAAGATGATAACACAGTGCATTGAAACCGGTAGTCCAAAAATAAAGGTCTCCATCCTGAAATGTCAGGTAATGATAGCATTTAGCGATGATTTGGAGAATTTGCGTCAAGTCACTTCAGGTGGTCTGCACCTGTTTTCGATTTGACCATTTCTATTTAATTTTGTATACTGTTGTATGCTTGTAAAACCATACGATCAATAAATAATAATCAAATTACTCAAATGGAGAGTTTTAGCGGGCATACAGATTACTTGATTTTTTTCTATTGCAAGATACTACAGTTCACAAGGAAAAAAGCATGTTATAAGATGATATAATTAATGCTCCGTCAGTGAGGTGTTTTTAAGTACAAGTTTAGTGAGGTCGGTCTCGTAGACCATCAGAATAATACAAATCAACTGACATAGTATTCTTCAATATTTTGGTTATATACAAGGATACAATTGTTACTCAGTCATTTTATTTTTCGTAGTGACTGTTTGTAAGTACGTTTTGCAGTAAATGAACCATGTACAATTAGTATCTATATGTTTGTCAGAGAATTAAAATGTACCACTTTGAAAAGATGTAAATAACATTAATTGCTTAAAAATCCTTAGTTTAACTCCAGACTACATAACAAATTTGAAAGTTTTTAAACAAAACAGAAAAAATAACAATACGGTTACTAATATAATAGCACTTCACACTCATTTACACTCTTTGCACAAAGCTTCAGTAGGTAGAAGACATATACTCTTTTTCCACTTCGTGTCTTCTCCCCTTTCCTCTAAGTCCTCTTCTTCAACAAATTCTGGTTCATCTGCAGGTGAAAATTATTCCTGAGATTCTTCCAGTAATCTTCTGATACGTTCACATTCTCTCTCGAAGTCCATTATTGATGTATCCTTTATACAGACAAGTAATGAATAACAAATGACAAAATTATGACAATATAAAACACACAAATCTTAATACAACTGCAAATATAAGGAGATACGCTGACCATATAACTGACTGCCGGCGAATTTTTAGCACTACGAACAATGCCGTCCTCACTGTATCAACAATAAAAAAAATGTTCAAATGTTTGTAGAACTTATGGGACTTAACTACGAGGTCATCAGTCCCTAAGCTTACAAACTACTTATGAACTAGCTAACCCTAAGGACGGCACAAATATCCATGCCCGAGAGGGGATTCGAACCCTCGACCGTAGTGGCCGTGCAAACCGTTACTGGAGCGCCTCAGTCCCCTCGGCCACCGCGGCCGGCTCAACAATCAGTACGTGTAAGGCATTGCGAATAAGCAAGGTACACGGTACAACAGCTCACACAACCAGTTGTTACAAAAATAATTAACATTGTTGATCCAATCGGTCTGTGAAACCACACGTCACTAAAGAAGGGTAAACTATTCACTACGGTCGGGGGTTCGAATCCCCCCACGGGCATGGATATTTGTGCCGTCCTAGTTCGTAAGTAGTTCATAAGTAGTTTGTAAGTTTAGGGACTGATGACCCCGTAGTTAAGTCCCATAAGCTTAACAAACATTTGAATTTTTTGGTAAACTATTCAAAACAACATCTAGAAAATATTAAAATACCGTTTTACTGAATCCCAAATGCTAGAAACTGGAACTGGCAAGAAAGCAACGGGAAAATATTTCAGGTCGGGGACATGAACTATCTCCTACAGACACAGTAATGTGTAGCACTTCCTGCGTACTTCGCGAATTAATGAATTGATTCGTCGGAAGGGAAACCTTGACATCTCACGGTGGCGCCGTTACTGAATCACGTGGAATTTGTTTGGTTTGTCAGCTGCGCTCGTAAATGTTTATTTTGGGAGCAGACTGGTCGCGTGACTGTTCACTCAGCTGAGTGTGGAAAACTACTTAACAGCACTAGCAGACTAGCCAGGCCCCCCTGGAGTTACGCCAGGTCCGTTTCGCTCCGCTGGCTCCGAAAGCGGGCTCGTCCATCAGGTGAGCTATTCTCATGGGTGATGTCAATGGTTCTGTACATCTGTAGGACAACTCACAGCAACGAGGAATGCTAGCTTTTATGCATTGTTACAGGGTTTTGTTTTCTGCAAGCTTGTATGCTGTCTTAAATGGTTTTGTGTTGTCTACAAAACATTATTGGGTGTTTTTCGAAGTAAATCTCCTGATGGCTAATTGACATGAGAATAGAAGTGAAGTTACTAGAGGATGTCCGCGAAGTAGGGACAAATATTGAAGTACTATAGATCATATAAAATTTAATGAAAATGTGTTTTTTTCCTGTTATTTCTTTTGACTTAACGCCTCTACTAATGCAAAATTTTCAAAAAGAAAGAAAAAAACCGTAACGGTTGCCGTCATGCCCATGGTCGGGAATGTTGCATCGACATGTTTATTATCGTACAGTCAACTAATGTTGTAATTGGGCCCAGCGTTAATCTATTGAAAGTTCAGATTTAAAAGTAAGCTTTTATCCATTTGCGTGGTTTGTAACTTGCGGCGAAACGACCTCTTCGAACGGCGGAACGTGTGCTAAAACCTTATCTTCAAAAGCACTCGTCTTGTATGATTAGGGTTTAATGTGACCGTGTCAGACTTCGTAATCCTTGAGGTGTCCACTCGCCCATAAAAATTTATATAAAATTTAAAAAAATATGTTCATGTAAAATCTTTATACGTTGCAATGTTTCAAAATCAGATTCTTGCGCCGAGGGAAGAAGTCTTTAACAGTCACTCTTGTTGAAATATTTCTAAGTTCTCTCATAGATAAGACGGTCAAAAGAAATTTTTCAGTTTGTGGTCGTTGCTACAGCCACAGATAAAAAATAACATTTCTTCAATGATTATCGAACTATGTGTACGATCGATTAACCAAAGTTCTAAAAAAAAAACATTTATCGAAGTCTTCTTGACGTAACTTTCCCACCAATGAAAATTCATAAAAATCTTCCTTCAGATTGAAGAATATTTAAATTAAATCATCTCCTCATTTCATTAATATATTATTCATCGTAAAATAATTCTTCATAAATGATGTACTCTAACACTTTCGTCAAGTTTAAACACAATGACATTTATTGCGTTCTATGACTTTACATATGTAGTCATTGACAGACAAAAGGGAACTGACTTTTAAAATTTGTTATTTTAACATGAAACTTCGATAATAATGTCAACTCTTGCGACGACAACCGCAGAGATCAACATCTTCTTGGCTCGTGGCCGTCGACCCGCGACTTGATGTGGCCGGATGTTTACTCCTTGGAATCGGCGTCGAAGATGTTTCCCTCGTAGGTTGAATCACTTCACAGCACATGAAACATAAAAAGACATTAAAAAAACTTCTTTAAGAATTATATAACATTAAACATTTACATAAAAATCATTTAAGAACACAAATATAAGTATTTATTCTGCACAAACTGAGCTGACATGAGATATGTAGCGGAGACAATAATCCGTCCCACTACAAACTGCAGAATATTCTTAAAGAATTTAAGTATGTGTTAGCCGATTAAACGGCGTTATTTGAAATGTTTATCTGACCCTGGGTCTGAGTTAAGGTCGCGTTGTTACTTAACTGTCTATTTGGGTCCTATAAATTATCTAAATTATGTAAATTTTCTTAACTTCAGGGTGTCCCAATCAAACCTCCATGATTTCAAAGACCCAGGAAAGGGAAACCACGACAATGAAAAATGCACCGCATTGTAGAGCATCTCAAAGAATTTATATTCCCGGGTTAGAAGTTGATGCTTGATGCTGTAGGGGAAGTGATAATGGAATGTGTGGTCACACATTTAAAAAACTCTGAATGTTTTTCCATTCAGGTTGATGGCTCCGTAGACAAATACGGAGTTGACAACAAGTTCATTACTGCACGGTTCATTACAGAAGATAACGAGATGAGTGTTTCTAGGTGAAAGCAAATCGAGTCTGCGAGGGGCAGAAGGGCTTATGGAATTGGTCAAAGTTTTATTCGAAAATTTAGACCTTGGTGATACAGCAAAAGATAAGTTGACAGGATTGACTACAGATGGAGAGTGTGCTAATACAGGCAAATCCAGTGACCTATGGGTTCGAATGAAAGAGTACTTAGGAAGAGACTTACTTTTGTATTTGGTGTGTGGCTCATCGATCTGACCTAGCCATGTCAGACTTAGAATCAGCAGTCATTGAAGTTCAGCACTGCAAGACAAATTTAAAAGCCGTGGGAACGTTTTATACGCCATCGGCTTTACGCTTTGAAGAACTTTAAGAGCTGGCTGAGTTAACCGAGAAAACTGTCTACCGCTTTCCAGCACACTTTGATCTAAGGTTCGTAGAACACCTCAACAATTTAGCCAAAGCAGTTTGGAACAACCTTCCATTAATGCAACAACATTGGAGTAATGTCCTTGGAAAGACTGATTCCTCAAAAGTTGAAAAAGCTTCAGCACGTAGGTTTCTACGTTTGTGGGAGACAGTTGGCGAACAACAGCGACTTACCAGTCTTATGCTAGGTCTTCTGAAACGTCTGGAAAAACTGCAAAAAGATTGTCAGAGGTCATTTATTACAATCCCTGATATTGAAGTATCTAAAAAAATATTTGTTGATTCATTATCTTTGATGGAAGAAGACTGTTATCCTAGTGGATATGAAGAAAAGTTGGAAAGAGAAGGTGCAAAAGAACTTGAAAGTGACGAATCAGATACTGAAGACGTCAAGTAAACCGATTTGTTTCAACAAAGGAACACAGGCCTGCAGCGAGAAGAGAAGTTGTAATGAGCTGCAAAGAGTTTATCTTACAACGGCTTCCCGAAGACCAGAAGGAAATCTGCAGTAGGATTAATAGATTATTAAATTCTAAAAATCCTATTGAGCTTGTGAACGCAGTTCGTGCAGACGTTGGAGGCCTGTTTGGTAGAGATAACGTAAAGATTTTATTGATAACTTTGTACGGTTGTTTGCAGCAGAAAAACTCCCTGCTCCGTCTAGTATGACCTCATCTACTGGAAAGCTGTAGCGCTTTTTGAAAGTATCTCAACCTCACTCGATCATAAGAGAGTTTCTCTGACACCGCACAGTGCAGATCCTGAAAGAGCAGTGTCACTACATACGACTTTAAAATCAAACAAACAATCTGGCCTGTCACGAGAAGCTCTCAACTCTAGAATGCGCATCGCTCTCAACGGTGTTCGGACAGCCTTTTTCGACCCAAGGCCATTCGTGGCGAAGTTCCTAGAGAAGAAGAGAGAAGAAGGAAGCTGCCCGATTTTGAACTGTATCAAGACCAAGAGTTTGTAAAAAAGTTTTTGCAAATGACAGTAACCTTTAAATTTGATGTTATTAGTTTCTTTTAGTTGGGGACTTTGTAACTTTTTTTATCAAAATATTTTGTAAACCCAGTAATTTCATTATCCTTTAAAATTTTGTTGTAGGTCTATTTTAAAATATTTATTGAAAATTGGTTCTTGTGTGCATTAAAACATTTATAAAAGTGGCAAAAGAATTTTTTTACCTACAATCTTACAAGTGAAGGAATAAAATTACTGTTCAAAACTCATTGAAAGAAAACTGTTACACTAGAACTTTACGTTCTTTAAAGACGTTTTAGCAACAGCATTTCATGACTCATTTTCTTCAGAATTAAGTACTTTTCTTAGATAGCTTAAAATTGTAATTGTGTATCTTTCCCGTTGGTGTACAGAATTCTCTAGAGCAAAAATACAAGTTGAGGAACCATAACGTAGTATGAACTTTTAAGACAAATAATGATTTATTAACTTTTACAGAAAGTGCACAGGAACGTATTTTAAGTAATCATAGTACTGATATTAGTTTAATTTAATACTATTTTGATTTAATAGCCGTATCATATTAAAGTGAACTTATAACAGGTTCTGTATTCTATTTAACTACTTAACAAATAAAAGACAACAAAAAATTGAAAGATTGTTTAACAAAATTAGGTGACATGAATGATTTATTCAAAGTCCAAATTTAGTATTGTTATCATTAAAAACATATATGAATAAAAATCTCTTAAGGAAAAAATAAGCATCTTTGATTTTAATAAAAAAAAGGCTTAAAAACTGTTTTAGGCATCAATATATTGAAATTTTTCCGAGGGAGGGCCCCCGGAACCCCGGATCATCCTTCCAATGTCGCTCAGTGAAAATCCCTTAAAATTTGCTCTGCTGTGCAAAGATATTATCGTCGTGTGTATGAATGTGATCCACCTGATGTGAAAACAATTACAGAATACTATAGGAAGTTCCTGGCAGCAGGAAGTATTCTAAAACATTCTGGCGGTACACGTTACAGAGTTTGAGAAGCGACACTGGAGGACATCAGACAATCGTTTCTCAGAAGCCCACGTAAGTCGTCAAGCATCTAGGCAACATGATGTACCTCGAACAACATTGCATCGTGTAGTTCACCAGCGTCTTGGTATGCGTGCTTACAAAGTGCAAATTCTGCAACATCTGACACCGTACGACAAATCAAGCCGACAACAATTTGCTGCGGAAGAGTTAATAGGCATAATGTTTAGATTTGGGGTTCGCAAAAGCCGCACATTGTCATTGAACATGTTCGTGATAGCCCTAAACTAAACGTCTGGTGCGGGACAATGCACGACAGGATTGTTGGACCGTTCTTCTTTGCGGAACAAATAGTAAATGAGTCAGTGTGTCTGGACATGTTGGAGCAGTTAGTGTAGCCTCAGTACAAGACTTGCACCCAACGTCATTTTTCAACAAGATGTTCGCCGCATTGGTCAATGGCTGTTCACAAGTTCCTGGATAGGAAATTTCCCGCCACGGTGGAATAGCCGAGCGGTTTAAGGCGCCTCGCTGCGGAGTGCGCGTTTGCTCGCCGACGGTGGTTCGAGTCCTCCTTGAAACATATGAATGTGTGTGTGTGTGTGTGTGTGTGTGTATGTGTGTGTGTGTGTGTGTGTGTGTGTGTGTGTGTGTGTGTGTGTTGTTCTTAGGTTAGTTAGTTTAAGTACTTTGTAAATCTAGGGACTAATAGCCAAAGATGTTAAGTCGCATAGATTTCCAAAGATTATAGGAAATTTACCAATCGTTGGATCGGACGTGGAGGACCCATTACCTGGCCACCAAGTTCACCTGACATTACGCTACTTGATTTCTTCATGTGGGGATTCGTGAAAGACCGCCTTTATGCGACCACAGTGGACAATATTTCTGCGTTGCGACATCGTATCACTAATGCGATCGCAACAATAACAGAGAAAGTGTTACAAAGAACTTGTCAAGAAATTGATTATAGACTCGATATTCTCCATTCCACAAATGGTGCACATGTAGAGGTGTATTGAGGATAAATTCTTTGAGGTACAATGTGGTGCAATTTTCATTGTCGTATCTACTGATTCTTTGAAATCAGGGCAGTTTGAATGGGATACACTGTATTTTGAGTGTCATTTGGAGCCCATTTATACTCCCTTAATTAAACTGGTCAGCTGATGTAACTACTGGTCTGTATTTGATACCAATGCTTAACACTGATTATTGTAAATACTTACCTCAAACTTACCTTTATTGCTTTTGGAGTTTTGCTAACTTACGTGCATTTCCTAAGTAATTTTAATTGTTGTTTAAATTCCTTTTTTAAATGTTGGATTAATTAAATTTGTACCAGATTGTCATTTCTGTACCAGATCGCGATTTCTGTTACCTAGACTATGGCAACCGATGTAACTGTTGTTCCAGATAATTTATTCCAATACTTATTTATATTTTTGGTTAACTATTTTATTCAATTAAAATTCCGGTTTATATTTTAAGAGGGGCGGGATCAAAATGTGTATAAAGATCTTAAATATTGTTAACAACTGCAGTGTCCAAAATAACAAATGCGAAAGCGAAACGGCCAGACCTTCTACTACCTTTAAATTCCAGTAAATCTTGAATTTGCACATGGCAAACTGTCCCATTTATGTATGAAAAATTAGATACCTCATATGATCACCCAAGGTCGCGTTCAACCAGCAGTACGTTCGTTGAAGACCTCGATGGCGCGTTCACAAACATGTGGTGGGATGCCGTTAATAACTCGTTTATTTCATCCTTCATTTTGTATATTGTTTGTGGTTTGTCAACGTACACTTTTGTTTTCACAAATCCTGACAAAGAGAGAAATTTTTTAGGAAACTTTTCATTCAGCAGAGCAATCGTTTCACGCTATGTGTGACATGTCGCACCATCTTGTTGAAACCAAAACTTATTATTTTCATGAATAAGATAGGGAAAAATACAATTAGGGAGCATGTTTCAATAAAGGTCGCTGTCCACAGTGCCGGCAGCCCCCTCATCATTAAAAAAGATGCTTAGATGGCACACCACACAGTCGCACTCACGGATTTTCGTTTCCACAAAATTGTGCAGTTCTGCTTACTGACGAAACCACTGAGGTGGGAGTACTTCTCAAGAGCGAAAATTATTCATTTCACGAAATACTCATTCTCTGCTTTTCCGAGTCGAGACCCATGTGGTCTGCCAGCTTCAACTTTTGTGTACGTTGAAGCTTGTACGTGTGGATTTCCAGATCTTTTTAAAGGATTTCATGCACTGAGCTTGGTGATGAGTTCAGTTGTTAAGCTCTTCGACGAACTGATTCTATAGGGCCAAGAGTCCTATTGTCACCCATGACGGCAATATTTTCTCGCGTTCGAACAGTACGCGGTCGCCTTGTTTTCTTAACGTTCCAACCAGCCCATGGTGTCAAACTTTCGAATGAAATTCCGAACGGATGGAAGCAGCGGTACCACATCCGTCACACGCAATTCACGAACGGTTGCCTTGGGAGTTTCATTGTTTTTGTGCACTAGTGTCCAACCGAGGACATACCTTCTTGTCAGAATCTCTGAAGGATATCTGAACAAACTGAAGCTTAATTACACGTCAATCATCATACAAATCGTCCAAAAAACATTGCTTATAAGGTTCTGAAAGCTGGAGTACACCTCATACGAACACCAACAAAACTTTTAACTGTCGTTTACAACAAAGGATGCTATTAATTGGGTGTTAATAGGGATGTAGCATGCTCTCTTCCAGATAGTCGAAGAGCTGTTACGGCAATCGATCCCATTCCTCCGAAAGGCAATGCGCCGGTCTTGGAGGGTCCTTGGTGGAAGCTGCAATGATGTAATTCAGCTCCCTAATGCATCCGACATGATCTGTAGGATTCATATCCGCATAACTCGCTGGACCGTCCATACGATGAATATCTTCCAGACATCACTGAGTTCCTTCTCTAGATTGTCGCACAGATGACAAAATGTCAGATATCAAAATAAATGTCAGAAGGATAGAAAAACAATTCAAAACGCTCAAAAGAGGAAAGGCCGCAGGACCTGATGGGATACCAGTTCGATTTTACACAGAGTACGCGAAGGAACTTGCTCCCCTTCTTGCAGTGGTGATCCGAAGGTCTCTAGAAGAGCGTAGCGTTCCAAAAGATTGGAAAATGGACGTCGAACAGACGTGCAGAACTACAGGCCTATATCTCTAACATAGGTCAGTTGTAGAATTTTGGAACACGTATTACTTTCTAGTATAATGACTTTTCTGGAGACTAGAAATCTGCTATGTAGGAATCAGCAGGCGTTTCGTAAAAGGCGATCGTGTGAGACCCAGCTCCCGCTGTTCGTCCACGAGACTCAGAGGGCCATAGACACGGGTTCTCAAGTAGATGTTGTTCCTTGACTTCCGCAAGGCGTTTGATTCAGTTCCATACAGTCGTTTAATGAACAAAGTAAGAGCATATGGTCTATCAAATCAATGGTGTGATTGGACTGATGAGTTCCTAGACAACAGAACGCAGAATGTCGTTTTCAATGGAGAGAAGTCGTCCAAAGTAAGAGTGATGTCAGGTGTGCCACAGGGGAGTGTCGTGGGACCGCTTTATCAGCTAGTTCTTGTCCGTCAGGTGTTATAACTATATTAGTATCATCAGCAAAAAGAACCAGTTTTGCATTTTAGTGAGTATAGAACGGCAAGTCATTAATATATATTATGAAAAGCAAAGGACCCAAGACCGAACCTTGTGACACCCCATTCTTGATTGTTCCCCAGTTTGCATAGTATCTGAACTACTTATTTCAAGTTTCTGCCGTCTTCCTGTTAGATATGATTTAAACCATTTGTACACTGTCCCATTCATACCAAAATATTTAATCTTATCCAGAAGAATCCATGATTTACACAATCAAGCCCTTGAGAGATCACAAAAAAAGAAACAATGGGTGATGTATAGTTATTCAGAGCATTTAATACTTCATTAGTGAAAATATATATAGTATTTTCTGTTGAAAAGCCTTTCTAAAAACCAAACTGACATTTTGTTAGAACTTTATTTTTGCATATGTGTGAAGCTACTGTAGAATACATTACTCCGATACTGAAGTAATTTTGCACCGTATAGGTCCCAAACCAGAGGAACATCGCTTTTTACACAAAATCTCTTTAAGGTGCATGACGGAGGATACCTTCCAACCCAGTGTGAACAGTGAAAAAAAATGTTCATCTGATGTTTTTTTTCCTTTTGATTGACGAGCTATGACAAACAATAGTTTATATGTACGTAACACAGTACATTTAAAATATGTATGTGACATTTATAACTCACACATGAAGCACTACGTCACATGGGATGCTATTTTGTAAAAATTTACGATTGCAGAACTGAAGATAACAACCAAGATTGTCGACACCGGTGATCTAAAATAAAATAAAATAGCAAACATGTGATCTCGGCATATATATTCTTAATAAATTTTTACTCCAATCTAAAAATAAATAAATAAATAAATATCTTTGCCCATTTGAGCTGAAAACAAGACAAAGTTGTAACTGTCTAAATCAAATTTCATATGGTGCACGGCGGAGAGTACTATATAGCAGTACTATACAGACTTCGTCACCACCCCTGCAGTTTTATTCCGATGTTGAAATTTTGCACACTTCAGCAGTCAAAACCATAAGATCATGCCTATATAATATTTCATACGGTGGATGGCAGACGGCTCCTTACAACAGACTGTCATCGTTTTACGAATTACCATGAAAGTTGTCTCATGTATGTTTTCATGGAGAACGTTTTTGTAATCCACAAACTGACGCAGGGTGCCTGGTACAGGGCACATTGCTATAAACTTCACACCACGAAAGTTGACACATAAATGGTATTTTACATAGAGTTATCTGGCAAAAGACATACAAATTCCACATTTACCGCACCGACCCTGCGCAAGTGGCAAAAGGCGCAGGAAAAAAGAAAAATGAGGGGGAAATAAGAGGAAGAAGAGAAGCGGAGTTCAACAGAGAGGAAACGAGGGGGCAGAAAGGGGGGGAGATGGAGTGAGAGAGTTGGAGATGAGAGAAGGTATGACAGGGGGGAAGGAAGATAGACTAACAAAGGTATAGAATAAAGTAAATGGACAGCGTCGGGTCTTCAGCTAGTTATATTATAACAGAGTGAAGCGAAATTCGCACACTCAGGTTTCGCAGCGCGATTCCTCACATGCCAGCAATACACAGACTTTCGTCCTACGTATATTTCCGGCAGTAAATGGACGTCGAAGACTGAGATGGGTGTGTGCTACACACGCATTAAAAAAAAAAAGTTCAAATGTTTGTAAAGCTTATGGGACTTAACTACGGGGTCATCAGTCCCTAAACTTACAAACTACTTATGAACTACTTACGAACTAGGACGGCACAAATATCCATGCCCGAGGGGGGATTCGAACCCCCGACCGTAGTGGCCGTGCAGACCGTGACCTAAGCGCCTCAGTCCCCTCGGCCACCGCGGCCGGCACACACACATCTTTCAGAATTACTCCAACAAACTTGTAGGACACGTTGATGGCGTCTTGGGGAAGAATATGAGCATGTAAACCAATGTGCGGAAACACCTTTCAACGACGCTACGGAGAGTCCAAGTTACAGGCACCAGCTCCTGCCGCTAGACATCCCCTCCAGCAACTTCGACGCTCTGTAGCGCCGTTGGATGACGTTTCCGGGCATGGATTTCTATGTTCATTTTGTTCCTCAAGACGCCTTCTATATCCCCTAGAAGTTTGTCGGTGCTATTGTGTAATTCCGAAACACACGGACGTTTGGAACACGCAATCATCTCAGTCTTCGACGTTCATTTACTGCCGGAAATATACAAAGGACGAAATTTTGTGAGAGAGGTCTTTCACTCTCTCTCTCTCTCTCTCTCTCTCTCTCTCTCTCTCTCTCTCTCTCTCTCTCTTTTTTTTTTTTTTTTTTTTTTTTCTGCGAAGCCCGAGCGCGTGAGTTTCGGTTCACCTTGTTTAGTGTTTGCATTGCACGCAAATCTACAGTATGCCGTCCGCGGTGGCCGAGGGGACTGAGGCGCTTCAGTCACGGTCTACACGGCCACTACGGTCGGGGGTTCGAATCCCCCCTCGGGCATGGATATTTGTGCCGTCCTTAGTTGTAGGTAGTTCATAAGTAGTTTGTAAGTTTAGGGACTGATGACCCCGTAGTTAAGTCCCTTAAGCTTAACAAACATTTGAGTAATAAAACGCCACGCCTAAATTGAAGTTTGACTATATGAAGAGCCATAATTTTTTTTTAATCTACAGTTTTGTCCAATTTTCACGAGTTTTTGCACATTTTACCCTAAAAACAAGAGTAATGTCACTGTCTACAGAAAATTTCGTTCGGTGCATGGTGGAGAGTACTTCATCTGCAGACTTTACTGCAATCTACAGTTTTATCCGATCTCGGTAAAATTTTGCACACTTGACGTTGACGATAAGAGAAATATCACTATTGTCTACATAAAATTTCGTATGAAAGCGCAAAGTATTTAACAGTGTATGCAGGAGGGTACCTCTCAACAGACTTCAATATCAGTCTGCAGTTTTATTCCGATCTTGTTGAACATTTAGATACGTGTGATTTTCATAAATGGTTGGAGGAGGCGATGCATTGAGGTGCTGGAGTTGAATAAAGAGAGGGCTATTAGATGGTTGGATGGAGGGGCGAGAGATGAGCAGAGAGAAAGAGAGAGTGAATGAGAAATGAACAAAGAGATGGGAGATAGACGGACAGTAAGGGGCAGTAGGGGTGGGGATTAAATAACGATAGTATTGAATAAATAAATACCCGAGTAATGCTGGGTTTCCAGATCATTATATTTTGTTATGTTTGCTACTGTACAGGTGAAGAGTAGCAACGTACGGCAAGTGCTATCAGGCCACAACTCAAAGAAAAATTGTAAAGATTGTAAAGTTAGACGTATGACAAAACCTTAAGATGAAATACCTCTGCGAAAGAGATAACTCCAGTAGAATGGCGGAACGTAGTCGTTAGATGCGAAACGCCATCGAGTGGATTGTGTCGGTAGGCGTGGTCCACATTGCATTCCGTCTAGCCGGTCCCGTGGTCGCACGAATATGGCCTGAAAGTCTAATTAGTCCCGAGAGAAGCTATAGATGGCAGTGCAGGCGACCGGCCGGACGTCGCTCCTTGGGCGGCAGTCGGAAGTGACGTAAGTGTGGCGTCGACCAGGACACTTCCGCGACAGGGTGGCGCCGGACCTCTGGTGCTTGCCTTTTTAATCACTGGTGTTGTCTCGAGCCTCTGCTTCCTTCAGAAGAAAAAGGAAAATGGCGATTTCTCGATATAGAATTCAAGAATTGTCACAATATTGCGAACAATATTATGTCTTTACAGCTTAAAGTTTTATATAAAAAATGGTACAAGATACATTGCAATACAAGACATGGTTTTAATATAAAATGAATTACATATCTATTCAGCTTAGATTTATATTAAATGGGGTCATCAGTCCAGAAACTTACAATATACTTATGAACTAGCTTAAACTAAGGACGGCACAAATATTCATGCCCGACGGGGGATTCGAACCCCCGACCGTAGTGGCCGTGCAGACCGTGACTGGCGCGCCGCAGTCCCCGCGGCCACCGCGGCCGGCTAGATTTATATAAATACGGAACAAAATACATTGCTATAGAATATACAGGGTGACTCTAAATTCGCGCACTCGGGCTTCGCAGTGCGATTCCTCACATGCTAGCAAAAAATGTCTGTCACAAAATTTCGCCCAGCGCATATTTCCGGCAGTAAATGGACGTCAAAGATTGAGATGGGTGTGTGTCCCATAGATCAGTGTGTTTCAGAATTACACTACTACACCAACAAACTTCTAGGTGATGTGGGAGGTGTCTTGAGGAACAAAGTGAGCACGGAAACCCGTGTCCGGAAACGTCATCCAATGACGCTACAGAGCCTCGCAGTTGCCGGAAGGAAGGAAGCTTGGAGTTTATCGTCCCGTCGACAACGTGGTCATTAGAGACGGAGCTTACGCTCTGTGTTGTTGGGTAAGGATGAGGAAGGAAATCGGCCGTGCGCTTTCAAAGGAACCATCCCGGCATTTGCCCGGAGTGATTTAGGGAAACCATGGAAAACCTAAATCTGGATGGTTGGAGGTGGATTTGAACCACCGTCCTCCCGAATACGAGTCCAGTGTGTTACCACTGAGCCACCTCGCTCGGTCGCAGTTGCTGGAGAGGATGTCTAGCGGCAGCAGCCGGTGACAGCGACTAGGACTCTCCGTAGCGTCGTTTAATGGCGTTTCCGGGCACGGGTTTCCATGTTCACTTTGTTCAAGACACCTCCCACATGCACTAGAAGTTTCTTGGTGTAGTAGTGTAATTTTGAAACAAACTGACGTATGAGACACACACCCATCTCAATCTTAGACTTCAATTTACTGCCGGAAATATGTGCAAGTCGAAATTTTGTGACAGACATTTTTTTATTGCTACCATGTGAGGAATCGCGCTGCGAAGCCCAAGTGTGCGAATTTAGATTCACCTTGTATAGTTTTAAAATAAATGATTTGTGGATGATTTCCTGTGTATCGGTCTGCTTCTGGACATCAGAAATCAGTCGGTCTCTGTCAGACCAGTAGCTGGCAACCTCAACTTCATTGTTCTTAGCCTGTAGTAGGTCTTGTAGGGTGCAAGAAGCAGGGCAATGTGGGCAGTCGTAAAGTTGGACTGTAGTCTGCTCTGCTCCGCACTCATAGGCAGTCGATAGCTCTCGAAGATAGTTCCACTTAGCAAGATTATCCTTAGACCTGCCAACCCCACTCCTTAATCTATGGAGAGACTTCCAGATGTTCCATATGAGATCTCCGCCTGAGAAGAAGGAAAGAGTCTCCCAGAAGAATGTCCTTCTGCTTATAAGTACCGGGTGATCACTACGTCAGTATAAATTTGAAAACTTAATAAATAACGGAATAATGTAGATAGGGAGGTAAAAATTGACACACATGCTTGGAATGACGTGGGGTTTTATTAGAATGAAAAAAAAAAAAAACAAAGTTCAAAAAATGTCTGATAGGTGTCGCTTCATCTGATCAGAAAAGCAATAATTAGCATAACAAATAAGACAAAGCAAAGATGATGTTCTCTACAGGAAATGCTCAATATGTTCACCATCAATCCTCAAAAATAGCTGTAGTCGAGGAATAATATTGTGAACAGCACTGTAAAGCATGTCCGGAGTTATGGTGAGAGATTGGCGTCCGAAGTAAGACAAAAAGGAGTATGTATCTATCAGCCAAGAGTAGTTGCAATGATGATGATTTAACTAAATATAAGGAATACTGTAAAATATTAAAAAAAGTTATTCAGGTATCTAAACAAATGCACTATGAAAAGAAGATAGCAACATCAGGAAACCAAATAAATACAATATGGGATATAGTGAAAGAAGAGACTGGTAGAACCAGAAAGGAACAAGAGCAGGTACGATTAAGAGTAGCTGAGACATTAGTAACTGATGGGCATAGTGTGGCAAATCTATTTAACAAGTACTTTATATCCGTTACTGATAGTATGGGATTGTCTGGGTCAGTAAATAATGCGCTTGAATATTTGAAACTAACATTTACAAATAACTTCACACACATGAATATGTCAGTCACTTCACCACAAGAAATATCTTCCATAATAAAATCTTTAAAAACAAAGAATTCCAGTGGATACGATGAAATATCAACAAAGTTAATTAAAGCGTGTTCTTGTGAACTTAGCACAATCTTAAGTTATTTGTGTAACCAGTCTGTTATAACGGGAACATTTCCTGATTGGCTAAAATATGCAGATATTAAACCTCTCTTCAAGAAGGGGGATAAAGAGATACCATCAAACTACAGACCCATTTCACTTTTGCCAGCATTCTCAAAAATTATAGAAAAGGTAATGTACAAGCAGCTTCTCAACCATTTAACCGCAAATGGCATATTGTCTAGAACACAGTTTGGATTTCTGAAAGGTTCCGATATGGAGAAGGCTATTTACACTTTCAGTGAGAATGTACTTAATTCATTAGATAATAAATTGCAAGCAGCAGGTATTTTCTGTGATTTGTCAAAGGCATTTGATTGTGTGAACCATAACATCCTTTTAAGTAAATTAGAATTCTACGGGGTCACGGGAAATGCTGCAAAATGGTTCAAGTCGTACCTCACTAACAGGAAACAAAGGGTGTCAGTGCAAGTGACTAGTGAATTAGGCCAACAGTCATCATCGGGTTGGGAAGAAATTACATGTGGTGTCCCACAAGGATCCATCTTAGGGCCATTGCTTTTTCTTGTGTACATTAATGATCTCTCATCAGTTACACTACCAGAAGCAGAGTTCGTTTTATTTGCAGATGATACAAGTATTGCAATAAAGAGTACGTCAAGTATATTGATAGAAAAGTCTGCTAATGATATTTTCATGAACATTAATAAATGGTTTAAAGCCAACTCATTGTCATTAAACTTTGAAAAGACGCACTACATGCAGTTCAGAACATGCAAGAGATTTCCTGACAGCATATGCATTAAATATGAAGAAGAGCAGATAGAAGAGGTTGACAGAATTAAATTCCTGGGATTACAGCTTGATAATAAATTTAGTTGGGAGGAGCACACCACAGAACTGCAGAAACGACTCAACAAATCTGTATTTTCAATACGAGTGTTATCAGTCATAGGAGACATAAAAATAACAAAGCTTGCATACTTTGCTTACTTTCATTCCTTAATGTCATATGGTATAATATTTTGGGGTAACTCTTCAAGTCAGTCAAAAGTCTTCAGAGTCCAAAAACGTGTAATACGTATTATTTGTGGAGTAAATTCACGGACGTCTTGTAGAAGCCTCTTCAAAGAACTGGGTATATTAACTACTGCCTCTCAGTATATTTATTCCTTAATGAAATTTGTCATAAATAATATATCCCTTTTCCCAACAAACAGCTCAGTTCATACATACAATACTAGAAATAAAAATGATCTACACAAGGATTTAAAAGCACTTAATTTAGTTCAAAAAGGGGTCCACTACTCAGGAACACACATTTTCAATAATTTACCATCAAGTATAAAAAATTTAGCTACAAATAAAGATCAGTTTAAGAGGAACCTAAAAGACTTTCTAGTGGCCAACTCCTTCTACTCCATTAGTGAATTTCTAAATTGTACCAAATGATGCATGCACTCATACTATATTAGTATTGTTATATTATCAGCAAAAAAAAAAAAAAAAAAAAAAAAAAAAAAAAAAAAAAAATCCCTTATAATATAAATACAGATACATAATTTTTTAAGTGTATGTATTTGTATTTATATTATTAGTATTATTTGTTATTCAACTTGTTCATTTTGTTCCTTGACATGTTCCACATCCACGAGGATCCCCTCAATATGGATCTACGGAACAAATAAATAATCTAATCTAATCTGTTGTCTTTCAGCATCCCTAGAGATGTCGGTCGATTAGAATATACTTCCGACTTCAGGTAACCCCAAAGCCAATAATCGCACGAACTGTGGTCTGGGGACCAGGGAGGCCAAGTATGATGAAAGTGGCGGCTGAGCTCACGATCATCACCAAACGACGCGCGCAAGAGATCTTTCACGCTTCTAGCAATACTTTTTTTTGTCCTAATAAAACCCCATGTCATTCCAAGCATGTGTGTCAATTTTTACCTCTCTATCTACATTATTCCGTGATTTATTTTCAGATTTATATTGACTTTTTTTGATCACCCAGTACATTCGGGCGCCCCTGGGCAACGTCATAGCCGGCTGACCATTCCATCACAAAAGCGTTTTCACGACGACTTTAGAATGGCTATTACGGCTCTGCAGCAATTGTATTGCGCACCAACGAATCCGTAAGATCTGGAGAAAAACAAAAAATTATTGCCGTGCTAAAGTCAGGGAGGAACGCCATCAACGTAAAAAATTACCGCCCTATATCTTTTCTGTGTCACCTTTATAAGGTTATTGAGAGAATGTTGCTTAATCGTCTAACTCCTGTAATTGAGCCATAGTTGATTCCTCAACAGGCTGGATTTCGCCCTAACAAGAGCTGCGCTGCACAGGTCCTGAACTCAACTCAGAACATCGAGGACGGCTTTCAGCTGGGACTGGCCACTGGTACTTTATTTGTCGACCTCTCTACAGCTGCAGCTACAGCTATAGCTACAGCTACTACTGCACAGCACAACAAGATGGTATATAAGTTATACAAGGCTACGAGAGATTATGTAACGGGTGATCAAAAAGTTAGTATAAATTTGAAAACTTAATAAATCACGGAATAATGTAGATAGAGAGGTAAAAATTGACACACATGCTTGGAATGACATGGGGTTTTATTAGAACCAAAAGAAACACGGCCGCGCGGGAATGGCCGTGTGGTCCAGGACGCTATCTTGCGCATTGCGCGGCCTCTTCCGTCAGAAGATTAGATTAGATTAATACTTGTTCCAAAGATTATATATAAGACATTTCCTAATGATGTGGAACGTGTCAGTGTAGTAAATGTTGTCCATACATTACAATCAATATCTTAAGGAATTTTTATTAAATTTTTTATTGTTTTTTATTATTTAATTTTATTTTTAATTTTTTTTTAATTTTAAGTTTTATCTAAAAATTCATCTATAGTGTAGAAAGAGTTGCCATTCAGAAATTCCTTTAACTTCTTTTTAAATACTAGTTGGCTATCTGTCAGACTTTTGATGCTACTTGGTAAGTGACCAAAGACAAGTGGCAGCATAACTCACCCCTTTCTGTAGCAAAGTTAGATTAAACCTTGAATAGTGAATATCACCCTTTCTTCTAGTGTTGCAGCTATGCACACTGCTATTACTTTTGAAATGGGTCGGATTGTTAATAACAAATTTCATAAGTGAATATATATATATATATATTGTGAAGCTACAGTGAAGATCCCTAGATCTTTAAATAAATGTCTGCAGGATGATCTTGGGTGGGCTCCAGCAATTAATCTGATTACACGCTTTTGTGCAATGAATACTTTTTTACTCAATGTTGAACTGCCCCAAAATATGATCCTATATGAAAGCAGTGAATGAAAATAGCCATAGTAAGCTAACTTTTGCAATGACCCTGATAGCATAAGTAACTGAACTCAAATGTTTCAGCAGATCTTCAATGTGTTTCTTCTAAATCAATCCCACGTCAACGCAAACACCTAAAAATTTTGAATATTCTACCTTAGCTATAGATTATGTTAAAAGTCTAAATTTATTAATGGTCTCATGCCATTTACTGTATGAAACTGTATATACTGGGTTTTATCAAAGTTTAATGAGAGTCCATTTGTAGAGAGCCACTTAATAATTTTCTAAAAGATATCATTTACAATTTCATCAGTTAATTCCTGTTTGTCAGGCGTGGTAGCTATACTTGTATCATCACCAAAAAGAACTAGCTTACCATCTTCGTGAATGTAGAATGGCAAGTCATCTCTATCTATATAAAAGCGAAAGAACACTCATTCATACATTCACCCACTCACTCACTGACTAAATACGAAATCTCGAAAACTACTTCACCTATAAAGCTGAAATTTGGCAGGAATGTCGTTTATAGGTAGTAAACGTCAGCTAAGAAACGATTTTGCAATAGGACCGATAACTCAGGAGATATGACGTCAAAAACAAGGAAAACTGCCTCAGCTTGCGGTACATGGTACTGGGACTTTATCAGTAAATTATTTAAGAAGGAAAGCACTTAGCGACTTGCAACAAACTTTAACATAATTTCAAACAAATTTGCTTTATAGGTATGGTCCGCCTTGAGCAAACACAATTGTTTCTAGTTTCTCCCAAACATGTTTCGCTGGAGTTGCAGGATCATCAGTGGGATATTTATTTCATACTGTCTGTCAAATGAACAATGGAATGATTGTTACTATTTGTACATTAGGTGTAAAAACTACAGATAATTATGCAGCTAATATATATCGTTTCTTATTTTTTAGGTATATTAGGCCTACCTTAATTAGGAAACTTTTTCTCGCTGACAACCATAGCAAGGTCGAAAGGAAAAAAGTTTCTCGCTTACTACTTTTCCGCTATTCACGGAGTAAAACTACGGCATTCGGTATAACGTTGAAATTTATCATTTCTACACTACACATTGTACCTGCAGGAAATTTTACACACAGTATACAAATATATAGTTGAATGTACCTACTAAATTGTATCACCGTACGGCACATAGTTCATGAGATACAAGCACATAAACAGTAACTTTCATGGAAAACCGCCCCACCACGCACTAAGTTTTAATCTATGACTTCTTTACTACTAATTACATTCGCAACAGATTTTTCAGACATACAGGACTTATACAAATGAACATAAACCTGAAAAATTATACAATTACATAATTCAGTAAATATGAGATCATATATATTGCGATGCGTATAAACTTCTTATCAGGCATCACGTTTTATTACATTTCTTATTTACTGCTAAGACTCCTGTATTCCAGTGAGCTTAAGGAAATTCCTGAAAGATTACAGTGCTGGTGAAAACTCTGAAGCAACTTTGAACTGTGAAGCGCAAACCGCTGTAGGAAGAAGCAATAGATATGTATAGAGCTCCGAGGAAAGGACGAAACAGTACATCCGACGAATACCCATTATTTCCGGTTTATACCTGGTTTTTAACTTTAAGAGAGTGAAGTTTGCAGTGGGACTTGCATTTTCCATTATGATTAATAAATCACAGGGTAATATACTCAATACTGTGGAGTGTATTCGAAAACTCCATGTTTCTCATAAGGGCAGTTTTATATCTTTTGCTCAGGCATGGGATCTCCTCAGAAAATATTCATATTATATCCTGGACAAGTCACAAATATATATATATATATATATATATATATATATATATATATATATATATATATATATATATATATATATATATATATATATATTGTTGATAGTCAGGAAGGAAAGAATATTAGCGTTTAACGCCCCGTCGACAACGTGGTCATTAGAGGCGGAGCTTACGATTGTTTGGGTAAGGATGGGAAACGAAATCGTAATTTGAAGTTTTTGTGTATACTATGCTTATAAGTATGGTGTAGTACAGAAAATCTCCAAGAGTACAATACGAATTTTCATGGAGTTTCATAGGTCAACTGAGAGTACCTTGGGCAACATATAATCTTAATTTCATGAAAATCAGATCAGAAGAAGAAAAGATATCGTAATTTATAATTTCTGGTGTATGGTACGCTTTAATTGCAGCGTAGTATAGCAAAGATCCCACAGAGGCGCTGTTACTTACATAGTACACCAAATAACTAATAAATGGTGATACACATAAATAAGGTGTGATACACTGAAACAAGGGCTACGATTTTCCTTACGGTAGCGGTGAAGTGTATTGATATTGAATCCTTTTTGAAAAATTAGTCACGTAAAATGAGGGGAATAATTCTTTGTGTTGATAATGAAATAAATAATTAATTTTGTTCCGATCAGTAAATTAATGATCCCGTTAAAGCGAATATTTCGTTGCCAACGTTAACATACTAAACCGCTGCCACTGCAAGTAAAATTTAACTCAGGTGCGGCATTAAAAAAAATTCTTTTATTTGCTGTATCCCGCATGCCTTGCAATGCCGTGGAAAGAAAAAAAAAAGTGCTTCTTTCCGCGCGTGTCATTTGAATATAAAACATAACGACATTCCTTCACGTCCATCGATGCTCCAATTTAGATTTCTTTGCAAGGAAAATCCAATTTATGTAGTTCAATTTCTGATTTCGGAGTATCCTCAGTACGTGTTGAGTGAGTTCAGTTTAGGAATGCGTCGAAAACGCCATAGTACAGGAAAGAACAAAGTGGGGCGACATTAGTTACATAGTACACCAGATAACTAATTATGGCGTTGTTGCTTTTTTTTTTCATTCTCATAACTATGGCATAACAGATTATAAGAAGGCGTACAATTTTAATTACGGCGTCGGCGTTGTGTGCTGATGTTGGCGACAGCCGTTGAATGCTTTTTCAAAAATCAGTCACGTAGAATGAGGAGAATGATTTTTTTATGTTAGCGATGAAATAAATAATTTATGCTGTTCTGGTAAGTAAAGTAATCATCCTCCTGAAGCGAATAGTTCGTATTTTTTCCCTTCCTGTATCCCATATGTTGAGGAAGCGTAGCTAAAAGGGCCATTTACACATATCATTTTAAACGAACAAGAAGGGACCAAGATAAATTCAACGATTAGTAGATTTTTTCCCAATATCAAGTGACATTTCCACCTTAATATTGATGACACAAAATCTGTTCTGCGCATCGCAATGCTCACTCCAGAAATATTTCTGCTCTCAGCCTGCTACTTGTAATATATGTTATATTCTTTGTATGTCAAGATGTTCCGAGATAGAGTTTTAAATAAACCAGTTCTTGTTACATGGTGTCAGAAGTTCAACTGAAATTAATAAAATGTCCATCAATAATGCAAAAATGGATACGGAAAATATAATTCTGACAAATATTAGTGCTATAGTGGGATTACATCCACCAAAACCGTTAGTAATCAGTACAGAAAACATGGCAATAGTGTGGGAACTGTGGAAGCAACAGTTCGAGTTTTACGCCACGGCAGCACACATAAATACCAAACCGGAAACTGTGCAACTCGCAATATTTATGTCCGTAATTAGTAGCGACGCCTTGGTAATATATAATTCTTTTGAATTTGGAGTTACGGAAGATCGGAACCTTCAAACGGTAATTAAAAAATTCGATGATTATTGCATCCCCAAGGTAAACTTTACTTAAAGGTACGTATTCAATTCCTTACAACAAAAACCTGGTGAATCGTTTGACGAGTTTTACACTACTGTTGTTAATAAAAGTAAATCTTGTGATTATGGCAGCTTATTAAGCACAATTTTACGAGATAAAATTGTTATTGATTTTCGTAGTGAAGAAGTTAGGAAAATATTGCTGACCAAAACAGATTTAACACTACAAGAAGCAATTGACATTTGCAGAACTTGTGAACTAGCTTCAAAACAAATGACTGTTATTAATTCAGAACTGGAACGCGTATATGTCGGGACAAGTGCTATGTCAGTAGCATGGAGGAAACGTACAAATGTCAAACTAAAAATAATAAAGGACTGTACAAGGTGTGGTGGCAGACATCCCGTTAAGAAATGTCCTGCTTATAAAAGTAAATGTCACAGCTGCCATTTTGCAAATAAATGTAAAAGTAGTAAAGTAAAAATTGATAAAAATGTACATGTAGACGAAATTCGACCTTCCACAGAGTAGCCCGAAATTTTTATAAATTCTCTTCAAAATAACAGTAATTTTGGCAAGGACTGGGGTGAAATTATATAATTTTTAAAAATAATGTAAGGGTTAATGCTAAATTAAATACAGGTGCCCAATGTAATGTTATTACCAAAAAGCTAGCAGACAAAATTGGTGCTACTATAACTAGTTCGGTGACTAAGAAGTTACGTACCTATAACACCAGTAACGCAGGTGTTTGGGGAGAAGCCACACTTTTCTGTAAAATTGGAAATAGGTTAGCAAATGTGAAGTTTTTAGTAGTGGAGCCTGATTTTCAAGTAATCCTAGGACGAGAAACGTGTTCTAAATTAAACCTGACAAAAAGGGTAGAGCAAATAAAAGTTAGTGAGCCAGGAGTCTACATTCCTGATGAAAATTTTTTTCAGCCTTGGGATGTGTTAAAGATTCTGTATATGATATAGATCTTAAAGATGGTGTAGAACTTAAGATGCATTACTCAAAGAGAGTACCACATAAATTAAGGAACCAAATACGGATTGAACTTACCAAAATGGTTGAAATGGGAGTAATTAAACGTGTAGAACAAGCTACTCCTGTAGTTTCACCTATGGACCAGTTAAAGGTGTACACTATTTAACATAGGACTTCAACTCCTGGATTTCCTAGAAGTAATGAACTTGCCGAACGTTATGTACAAACTGCCAAAAATTTACTCTCAAAATTTTCAACAGATAAAACAAACATATACTTAGCATTACTAAATTACAGAAACACACCAAGAAACATAAAGTTAGGATCACCTAACCAACGTGCGTTTTCAAGGAAAACAAGAACTTTACTACCTACTGTTACAGAAGCTCTCCATCCACAGCCCATACAAACCCAACGTGTTAGCCAACAATTAATAAATTTAAGGTATCAACAAAAAAGATATGCAGATCGACATTCAAAATATACGAAAACTCCAAAGGCTGGTGATAATGTTCGAATACAGTTTGGGTACAGAAACTGGAAGGGAGGAGAAGTTGTAACTTCAGCTAACGCACCAAGATCAGTAGTTGTTAAAACATGCGATGGAACACTGTATAGACGGAACACACAACACGTGCAACCAGCAGAAGCATACATCAAGCATGAATCAGTTGTAGTTCCAGAAGAAATTCAAAGAACTGAAACTAGTAAATACAAAGATGTTTCTATAGAAGAAAATCAACAAGAACTTGCGCCAGAAAGACGTGATACAGTGATACCAGAAAGAAATGAAATGACAAGACTAAATGTAAATAATTCTGAAGACCCAACAACTATCATAAGAACAAGATTTCGCAGTGTTGTCAAGAAGCCATATAGATTAGATCTGTGACGTTATGTGAATTTCTATTAAACAGTGTTCTGAATTTCTAATTGTATTAAGAAAGAGAGAGGTAATATATGTAATATTATTTGTCTGTCAAGATGTTTCGAGATAGAGTTTCCATCCATCCTGATGTAGTAGTTAGTCCATGTTAATCAATAAACCAGTTCTTGTAACACTACCAGAGATAATATACACATGCGAGCGACAAACTCCTCAGAAACCTCTCTGCTTTCATAATTGTTCGGTACAATATTGTGATTAAAATTTGCAATTATTTACTTTTGGTGCGGACTACATTAATATAGAGAAAAACGTCTTCTTTTGCGGAAACAATTGCACTTAGTTATAATCCGACTTCTGAATATATAGTTCTATTACACAAGGTCGACTTCAACTTCGTGCTTTACGTAGTAATCACTGCAGAAGGTGGGGACATGTATTAGCTGAATCAGTGGCCGATGCTGTTAATAGAGTCAAGACAATTCACAGCAAATATTATATTTAATGGAAAGTTCTATACAGACGATCAGCTGACGTGATTCCTTCAACAATTTCCAAGAGTTATTTAAACGGACATGAACTGCTCTGTTGACTGAATTACCAGTCTTCGTCGAGTTTTCGATAGTAGGAAGCACTGTATACAGAATAACTACATTGTCCTCAGTGCAACACTGCAACATACTAATTACCCAGCATACACTTACTGTGAGAGATAAATAGTATAGTACTACACCACAGAACCAATATATGGCGCTTTTATTATTATTACTATTTCTCATCTCAACGATAGAAGTGTTTCCAGAAGTTTACGCCAAACAGACAATTACACACCGCAGTCTTAACTTTATGAAGACAAACTAACATTGAGCTTACATCGTTCCGTAGTATGGACAGATTAATTTCACTGTATGCATGAAAAACTTTACGAACATTCATCGTTTTTGACAATGACTTCTACTTAAATTTGACATCCTGGCTACGAGAACTTAGTTTATTGATAGAGGGATTCAACAAGGATTCTGTTTTTGCTGACCTAGGTCCGGAACCCTAAGAAACCATGATATACACAGGTCCCTCTTTAACAACCGTTGCGAAGCACGGGCATATAAGCTAGTATGCTATATTCATCAGTGGAGAATCCAGGCTCTTGGTCGTGGGATGGGAAGGGAAGGAGGGGGGGGGGGGGGGGGGTGAGCGCATAGAAATCTTACCTCAAACCAACGTGAAAGACGTCCACTGAATGAGTGGTCGTGTTCCATTTTGAGTTATTCATTACTCTATAGTCGCAGCCTCGCGCTTTAGGCCTCGTTTATTTTAGTTAAGAACGCATGGCTTCGTATGTCGTCTCCAGTGCCGCCTGCTGGGTGGCCAGAGACAAGCTTACTTGGCAAGATGGCCTGTTCTTAGCTTAGTACCAACATATTCATGGACGAGAGCGGTTACAAAATAGATCTCTCTGGAGCTCTAGGAGAGGGTGTTATCTACTTTAGGTAGCAAGGGTTTGTAGACAGTAGGATCTGAACGCGCTCTGCATCGCTTTCAATGGGCCCTACGTCCGGTGCACAGAGGGGAAGGCTTTTGTCGTGGCCCGAGGCTTCACTCTTGCTGCGAACGCCAATGTGAGTATATTGTCGAATGATGCTGAGGGGATGGCATGCTGTTAGAACTTTACTTTGTTCGTGACCAGGCAGTCTTAGTTTATCAGTGATAGTTTTCTTGAGTAATTCTTTCGCTATGCAAGGCGAAGTATTTCTTAGTTTACAGAACTCGAGCAATTCAGTGTAAATTTAGTATTTGTATTTCCAATCCAGTAATGATTTTGTGTCCAGTTTTCTCAAGTTAGAATACACGTGTCTGGCCTTCAGCCTTCACGTAAACTTAGTATGTTTGAATTGTCTTGCCGTTTTTTAACTATCGTTTTCATGTGGCGTCTGTTTCTGCGAGCATGCTAAATTCTTTCTTGAAATTTCATGGTTGATTCCATCTTTCCTATCTTAGCTTGACCGATTGCACACATACTTTCGTGACAGTCATTATTTCGGCCTTCAGCCATGCTTTTACTGATACTAGCTTTCTTCTATACGAATTCTTGCATGTGCTTTACTTGCTTATCCTAAATTAATTTATTTTTGTAAATCCTATGTAGTTCACCATGGTTGCACATCACATGGTACTTAAGGATAGTATGCTGCTACCTCCCCACACATGAGTTCGTTTGGTGCATAGTTGATTTTAATTTGTGCTTGAAGGCACCCGTCATCTCGTCAAAATGCTTCCAACACTGCTATCAAGTGTTGCCACATGAGTAATGTATTGCATTATGAGCGTGTCTGTGAGTGAATGAATGTGCTTTCTTTTACCCACTGTGTATTTACAAATTTCCTCCCACATTACCTCCATATTCATAAAGGGCAGAAACAATTTTAGTACGGGCAGTAACTTAACGATTTAATTCACTTTTGTACAAGGTGTGTGCTTATTGTGCTTAATATGGTCTCCCCACATTTATTTGATTGTTCATTTTATTGAATAGATAATGATTTAAAGTATCAAACCTCCTTTTAATTTCATGATCCCTATCCCATGTTTAATTATCTATTCCTTTTTTTAACATTAATTTTGTGCTTGTTAAAACTTTGGCTGCTCCCTTAATGAGTGAGCAGTTGGATAAATGTCTGTTGCGCAAGTACTGTGGCCACTCGCTAAGTAATTTAGAACAGCATTGAGCGTTTTATCCTGCATTTGCAGATCTCAACTGCCCGAGATCTTACATATAAAATTCAACAAGCCACTTTCAAAGGTTAAAAACATATATGTTTTTAAAGGCGGGGGAGGGAGTGTCGGATATAGCGATCCGTGCTTGGTTTTGCCGTTTTCAGAAGAGGCATACATCAAACTGGTTTCGATATTGTTTTGTGGTCAACATAATTCTTGCACACACCTGGCCAGTGCGTATTTGTCTTTAGTGGTGCTGTGCTAGAAGCATATTTCATTCTCATTAGTAACATAACCTACCCCAATGATTACCTGTATTGTCTTCGGTGTTGTCGTAAGATCTTCAGTTTTCAGCGAGCTGGCTCACGCTCTCAGATAGACATCTGGGTGAAGAGCCAGCGGCAGATGCTCACAGCTTGTAGGCGTGCCAGCTAGTACCAACGGCCGACCTCCAAGCGTGTGTCACGGTTACAAAAACAGTTCTGAAATACCGTGTACCAGCAATGAACTTGACAAAACCTGTGAGGACCCTAAATACTGGTCAAAGCTCAACTGTTCACATTCTCCTTGGAGAATACGGGCTAGAATATTCTCGAGCTACTGGACCGCATTTGTCTTACATAAATAGCTGAGGCCGGGTACCACTAAATTAGAGGTAATTAATGTGTCTACATTTGCGCCTCTGAAGATATTTTTATTGCTCTTACGAGTTTTATGAAAGGAAACGTAAAATTTTCTAAAATATGTGTGTGCATGTAACTGTCAAATAATACAGCATATAGTTACTTTCAAATGAAATGATTAAGTAGAAGGGCATTTGGCATACATATTCCGTCGAACAGGATATGACAAATTATCTAACGTTATTTAATAGATTATGTTTGTAACCTATCGACAAACGTTTATTTCAGGTACTCATTTTTACATACAGCAAAGTCACATGCTAGCGATAAATTACATCCAATTTGTCAATGTCAAGTCCAGGGTAAATTTTGTTCCTGTCACAGGTAATTCCGTAAGTAGAACGTTGTCACGAAATTGATTTACCAAATTTTTCTATTCGCTGATGGTATTTCCATCCTTTGTGTAAGTGAGAAACAATAACAAATCCTGAATGAAACTTTCACTCTGCAGCAGAGTGTGCGCTGATATGAAACTTCCTGGCAGATTAAAATCTTGTTGTTTAGATGTGGACCTGATGAAATAGCTCTAGGCCACGAAACTGATTAGTGTCTCAGTAAAATTTGGTACCAGAGGCAGTTGTTTGGGGAGTTACTGTGAAAAATTAATGAATAAATAAACTACAAAGTACATGTAGTGAAACAGTTCTGCTCCCTGTGCATAGAAAACAATGCAAGCCTTGACCCACGAAGATTACCTTAAGAATTCACTACACAGTCAAACAGTATTACTAGATAATATGAGTCTACTACTGTAAACTATTGTCCTTAATTTGAGAAAGAAATTTCTGAGAGTGTATATTTCCAGCACTGCTTATATGAAAATGAATAAAGACTGTGGGAAAAACCAGAAAAGAACCTAAACCATTGGATTCGGTGTTACTGAAATATGCTGAAAATTAAATGAAATGATGACATGATAAATGTGGAGGTACTACAAAGAATTAAAAAAAAAAAAACAAATATGTAGCTAAGACTGAATAGGAGCTTGACGGTAGGATAGGTGTAGTGAAGGAATAACTTGCATTATATTAACAGGTGCCTGGTCGGGCAGAATATGCAGGAGAAAAAGAAACTGAAACAGAATAAAGATCTGAGGACTTTTGGCGTAAGTATTAGGAAAGAAGATTGACGCCCAACGGATAAAACCAGTGAGAAGACTAATGTGTACAAAAAGGGGAATGAATGATATAAGTGGGAGAAAAGTATACTGACCACTTGCCCCTCCATATCGCGTCCAACGAGGTCATTCTCTGAGGATGGCACGAATATCGGTGGGGCTCGACTGGACTAACTGGGGCCCGAACTTCACCTTCTTCACCAATTATCTAAGAATTGCATCTTTTTCCTCCGTGACGGCTACATACATAGTACGTTGTCCGATGTCATGCGTAATATGTCATGCCTAGCCTTTTCGCGACTCGGTACATGTCTTTAATGGACAATAAATAGCTTCAAGCTTCAGTTTGTCACTGATACAGCGTAATCTACACTTGTACTTGCGGCGTATGAAGAACAAACGACGAATCAGTAGGATCAATGGAAAGACTTCTTCATTTGAAGAGTTCGTGCCTTACCAGGAATGTACCGGAAAGGATAACACTTACTACACATTAATAAATGTGAAATCATTAGTAAATGTGGAAAACTACACACTCTTCTGGAATATTGCTAGTAATCTCCCAATTCTTTAATGAATCAATTTACCATTTATGAAACAATTTCAAACTTCTGATTACTTTGAACACTAGATGAATAAAGTCTGAATAATCTGCGCTCCAATATACGTAAAAGTAAGTTATTCACATGCAGATAAAGGGGGGGGGGAGGAGATGTTACTATGGACGTCTCATGTACTTCCGTTTGAAGTCGGACGGCAGCCATGTTTGTTTGTTCAAAAGACTCACAGACACGAATGGAACGTGATTTCCTTCAGCTTATTAGCGCTGTCAAAACGGTTAGTACAACCATAAACAACGCACACAGACATTATCAATTGCAAATCTTCGATAGCTCTGCATAGAAGCTCAGCAGAAAACCAATGTTTTGAACAAACTGTAATGGAGGAGCTAGGTTTCAGTCAGCTTCAAGTTGACTTCAAGTCTGTGACGTCATGCCCTCAAAAAAAAAAAGTTTGTTAAGCTTATGGGACTTAACTACGGGGTCATCAGTCCCTAAACTTACTACTTATGAACTACTTACGAACTAGGACGGCACAAATATCCATGCCCGAGGGGGGATTCGAACCCCCGACCGTAGTGGCCGTGCTGACCGTGACTGGAGCGCCTCAGTCACCTCGGCCACCGCGACCGGTCATGCCCTCTCCCCTCTTTTTACCTCCATGGCTATTCACGCATCTCGATGTTCATGGCGTCGTGCCTCTTGAGAGTCGTACAATCATAATAATAAGTAAGTGATAAACTTTCTTTCCTTTCCTCACTATTTTTTTTTTTTTTTTTTTTTTTTTTTTTTTTTTTTTTTTTTTTTTTTTTTAATGCTCTGAAAAGTTCATCATTTGCGTATTACAGCATCTTCTTCCTATCGGTTAATTTCGAGTCTGTAGCACGTCATCTTCTTGGTGTAGCAGTTTTTAATTGCCAAGAGTGTAAGAGGATGCAATAATTTTTATTTCCGCCAGTATAACAGCCGCGGTGGAGTGGCCGAGCACTGTAAGACGCCTTGCTGCGGAGTGCGCCGTTGCTCGCGGTCGGACTTTCGAGTCCTCCCTCGGGCATATTTTGTGTGTGTGTGTTTTGTCCGTAGCATAAATTAGTTTAAGTACTTTGTAAGCGAAGGGATGGATAACCATAGAATTTAAGAGCCTTAGATTTACAAACATTTGAGTATATAAGACATGGTTTAAGAACCGCGGGTGTGCTTTCTTCTGACCGAGAATAGGTCAACATGATCAGTACGAGCTTACTCCTTCGCCCCTCTTATATAGAAGAAAGAGCGGCAATGAAGAAGGCCAAAATTTACAATTTTACTCAACTCGACGAAAAGAATTTTAGTTTTTTCTGATTCACAGAAAACACTTACTACCGTTGAGATCAGAATTTGTGAAAAACGAGGTATAAAACTGGTATCTACACAGCCTTCGATGAACCAGAAATATATTAATTACTGCTAAAACATGCATGGGAACTGGATATAAACACCACACTCCCTCTCTCCGCCCATCATGTCCTTCGTCTCTATGCTTATTTCTTAGTTTTCTCTTTGTCGTCTTTCGCTCCTCTCTCTATGTAGACACGGCGTTCGTCGAGCATTTACTCATTACAGTATTCCTCTCTTTCTGCCAATCTCCTCCTCCCCTCTACCTCTACCTCCTCCCCTGCTCCTCCTCCAGCTGTCATCTACCCATCCATCCTCCTGTCCGTCATTATCTTCCACTGCTACCTGCCCTTCTTCTCCTGCCGCCTCTCTTTGTTCATCTCCTCCTACCCCTGTATACGAAACGATTACATAAATCTGCAAATTTCATTGTGATCGGTCAAACGAAGTCTGGTAAAGGAACTATGCCCCCATGCAAGGTACGAAATATTATGTAGACAGTAGTTTGTGTCTTGTTTGAAGATCAAGTGTGCAAAATTTCATCAATACCAAAATAAAGTTGTAGACTGGTGTCGGAGTCTGCTGTAAACTACCATCCGCCATGCACCGTACGAATTAGTACATAGGCAGTGTCGTTCTTCTAGGAGAAGTGTGCAAAATTTTATCGCAATCGGATGAACGAAATAACAGCGCATAAAATTCGTACTCAATCCGAAATGCCAATAGCCAAACAAACGTACCAATTTACATTTTTTCAGCGCCACCTACCAGATCCAACGGTGACTCCAAAGCATCCAGGGATCCACTCAAACACACACACACACAAAATATTTCATGAAAATTCAGTGACATACTTACGTGTGGAAGAATTACATATATAAAAATAAAATGCGGAAATGCGTTCGATAAAGAGATTTTAAAATGTGGTGTTGTTGACTAATTATGGTCCTTAGATTACCGATTTTGTTATCACTAAATAAATTTATTCTACACTAATTGGATGACGAATTCGCGACTATATCACAAAACATCTTCAAATGTTTGTAAACCCATTAGATAAAACTGCTATGTTCATTAGACTCTAGACGTACAAACAACTTAATCTGACGACAAAACACACCCATTCCTCAAGGAGGACTCTAACCTCCGTGGCAACGTCCGCCCAGGCCATAGCATGACTCCTTGGCTCACTCGGTGACTATGTCACAGCTTCTGGTTGTAGACTAATAATGAAAACTAGATGAATATATTGTAAACAACTTAAGAGCGACAATTAATAGTATTCACATTATTATTGGAAGAAATATTTCTTGTTGTGTTCCGGAAAAGAAACTGATTGATATCCTGTCGGGAATATTTTACTTTTTCCTCATTAACAGAAAATTATGGAATTAGTTTTGATCACTCACTAACAATTACTCTTATTAATCATTCGAGGACGTAATTTGTGGCAACAAGTGAAGAACGATATTACAAATTCAAGTTAAAAATTTTGACAGTTCCTTCAGTTGAGATTAGTGGTTGAACATTTCTTCTTATTACTTACGAATCTGTCAGAAGATGGTAGAGTTTGAAATAATTAATTGATTGGAGGCTAGAAGAGGGATATTTTAAAATATTTGGAGTTTGTGTGACGCGCAAGAACTTCAAGGAGTAAGTCCGATGCTTTTCTCAAGATGGACATTTAGCGAACTATAAACGTAATTAATATTTTTGGAGGTGATTGCTACATTTAAAACAAACAGAGATTATATTCTTGGCTTTGGAACTAATGAAACTACATTGCGTATCCACTACGATACGATGACGCATTATTACAACTCACTGACAAGACGGGAATTTAAACCGTCGTCTTCTCGAACGTGAATTAAATCTGCTGACTAATGCGCCACTAAAGACGTACTCTGCAACGATAAATACAATAATTTCTCTCCTGGTTACTGCATCCATATGCCGGTGTCCCCTCTGAGTAGTCACTGTCAGTGAAATACGGCGTATTTTTTTCTTTCCGCATTGACTATCCGGGCTATCGGAAAAGTTGAAATGTGCCCTGCAATGGCAATCTTCATTAGTCACGTCTGCATTAATTATATTTACCGAGCGCTCCAGGGAACCTCTCGATCTGTACTCCATATCTACGCTCTCCAAAATTTAATTATCTTTAAATGGGTGACACTGTTTCGCACTCACAAGAACACCTTTGACCTCGAACGCCGAACGCTCGAAATCACACGAAAACGTGCTTAGAGTAACACTCGAACATAAAAAAAATTTAAAAATTAAAATACATTAGTCTGTTCTTTTCCATGCAAAACGTTGCATCCTGTCACAAGTGGCATTTTAAAAGAGACAAACAAGGCATCAGTTATCACTACCATAGGAGGGAAATTACACGCACTCCAACGTCGTCAGTATAAAAGTGGTGTGTGTTTTGAAGATAAAAGTAGTGTATGTATCGGAACAATCATGTCACTGTTTGTGTTAAGTGATCGTGCCCGAAAAATTCACAAATAAATTTTCTGTTGTGGTTTTGACTACAAAATAACTTGACTAAGCAATGAGTACCCTCCTTCGTCTTGTTAGAATAAATTACAATTGACGTGGATTGCAGTAATTCTACGTGTATGTGCTTTTGTTTTATGCGCAACAGATAACTCTTTAAATTGTACAGTAGTTAATGAATCAACTGTAATGAAACTCGTAATTTGTGTACACAATCTCGTGAGAATCAATGTAAGCAAATGAAATGTTCAGTTTTGCTAGCGTGCACCAAATACAAGCTGCCAGACTGTACATGCACAATTCGACTGCGAGAGCCAACAAACCAGCATGATACTACTGTAATATTTTTGTCACTTGAATAAATATTATTTCAAATAAAGACATTTAGGATTAATGGGATACCAAAATCACTGCACTTGATAATGTGCCTGTCTGTACAACAATTAACATACTGACTCAATGATATAAAAAAATGTCATACAAATCTCGTACTGTTTTCAGAATATCACGCACTGCAAATACTTCTTTTCTCATTTTTGATCTAAATATTTCTCACCTCATCAGACAAATCACTTTAACTTTTACTAACATTAAGTGACCTAATAATGTGAACTTTCATTAACACTCAGAAAATCTCTATGAATTTCACTGAACGAACAAACTACTTCCTACTCTCATTGACAGACAAATTGATCATGTCCAAAATGCGTACACTGTACTGTTCTAATTGACACTTATGAAATTAATAACACTATTCCTATGCAACACTATCATACGAAACAATGATCTCAATGATCAGATCGGATTGCAAGTTAACTTTCAAATTGGTGAAAGGAAAGAGGAACTGGTAAAATGACTCTGGGTTAAATGATAACTGCAGGCTGCACTTAACTGCATTCATTAGCAAAAAGATAAACACCAGCTCCAATACTACAAGTAAAAGCTACCATTCATAACAATAGAATTACACAAGTTTTACCATATTAGTGACAATATTCATTAACACCAGCTTCCTTGCAAAAATTACAATCTGCACACTTGGCTGCGACTCTTCAAAACGGCTAAAGCCTTAAACTTTCCGATTTTTTCTCTTCGAGTCTTATGCACCGACTGACTTACTCGAAAGTTCAAAAACGACTTCTACTCATCGACTGAACTCTACGACACTCACACAACGAGTACTTTAACGCAACAACTGCTAGTGCCAGATACACTCCAAAGATACAACACAGTCTTTGGTTTACAGCAGAGATATGCTAATGACTTCAGCGTATTTTATCGATTAATAAAACGATACAAAACATTACATTTGTTTTCTACATAATTATATCTTAAGTTTCTATAACAAAATATGCTCAAGGCTGAATGGCAAGTAAAATTAAGTGAAAATTATATTACGTACTCCTTTCAAGTTTATCATTACATTTCCAATCAACAGGGCCCAAAACCCTTTTAAGTTCAAATTTTATGTAACTAAGGAAACAAATTGGTAAGGTCATCGGTCCATCGACTTACCATCTCATGTAGAAATTATTAACGCGACATTTGAAAAGAATTCTGATGAATTATTTGGTTCCTTAAAGGCCTATCTTACGCAGAAATCATTATAATTTATCAAAAAAAAAAAAAAAAAAAAAAAAAAAAAAAAAGTTTCAAAGACCAATAGGGAGGTGTCCTCATATCAGGGCAGTGAGTACGAAACCTACTACATTTTACATAGAACATTAATTAGTAATATCAAAGAATACATGAAGAGTGAACACTATTTTGTAATTTTTGTTCAGTGACATTGTTTTATGCATACAGGGCACACAGCAACTTTACACGTTTAACAAATGCAACGTGTTTTCCGCCTGCGCCCCGATCATGACACCTATTGGCGTGAATTTACTCCACAAATAATACAAATTACACGCTTTTGGACACTGAAATCTTTTTCTTGATTTGAAGAGTTAACTCAAAATACACTCCTGGCCATTAAAATTGATAAACCACGAAGGTGACGAGCTACAGACGAGAAATTTAACCGACAGGAAGAAGATGCTATGATATGCAAACGATTAGCTTTTCAGAGCATTCGCACAAGGTTGGCGCCGGGGGCAACACCTAAAACGTGCTGACATGAGGAAAGTTTCCAACCGATTTCTCATACACAAACAGCAGTTCACCGGCGTTCCCTGGTGAAACGTTGTTGTGATCGTCTAAGGAGGAGAAATGCCTACCATTACGTTTCCGACTTCGATAAAGGTCAGATTGTAGCCTATCGTGATTGCGGTTTATCGTATCGTGTCATCGTTGCTCGCGTTGGTCGCGATCCAATGACTGTTAGCAGAATATGGAATCGGTGGGTTCAGGAGGGCAATACGGAATGCCGTGCTGGATCACAACGGCCCCGTATCACTAGCAGTCGAGATGACAGGGATCTTACCCACATAGTTGTAACGGATCGTGCAGCCACGTCTCGATCCCTGACTCAACAGATGGGGACATTTGCAAAACAACTATCTGCACGAACAGTTCGACGACGTTTACAGCAGCGTGGACTATCAGCTCGGAGACCATGAGTGCGGTTACCCTTGACGCTGCATCACAGACAGGAGCGCCTGCAATGGTGTACGCAACTACGAACCTGGGTGCACGAATGGCAAAACCTCTTTTTTTCGGATGAATCCAGGTTCTGTTTACACCATCATGATGGTCGCATCCGTGTTTGGCGACATCGCGGAATCGACGGCGCTTTGAATAGTGGCCGTTACATTTCAGATGTGGTACGATCCGTGGCTCTACCCTTCATTCGATCCCTGCGAAACCCTACATTTCAGCAGGGTAATGCACGACCGCATGTTGCAGGTCCTGTATGGGCTTTTCTGGATACGAAAATGTTCGACTGCTGCCCTGGCCAGCACATTCTCCAGATCTCTCACCAATTGAAAACGTCTGGTCAATGGTGACCGAGCAATTGTCTCGTCACAATACGCCGGTCACTACTCTTGATCAACTGTGGTATCGTGTTGAAGGTGCATGGGCATCTGTACCTGTACACGCCATCCAAGCTCTGATTGACTGAATACCCAGGCGTATCAAGGCCGTTATTACGGCCAGAGGTGGTTGTTCTGGGTACTGATTTCTCAGGATCTATGCATCCAAATTGCGTGAAAATGTAATCACATATCAGTTCTAGTATAATATATTTGTCCAATGAATACCCGTTTACCATCTGCATTTCTTCTTGATGTAACAATTTTAATGGCCAGTAGTGTAGTAATCAAACAAATTTCAGAAGGACAATAACTGTATGCAATTAATTTTCCAATGTTCTTGTCCACCTCCGTAGCTCAGCGGCGGCGGCGCTGACCACCAGTGTAAGAGCGCCGGTGGACTTGGTGTTTTGTGTTGGTTGTCATCACTTTCGTCATCAGCGACACTAAAGTCGCCGAAGTGGCGTCAATCAAAAGACTCGCAGTAGGCGGCCCTTAAATAGCATGTCGCTACGTCATAGCAGTTACGAGGAGGAGTTCGGCGCTCATGTAAGGCAAAGCAGACGGGCGAAACAACTACTGTGCCTAGTACCGTCTTATTCCATGTCATTGTTCACAGCAAGCGCAGCAGGCAGTGCTATGCAGCTCACCTAAAGCTGGAATATTCTGTCTCATGGACGTATATAAGGGAGGGGTTCAGGGGGCCTGGACACCCCCCTTAGGTTATATAAAATATATCAAAACCACACAAGTCTCTGCCAATACCCGCTTTTTGAAATCCTGTCGTACAAATCGTAGGCACGAAGCGTGCTTGGTTAGCATAGGAACAGTCTTTGGAGGGATGATTAAACAAACAAATAGTCGTAGGTTGGTATGTTCCTGTTTATTAAATTGTCACATTTGAAACAACTATGTACAAGTTACATATTTTGGGTTTATGCATGGTCAATCGCCAATTTTCACACCATACCTTGTCTAGATCATTTTGTAGTTGGTACTGTTTTCGTGATGATTTTATTAGATGATAAATGTCATCGTCGTCGTCGTCATCATCATCATCGTCGACCCAAAGTTTCATATGTTCTAATTCGACCATTGAACTCCATTGCTCGCAGCAGGCCCTGTCCTCATGTGGTTCGGTTGGTTGGGTTGTCTATTTGGACAGGGGGATTAAACTACTGAGGTTATCAGTTCCCCGGTGGGGAGGTGAAGGAGTGTGGATAGGAAAGGAGGGGAGGGGAAAGGAAATGCAGTCCGGGAAGTAAAGAAGGAAGGAAGAGTGCATTAGCTCGGGGCCCCGTGCTCGCCACGCACGTACTCACGAAAGAACTGTGAGCCCCCTGGGGGTCTTATGTTGTTCCTCACTGAAATATGTATCATGACATGCGGCGTGTGCAGGACTGATATTAATATCTCTGTATCTTCATATATCTCTGTATTGTTCCTTGTTATTTTATCTTTGTACTAAGCTAATTAATCTGTATCTGTATGATAAAAAAACTTATTAAATGGTAGTGAAGACTCTCTCTGTCGTATGTTGTCACTTTCTCGTGACTAATTCATGGCACGGCGCTGAATGATGCTGCAACCTTTAATACAAATTTCAACTGCAGGATTTTATTCTCAGCCGCCGATATATGTTATAATCATACAACATGGACGTACGGCAATTTCTCCCACTTGCTAGACAGTCAGGATCTTTATTAAGAACAGCTGCAGCAACAGATATTGACGTCTGATCATTCCACTATAACGAGGTCAAGACCATACATAATAAATTATATGGGAGATGAGGCTTTCTGGCCTTACTCTAAAGAGTGTTAATCGTGATTGACGATACAACTACATTCAGAAGAAATTAAGCATAAGTTAGCAGTAATATGTAAAAAGCTAAAGCTAACACTTTATATACAGAAAACGCCGCTTACAATATTAAAACCTCATCCTTTAACAAATATACCACCACAGCTGAAGCTATCTTCAGCAATAAGTGGTCTATAAAAATTATGACTTTTAAATTACACAATCTTATGACACCCAGATATAGGTAATTTCCAAAGTATTTGAAAAACTTCAGTGGTAACGTTGAATAGTGTAACAACAGCTGGTGACATACAATTTAAGCTTCGTTAGTTACGTCACAGATAAATATCGAAATACGTGTGTCCGATATGTTTTATTGAAAGGTGTTTCTTAATGTTTGTCTGTAGCTTTACTTTACTTGCGTGAAACAACGTATTTGTAGGATTTGTAATTGACAGTTTATTGATTTTATTGGGGTTAATCCTACAAATACCTTGTTACAGAGTGAATTATGTAACAGAGAAAAAATAGTTTACTTTCTGAAGGGTAGTGTTGGACACCCTCGATGTCAGAGCTGCAGGTACGTCAGTGGTCTGTCTCATGGGAAACATTTGCTAACGGGCGAATGAAATGTTTGATTGTTAGTCACAACGATGAGTAGAAAAGACATGCCGAGGCGATGAGAAACAATGAATCAAATACCTCTTAATTTAAGCATCAGCAATAGTCACGTGTTGAAACTGGATGTTACTTAGCGCATCACTATCTTAACCCCTGGTTCTTTTGACTTCGATAGAGACATAATTTTCTAAATCTGAGACGTACTCCAGTGTCCATAATCGGGTCACAGTGGTTGGTATACACTTGAATTTCGTTCCAAAAAGTACCTAGTTTCAGAAACAAAATTACGGATGACAGTTTTCAAATTACGTTCTAATGTTTTGCGCGGGGCTTCTAACCGTTTCAGGCCCTGCAAGCACAATTATGTGGGTCTGGTTTTGCTCTCTTTATTTCTTTGTGATTCACGGTAGGAAGTAGAGGCCTGCATCTTGCAGTCGTTGATGGACTGTGGTAACGTGTACAACATGTTTTAGTTGAGAACTGGGTGTCACGAGCTGTCGGCAAACTTCCATTACTCTTATAATGGCGGGCAGAAAGCGCACGTTCGAAGATTTGTCTATATTGTTGTTATATAAACTTGGTTTCGTTCATTTTAATGACATAGATCTACTGTATGTAGATCATATTACGTAAATATATCTTAAATTGTTCATATTTTTAATTTTTGGAGGTACAAACTGATAAATTAGTAGGCCTACATATACAAATGTACGTGTTTCGATGAAGATTTGTTGACAAGGTGTTGATATCCTTAAATGTTCGATATGTGAAGTTATCATATCTGAAAATTCAAATGTTTGTAAATCTATCGGTCCCAACAGCGTGGTCATCAGTCGGTAGCTTACAAACTGCTTAAACTAAGGTAAACTAACCTAAGGACAACACACATACCCGACTGGAGACTCGAACTTCCGACGGCGAACGGCTGCGCGCATCGCTGTAGGGCGCCCCAGTGCGCACGGCTACTCCGCCGCGGCATAAAAATATGTAGTGAAGGCCCAAACCACACAATTGTGTGGGTACAAAGTTATTGAAAATAATTTTTTTTTTTTTTTTTTTTTTTTTTTTTTTTTTTTTTTTTTTTTTTTTTTTTTTTTTTTTGTAATGAACTACCTTATGTATTTTGTATCTTAAACGTCCCTCTCAATATTAATGCCACATCACCTACAACCTTGGGTGTGAAAGGGCAAGAAGCGTGGTTCCCTGTGCAACTGCAGCTTTTGCACGTGCCTGAGGTCGGCCGTGGTGATGCAACACTTGTTTTGATGTATAGAGGCACCGTGCTTCGGTCTGACAAGGAAAGTACATGGGCTCGAACAAACATATCTGTATGAACGTTTGGTTAAAGGATCTCTACGTACACCTCAATGTGCTGGTGGGTGTCGTTTTTCTGCAACGCTCTGCAACCATGCTCTAAATGGCACTGTAGATGTAATTGTAGACGCGATACGTAATGCAGATATCTTAACTATAACTTATGTAATAATCATCGTACATGTTCTCTATCGAATTGTCATCAAAAGCCGTGATGATAGTTGCAACTTTAACCTTCTTCCCGAAAGACTGTTGGTATTCACTACCACTGCTTCCATCGCCTCTTCAAATATTATTCAAATATTTGTATAGCTTATGGGACTTAACTACGGGGTCATCAGTCCCTAAACTTACAAACTACTTATGAACTAGCTAATACTAAGGACGGCACAAATATCCATGCCCGAGGGGGGATTCGAACCCCTGACCGTAGTGGCCGTGCAAACCGTGACTGGAGCGCCTCAGTCCCCTCGGCCACAGCGGCCGGCATCGCCGCTTCCCGCACTTACCGTAGCACTACCGCTTTCAATGAGTCGTTCGTCATTATCATCCCTATTATCATCATTAAGAGTTTGTAACAACAGTATCTAACTTATCCTCATATTTCTGTACCATAACAGATACGGGAAAGCATGCAAATGATTAATCTTCTACACTAATACAATATTCACGATGAAGGGTTCTTCGTAGCTTCATCTCAACTAATCGCAATAAATTAACAGGATTGATTATCAATCGCCGCCCCATTTGACGCTTCACCACACAAATAACATCACAAAACGCAAGTTCGGAGACACACTGCACCGTCCCTAATGGCGAACCGACAGGTCAAAGTGCAATGCGGTATGGCACACGCAGAGGCCTCTAACGGACGACTTCAGAGTTTTGCAGGAGTATCACTAGTGCAATAAGGGACCTTTACATTATCTCTCGTACAATTTGGGTGTATATGTTTTTGTTCGAGCCCAAGTACTTGTGACAGTCATTCCTCATCAGGTGAAGCTTCTATAGCCTGAACGAGTGTATATCGTTATATCGATAGTGCGCAGGTAACAGGGAGGGAAGTGGTCAATGTATAATCAACGGTGTATCAACTGGTGCGCGTGGGAGGGGGGGAGGGGGGCTGGAGGGGCGGACAACACAAACATCCATGCCCGAGGGAAGATTCGAACCCCTGACAGGGAACTGTCTTGTGCATCGGAGCATAGCGCCTCAATGCGCTCGGCCACTCGGCTGCGGCCGTGCTTTTGTGTCAAGGAAATGATTTAAAACCGCATTATATAGAAAAATGTGCTTCGACACTTAAATACTATCGCATAATGATGTTTTATCACTTTTATTTACTTATTTTTCTTTGTGACATACAGGATGAACTGCAAATATGTGTTTATGTAAAAACTTTTTAAATCCATGTGTGTGCCGCGGTGGAGTAGCCGAGCGGTCTAAAGCGTCTCGCTGCGGAGCCCGCGGTTGCTCGCCGTGGAGGTTCGAGTCCTCCCTGGGGCATGGGTGTGTGTGTGTGTTGTCCTTAGGTTAGTTTACCTTAGGTTAAATAGTTTGCAAGTTACGGAGTGATGACCACGCAGTTTGGTGCGATAGATTAAAAAAAATAATAATAATAATAAAAAATCCCTGTGTTTTCGCAAGTGTGGCAAAGTCGCAAAAGAAGTTACTAATCTGATGATGGCTATGCCGAAAAGCATCAATGAAATCGCACTGCACAAGAAACCTGGCCTACAATTTAAAAAAGAAAAAAAGCTACCTAACCAGCTTTTCGCAGAACTACCAATTCATTTCATTGTGGTCGCCTTCCTATTCAACGAGAAATCAGCGATTAACTAGTTTATAAGAAAAGGTCTCTATAGGATCTTTAGAATAATACTAATCTGGCGTAAATGTCAAAGTGGCGATGGTGAGGATACCCTTGAACATAAATAAAATAATAAAAACTGCAAATTGAGTACTTGTCGAGCGTCGACCCCAAAAGTGCAAAAGTGCCACAGGAAAAAGAGGGACTGTCACGAGGGTAGACCGCGGGGTCTGAGACGCCATGTCACGGATTGCACAGCCGCTCCCGTCAGAGTTTCGAGTCCTCCCTCGGACATCGGTGTGCGTAGGTGATTTTTTTTTTTTTTTTTTTTTTTTTTTTTTAGCTTAAGTAATCTGAACGTCTAGGGACCGTTGACCTCAGAAATGCAGTTTCTTAAGGGAAAAAAGGAGAATTAAAAAAATTAATGGTTTAAAACTTCCTGGCAGATTAAAATAGCGTGCCAGAACCGGGATTCGAACCTGGGACCTTTGTCTTTCGCAGGCAAGTGCTCTACCGACTGAGCTATCCCGACACGACTCACGATACCGCCTCACAACTTTACTTCCGCCAGTACCTTGCCTCGTACTTTCCAAACTTCACAGAAGCTCTCCTGCGAAACATGCAAGACTAGCACTCCTGGAAGAAAGGATATGGTGGAGACAACATGGCTTAGCCACAGCCTAAGGGATGTTTCCAGAATGAAACTTTCACTCTGCAGCGGAGTGTGCGCTGATATGAAACTTCCTAGCAGATTAAAAATTGCGTACTGGAACCAAGGCGGCATCGTGAGTCGTGTCGGGATAGCTCAGTCGGTAGAGCGCTAGCCCGCGAAAGGCAAAGGTCCCAGGTTGGAGTCCCGGTTCCGGCACGCAATTTTAATCTGCCAGGAAGTTTCCTATCAGCGCACACTCCGCTGCAGATTGAAAAGTCTCATTCTGGAAACATCCCTTAGGCTGTGGCTAAGCCATGTCTCCACCATATCCTTTCTTCCAGGAGTGCTAGTCTTGCATGGTTCGCAGGAGAGCTTCTGTGAAGTTTGCAAAGTAGGAGGCGAGGTACTGGCGGAAGCAAAGTTGTGAGGCGGTATCGTGAGTCGTGTCGAGTTAGCTCAGTCGGTAGAGCACTTGCCCGCTAAAGGCAATTGTCTCAGGTTCGAGTCCCGGTTCCGGCACACAATTTTAATCTGCCAGGAAGTTTCATATCAGCGCACACTCCGCTGCAGAATGAAAGATTTTTTTTTTTTTTTTTTTTTTTTTTTTTTTTTTCTCCTTCTGAGTTATAACTCAATTTGGCCATCTACAACACACAGTGGAAATGTACATATATTTAAATAAACAGACATTTTGTCAAAATGAAAAGTGGAAACAAAGCGAAAACTGCATTACATTACAATTTACATACTGTTTGAACATTTTCAAATATTCACAAGCAAAACAAAAATGTTGTTCAAATGTTTGTAGAACTTATGGGACTTAACTACGGGGTCATCAGTCCCTAAGCTTACAAACTACTTATGAAGTAGCTAATCCTAAGGACGGCACAAATATCCATGCCCGAGGGGAGTATTCGAACCCCCGACCGTAGTGGCCGTGCAGACCGTGAGTGGAACGCCTCAATCCCCTCGGCCACCGCGGCCGGCACAAGCAAAACCTTATATTACCAACACACTTGATGATTATAGATTGTGTACAGTGATCTTAATCAACTTCACTATGATTTTATATACACGAATGTCTTTTGTAAAACAAAAGGGAAGAAGCTGACTGGGGAAGGGGATATCCCATCTTCACCAATGTCTGCAGGAAGTTCAAAGTTTAATTCCATTAATGATTTATGTAGGCACGTGAAGTAGTAAAGAACCATAACGACAGCGGACTCTTAATTCTCATTATTGATCAAACAATGAATTTAAAGAGATCAGATCTAGAATCTTCCTTCAATGTTCTTAATGCCATGTGGAAAATCACGATAAGAGACGTGACCAGCAGTCGTGCAGTTACACGAAGAGCGTTCTATTATTGCGTTACCTTGGCCGTTGAGAAAGTTTAGCACTTGGCTTGTCGGATAAACAGAATATGTGCTCGGGCCTGGAGTTACGGCCACGTGGCACGGTGCCAACCATTCTTCGGCTTAATACGTGCGTAGGCCCGAAATACTGCGCGCCGTCCTTTTATTTTGAAGTGACCGTCGGTTGGGCCGGGCGATATCAGTCGCGCCCCGCCAAAGGGGGCGCCACGCCAGATGCCGCAACCGCCGGCGACCGTGACTGTGGTCCGGGCAGCGGAGTCTGCCAGCAGCCGTGGCCAGTGAGCTCAAAGATAATCTGTAGTTATTACTGTGTATTACGAAGTCGTGACGGTCGACGCCATGTTAGTGGACGTTTATATGTCATACACCAAAATGTTCAAATGTTTGTACAGCTTATGAAACTTAACTACGGGGTCATCAGTCCCTAGACTTACAAACTACTTATCAATTACTAACGAACTAGGACGGCACAAATGTCCATGCCCGAGGCGGGATTCGAACCCCCGACCGTAGTGGCCGTGCAGACCGTGACTGAAGCGCCTCAGTCCCCTCGGCCACCGCGGCCGGCTGTCATACACCATCCAGCTGTTAGTATAATGTGGTTACGAAGAATTTAACATTCTGAAATTTATAATCGTTTCTACTAGTTGCTTACGTAGAAACTAACTCATATACAAGGGGCACTATCTGTTCTGAAAATATGAATAATATTTACAAAATATTCGAGACATATAATTAACCGAACTCCTACATCTAAGCGGTAGAAAAAGACACGAGTCGTGGAAAACGTATACTTGAGTAACATTTTGATTCAGAACTAGTGTTTCTCCCACTCTGCAATTAATGAATAAATTACACTGTTGTAGACAACTTAATAAAGTGTAATAACGGCAGACTCGAAGCGTATGATATAAGCAGGATTTTCCACATAGAGCGTATATTCAGTCCGTAAGTTCAAACGGAAATTAGTAGGCTATAGACAAAAGGCAAATTTAAAACTGAACACTAGAAATACCGTCTATAGCAGTGAAATTTATTCATTTAATGAAATGTGATAGAAACAATAGTTACGAAGAAAAATATAACTCACATATGGTTCTGAACTCTGTTTTATTTCCTTTGAATTCTCTAAAGCCATAAGCGACACTAACTTCATCATCATGTATTCATTAATCAATCGTTCATAACTTATTTTCAGAGGACAAGGTTCAAAACAACAACACGACCTATACGTACGGAGTTGCCAACATAACCATTTCAGCGTCACGTTTTTCACAGATACAAACCACTACAGTTGTGTATCCAGTGTTAATAATTGAGATCACTGGCCGTGGCTGACCTCGTGGCGGGACTGGACACTAGGACTGGGCAAATGATATTCGCGTTCGAACATGTTCAGGATTTCCCGATACAGCAGAGAACTCGATACAGTATCGAACTGTTCGAACACTCAGATAATAAATGACTGGCGCTGCTTATCTGCCAACGATACGCGGGAAATTTTGAAGTTAGCGGGCTACCGCTTTCCTCAGAACTAATTTCATAGGAAGTACAAGTACATGTAAAGTAAAAGAAGGGTAACACTATGAAAAATTTCATATTTTGTTCAATACAGTGCACACTCTACGTGACGTGTCTGCTGTCACTGCAAGATATAGAGCTCCTAAAAACCCAGGCTGAATCGTCCGCCATTTTTGCCCCAACATGGGCGCATCTGACAATGTTTATATTGGTGATGGTTAACCTATTCACGCAGTTTTCAGCAATATTTCTAATGAAATGTATTTAATATTGCACACATAAGTGTAGCGAACAGTAACTAATGTGTATGGGCCTATAAGGATTTAGAATGCGCTTTTAATATGACAGAAAATCGTAACGTACCGGTAATACAACATAGCTTCTCCCCGGGCTGCAGTGGTTATGTTGGCTCCAATGGTAATCACAGCAACTCAGATGACCAATAAATGTTTTTCGTGACAACTTCAATTAAAACGAAAACTATTTTTTTTTCTGAACGGACAAGGGTACATACAAGAACCTGTCAACCATAGAGCAGGTACAGTATTAATTTTGCTGCGAGTGAAACGAGCAGCAATAACATTTACTCTGTAGCTCGTGAAAAATATTAACGCAATTGTACACTTGTTCATCTGTTGCCTACATAAGCACTGGAGCCCGGCGAGAAGCGTCGTAAAATTTGAACCAGTGCCGTATTTTGGAGTGTGTTATGCGACCTTAAGAGATGCTTCGACCTTATATATAAGTAATTGTGTAAAGTATTATTCAGTATGTTGAAAACTACGTATAAATGCACCACAATAAATATTCCTATCTACTTTGAAAACTGCGAAAAACATACATTAAGTAACAAACATTCTGCAACAAACTGCTCCAGCATCATTGACAGGAAGAAGTAATGCAATTGTACATAACTGACATGCTTATAGCTACATTTATTACATATACTTATAACACATAATTGAGCGCCAGGTCCTGGTTCACAGTTGCTTCTGCGACAATTTATAGCCCATCTTTTTCTTCGTTCTGGATTGCTGGGAAATTTGAAGATGCGCACTCCTTTGCTGCAGTGGTGTGTGCAGTTCACAGCTGAGCAGCCACCCATGTGTTTCACAAATTCTTCTGTAAATTCGATTATAAACTCCCTTTCCGGTCGCGACTCCTATATACCCACATACAACTGTCCTGCACATTGGGTAAAAAATGGCGGGTAGTTCAGCTCGGATTATAGGAGCCTTAGCAAGATACGATCCAGTGAAAACAGAATATCTGTGATTATAGAATATATGTGATTATAAGAGATAGCTTGGAACATGACGATTACAGTGACAAATAACAATGTTGCCACCTTTTAATCGGCTTGAAAACAAGATTAAAAGAGATGAAATAGGGAAAACATAAGAAATTCAATACCCAATAACGGAAATAAGTCATATAAAAATAAACTGTAATTGTGGCATCGGAATAAACGGTGCACGAGCTGCTCTGTACGTAGTATCAACAACCGTCGCTAGATCGCAGCACTAGAATTTTAAATTGCTATCGTTTATTTATAGCCTGTTTTTACTTATGACCTGCACCTACTATAGTCGGAATTTCACACTTGTTAATCCCCATAGTACATTAATGACACCCTATCTTCCTTATAAATCGTATGCTGCACAGCACAGAAAAGATTTATGAATATCATCGTTCTAAATCGAAGAGATAGTACCTCCTGACATTGCTAGAAAGCGTCGTGATCGAAAGTTCGAACATTTCCCGAGATTTCCCGAACCGTGACGTAATTTGTTCGAACAGTTCGAGTCATGTTCAAACCCAGCTCTACTGGACACTGCTAGCGAAAGGAACAGCGTCCTGGATAGGCGTGTGTTACAGAGAGCACTACATGATCACGAAAACTGAAGATGTTCTTATTTATACTACCCGCTATACACAGTGACGTACCAACTATTTCTTTAAGGAAAAAGGGGGGGGGGGCAAGAAAACCTATTATGACTTCGCTCTTCCACAGTGGGAATCGAGGACATTGGTCCGGGGGGAGGGGGAGAAGTCACGGAACTTTCATTTAGAAGAGGTCTTCTACTTTAAAGATTGTACTCAATGGCTCGCCACGCCACATTGTATCATTACTTCACCTACCACCAGATGAGATTGAAATCACTAATAATAATACACTTAAAAGCTGTATTAAGAATAAATGCAGCATCACATATCGACTTCTGTTCTTAAATACACGTTCGTAGGAAGCACTGAGCAAATCGTAATTGCGAAAATTAGTACAGTCGTTGCAATGGCTCTCTGTCAAATGTGCCGCAAGGGCATTACGACGTCTTACAGTAGGCCTACTCTACCTACCATTTGGCAGTCCGCAGTCAGTTGTGTGGTTCCAATCGTGTCTTAGCAAAAGATCTTTCCGAAAACCCGAAAAAATTGTGGTCCTATGTAAAATCGATAAGCGGGTCAAAGCCCACTATCCAGTCACTCGTTGATCATTCCGCGACAGTGATAGAAGAAAGCAAATGGAAAGCTGAAGTTCTAAATTTAATCTTCAAGAAATCTTTCACGCAGGAGGACCGAACAAATGTAACATTATTTGATCAACGTATTTACTCCGAAATGGAGGTATTTCCGGTTAGAGAAGCAACTGAGAGAGCTAAATACGAAAAAGTCTGCGGCATTGGACCCTTACTTAGCTTGCATTTATCGCGAATCTTTAATTCAGCGCAAGGTTCCTAGTGATTGGAAAAAAGCGCAAGTGACTCCCGTTTATAAGAAAGAAGAGAGAACTGACCCACATAGTTACAGGTCAATATCGTTGACATCAGTTTCCTGTAGAATTTTAGAGCATATTTTCAGTTCGAAGATAGTAAACTTCCTTGAGACGGAAAAGCTTCTTTCTATGAATCAGCACGGGTTTAGGAAACATCGTTCATGTGAAACTCACCTTGCCCTTTTCTCACATGACATCTTGCGAGCCATGGATAAAGGACAACAAGCGGATTGTGTTTTTCCTAATTTCAAGAAGGCATTTGACGTGGTGCCACACTGCAGACTGCTAATGACGATACGAGCATATGGAACAGGTTGAAAGATTTGTGACTGGCTGGAAAACTTCTTAAGTAATAGAGCACAGTACATTTTCCTCGACAGTCAGTGTTCATCAGAGACGAGTGTACCGTCAGGAGTGCCCCAGGGGAGTGTGATAGGACAAAGTAACTTGTAATTTTCGGCTGTTTGCTGATGATGCTGTGGTGTATGGGAGAGTGTCGTCTTAAATTGTAATAGCATCGAGGATGACGTAGACAAAATTTCTAGTTGGTGCGAAGAATGGCAGCTAGCTCTAAATGTAGAAAAATGTAAGGTGATGCGCATGAGTACGAAAAACAATCCCATGATGTTCGAATACAGCATTAGTAGTGAGCTTCTTGATGCAGTCGTGTCTTTAAGTAACTAGGCTTAACGTTGCAAAGCGATATGAAATGAAGCGAACTTGCAAGGTCAGCTGTGAGTAAGGCGGACAGCCGACGTCAGTTTATTGGGAGTATTTTGGAAGTACTTCATCTGTAAAGGAGACCGCATATAAAAAGCTTGTACGACCACGTCTTGAGTATTGCTTAAGTATTTGGGACCCGCAGTAGATCAGTTTAAAGGAAAATCTAGATGCAGTTCAGAGGCGAGCAGCTAGATTCGTTACTGGTAGGTTCGACAAATGCGCGAGTGTCACGGAAATGTTCCGGGAACTCGAATGGGGATCGCTGGAGGAATGACGACGTTCTTTTCCAGAAATTCTGTTGAGGAAATTTATATGTTGTTGTTGTTTGTATAGTCTATGGGACTTAACTACGGGGTCAGCAGTCCCTAAACTTACAAACTACTTATGAACTATTTACGAACTAGGACGGCACAAATATCCATGCCCGAAGGGGGATTCGAACCTCCGACCGTAGTTGCCGTGCAGACCGTGACTGAAGCGCCTCAGTCCCCTCGGGCGGAAATTTATAGGGCCAGAATTTGAAGCTGAGTGTAGATCGATATTCCTGCCGCCTACTTACATTTCGCGTAATGATCACAAAGATAATAGAAATTAGGGCTCGTACGGAAGCATATAGGCCTTCTTTTTGGCCTCGTTCTATTTGGGAGTGGAATAGGAAAGTTTTCTTCGTGTTTCTGTGCCGTACTAAGCAGCACTGACAATCCTGGGAATGTAACATGGTATTTACTTTCTTACAAAAACGGATTCACTTTTATGTTTACTTCTGTGTGTGCTGTTTGTACATACCAATAGTGTAGTACATATTCAATTTCTCTCTTACACAACTTGGAAAACTGAAATGGCGGATATGATATTCTGCTACGATTCCATACGTGGTACCATAAAGATTAAATGGGGCGCATTATCTGAACTTTCTAATTAATGTATTGCCTTCATGGAGGGCGCGCGATGTCAGCAAACGATTACAGATGTGGTTCATGCATGATGGCGTATCAGCACACTTTCGGCTCAGTGTGAGCAAACGTATGACGCAGACAATTCAGGAACGGTGTATTGATCGGGAAGTCGCCATACCTTGGCCTGTTCGTTCCTCAGGTCTCAATCCCCTAGACGTCTGGTTATGAGGAAACCTGAAGGAAATGATCTAAGCAACTCTGGGCAACGACATGCTTACACTATGGGCTCGCGTCTTCAATGTGTGGCAACAAGTTCTGCAATAAAACCGGGTCTACTTCATAGGGTACCTCATACTTCCCACCGAAGGGCAAAGGGATGCATTGTTATGAATGGACGCCAAGTGGAACACCTCCCGCGCCCATGAATATTGCACTATTTTCGATTAAGTTATATCATCTAACATAGTATTCGACACATTTTAACACCCTCTACACAGTGTCCAGTAATCATTTTCCGAGAATGTCTATGAAGTGGGCTGAATAAATGAAACAGTTTGTTCAGTCAATATAGACTTTGTTCACACCTGAAGAAAAAAGGAAGTGTCGGATTTTTTCACACTTAATTCCACTAGTCATTCGCAACATCTCAACGCATACATCAAGTTGCTCCTAACCAATAATTTTACTACTCTTCTTTATAGCTGCACATTGGAGAGGACAATCAAAAAACGTACAAAAAAGGTAAAATTCCTCAAAGTTGAAAACTCACAGATGAATCTTAAAGGTCATCTAAATACTCCCCAGTGTCAAGCAACTCTAACAACTAGAAATGAAAACAATAACTGCTGGTATGTAACAACATTAAAAGGTATTACGTGACGAAGTGGAGAGTATTCAATCAGCCTCAAGTAGCACCCAAATTGTGGCACAACAGACTCAGCAGTAACATACTGAATTACTCTGTTGTAAATAATAATCAGCAGAAAAGTAAATTAGATTTTATAGGACTTGTATTATATCATAAAAAATGTTCAAATACTTGTAAATCCGTGGGACGTTATTATGGTTATCAGTCCTAGGCTTACAAACAATTTATGCTAACTTATTCTAACCTAAGGACAACACACATTCCAGGGGGAGGACTCGAACCTCCGACGGGGAGCAACCGTGTGCTCAGATGCAAGGCGCCTTAGAGCGCTTGACCATTCCACCGCAGGTTTTAAATCACAACATCACAAAATGTTAGTCATGGAAGGCAGGCATTAAAAAATCACTTACGAAAATCAAAAGAAACTTACATTTGTTTGGTGGGACGTTAACATGAACGCTGCTGTTTTGTGAATCCCTTGCCAGAAACTCTTCAACAACATTGAATTGCACGTTGACTTATAGTCGACACCACGTTTCTCAAATAAGTGGGAAAGGTAAGTTCCAAAAGGTAATGAATGGTTCTCATACACAAAAATAAATGGTGAAGTAATCGTGAGACGCTAAGAATTTACAAGTGTTTGACGTGTCACGTAAGAAAGGTTGAGGTTCTGGGAACTCTTGAGTGCTTTCTATTTCGGAGAGGTGTACTGGTTCGTTGGTATACTCTTCCTCGAGTCTTAAGCGATGTATTAGAGCATCGTCGGGAACAGACCTTGAACAGTGCAGGAAATACAAAGAGAGTAACGGAGTTGGAAATCGTCGATTCTCGCGAATTTATGCTCCAGTGCCCACGCCAATCCATGCATGACGACGGCCAGTCATGCGCTGCGCTCTTCATCACGGCAACCTTCACAGCCTTCGTTAAACTTTTCTCGCCAGTTTCCATAGTATTCTAGTCTCATTATCGTAGAGGTCACTTGATTCCCAGTGAAGTTCTTTATTATTAATTACAGTTTGGGCGTAGCCAGAACGGGGTTTCTGGGGTTCAAACCGCTCCCGAAATGTTGACAAAGCTAACAAAAATGGAGTCATTATTCATCTGTAATTAAGCCCGCCTATATTTTGCCAAGGCTGGGAATCCGTTCTAAATGCTGCATACAGTCCTGACTTCTCCCCATACTATTACAGTATATTTTTGGGCACCAAATATAGTCTCCACTATCTTATGTCAGCTCAGTTTCGCAGATTATGTTTATATTTTATGGTTTTAAATGATTTTTATATAAATGTTTTATGTTATGTGATTCTTAATAGAGTTTTGTATGTTTCTTGCGTTTCATGTGCTCTGACGGCGAATCAACCTAGGTCGGGGGTTAATCCCCCCTCGGGCATGGATATTTGTGCCGTCCTTAGTCTTAAGTAGTTCGTAAGTTTAGGGACTGATGACCCCGTAGTTAAGTCCCATAAGCTTAACAAACATTTGAACATTTTTATTCAACCTACAAGAGCAACATCTTCGACGCCGAACTCAAGGAGGTTCGAGTCCTCCCTGAGGCATGGGTGTGTGTGTTTGTCCGTAGGTTAGATTATCTAGGTTTAAGTAGTTTGTAATCTACGGACTGATGACCACGCAGTTTGGTCCGATAGATTTACAGACATTTGATTTTTCGAACTCAAGGAATAAAAATCTGGCCTCTTCAAGTCGCGGGTCGACGGCCAGGAGGCAAGAAGATGCTGGTCTCTGCGGTTATCGTCGCGGATATTGACGTTATTATAGAAACTTTCGTGGAAAATAAAAAAGACCATAAAATATGTCTTTGTTTAACTGTCATTAAGTCATGATCTGTATTGTGAGAGCAATAAATCTCATTGTGTCTCGAAAGTTAACCAAGTGTCAACAATAATTAATTTGATATTTATAGAAATTTTACAAGAAATATATTCATTTATAGGAACTGAAGAATTATTTACTGTCAAACAATATTACAATTTGAAAGAAGACATTTACGGAAAGTTATTTTGTTAGACAGATAAAGCAAGATGACTTTTATCAATTTTTAGTATTTTAATAAATCTATCTTATATATCAATCGATCATTAGTGAACAGGACTTGTTATATCTGTCTTTAGTAACCAGCACAACTATGAACTTCTGTTTGACAGTTCGATCTTTAAGGGAACTTTAAAACATTTATTTCAAAGTGACAGTTCTAAAGAAGTGCAAAACTAGAATCATATGCTTCTTCTATCTGCGCAAGGATCTGTCGTTGAAATTTCACAATACAGGAAGATTATATTATTTGGATTTTTTTCTTGTTGATGAGCGGACGACTTTCGGATCCGAAAGTCTGACACGGCACATTAATAATTTGATATTTAATCCCATGCAAGAAGAGGTCGTACCGCGGCACAAAGAAAGACATTCATAGCCATCGGTATGATTCGGACAAAGAGGTGCATACCTTGATAAAAACTATGGTCCTGCAGCTAACTACAAACATTTGAGCGTGGAGGATCTGACCGTCTTGTCACACAGTGGGTTGAATGTATTAATAGTTATGGTGAATACTGCTGAAATAATTGGCAGTTTTCTTAGGTTTTTCCCAGGTGTCTTCTTTTTATTTGTCTGCTCCTTATAGATGAGTAAGACTGGCCTGTTATCCAATCAATAGCAACAATTTCTTACTCAAGGTACACACCAGAGGTGCCCACAAGGGGGGGGGGGGGGGGTCCACATTGAAATTTTTGAGGGGGGGAGGGGGGATTAGTGCTTTTCGCCAACCTGGGGTGGGGGGGGGGCTTTATAGCTTTATACAATAATTTATAAAACGTGAAATACAAGATATTTAATTTCAATATTAAATGGCAAAACACAGGACCTAATGTCTCGGGTGTTTGTGTGGACGGGGGAGGGGGTTGGTCGCGGTTTGGTGGGGGGGGGGGGAGAGTCATTGGCCAAAGGGGCGGGGCACCTTTGGTACACACGGTTAATTATGGTGAAGAGGGAGACTAAAGTCGAAAGAGATACTGTGTAGAATCTGTCAATGAGCCTGTTGGGTCCTGGAGCTTCATTGTGCTTTACAGATTTCAGATGTTTTTCCAACACCACTGTTAATAATTACAATGTCAGCCAGAAATATTTCTTGATGTTCCTACAAAAGAATCAAGGTTTCCGTCTAGTCAAACGTTTTCTCACAGACAGCTCTCACGTATAGCAAAAATTTGATTTAGAAAGTGCTTCTCTGATAATGCTTCATAAGTTATTGAAATTCCCACGCACTGCCATTCTGATTGCCATCCGTGTTTCGATCCGTATTTACTTATTTTCGTGATATGATTTGCCCTATTCCTATTTTGGAGCATACGAACTTTCTTAAGAAATTAACAAATTTTATTTTTACACCAAGGTGACGCTAGTGTACAGTTCTTTGGAATTAAAGATACTATAATATATACAGCGTGTTTCTAAATGATAGCGACAAACTTTGTGGGGTGGTAGAGGATGGCTTGAAGAACTAAATGAGGTAGAGAAACCATGTCTGGAAACGTCACCCAACGGCGTTACCGAGCGTTCAAATGTTTGTTAAGCTTAAGGGACTTAACTGCGGCGTCATCACTCCCTAAACTTACAAACTACTTATGAACTACCTTATATTATAGACGACACAAACATCCATGCCCGAGCGGGGATTCGAACCCCCGACCGTAGCGGCCGTGCAGGCTGTGACTGGCGCGCCGCAGACCGCTCGACCACCGCGGCCGGCGTCACGTAATTCCCGTATATTTCTGGGAGAGGGCGATGTGGTCAGACGCCAAAATGTGTCAGATCAGTCAAGTTAAAGGCCATACACACGGTCCGATTTGTCGGGACCAATTTATCGGCGGTCCCATAAATAGGACGTGTGGAGGCGCTTCACGACGAACTTTTCTTGTTGGATGGTTAGTCGAGACTGACCCTCCACCACCACTCCGCCCGACGAAGTGTACCGTGTGAAGCGCTACCCAACCAACTTCCTGCCTGCTATCGTCTGCTGTCTGCACAGCGAACACGCGAAAACAAAAACAGTTTGACAACCAGACACCAGAACAGGGAGGCGCTGCAATCGCTGTGTAAAGTTGGTCGGAATGTGTGTAGGCTGCTACAAATTTGTTTGGTTGGCTGGTCAGTGGTTGGCCGGACTATAAATCGGAACGTGTATAGGGGCCAGCCAACCAACCAAATTCGTTGCAGCCTATACACTTTCCGGCCACCTCCCCGCAGCGATTGCAGTGTGTTTTCGCCTGCTCGCTGTGTAGACGGCAGACGACCGCAGGCAGGAATTTGCTCGGGTAGCGCTATACGCAGCACAACGTGTCGGGTGGAGAGATTAGGGTTGGCGGGGGGGGGGGGGGGGGGGGGAGCGGATGTCGGACGGTCTTGCTCGACCAATCATCCGACAAGAAAAGTTGGTCGGGAAGCGCCTTCACACATCCAATTTATCGGGCCGCCAATAAATTGGTCCCGAAATATCGGAATGTGTGTAGCTGCCTTCAAGGTGTCGAACACGTCATTTGCAACTCTCCACTATGTTCCCACTCCATCGCATTCTGGGCCTGGTAAAATGTAGCATTATCTTATTGAAAAATGATCATGAAGCGGTGTACGTGGCTGGCAAATAGTGTACGATACTTCTTGGTACCTTCACGAGCTACACTCGTGCCGACCTTTGGACCATCACAATCTGAACCTCGGTCAAACACACACGCCTTTCCCATTGTACACAAGCACAGCACGCTCACTGTTATTACGTCCTCTGTGTGTGTGTGTGTGTGTGTGTGTGTGTGTGTGTTTTGACTAGCATACATTTATCGTCTGATGACGCTGCTATCGCCTGGACAAGTTTATGTCGATATTAAGTACGTGGTCATAATGTTATGCTTGATCAATGCTTGTTAATTCAAACTGTCGATTACGAGCTATACATAGGTTAATTTTTTTATTTAAGAAAAGATTCGAATAGAATTCGATAGATTCTATCTATCCTCAGTACATGCTTATTACCTATACAACAATGCATAGGCGTAAAGGAATGTTTGTAAATCTATGGGACTCAACAGCTTGGTTATTAGACTCTAGCTTACAAACTACTTAACCTAAGGTAAACTAAACTAAGACAACACAAACACCCATTCCCGAGGAGGGAATCGAACCACCGACGGCGGACGGTGGACGGCCACGCGCACCGCAACACGGCGCTCCAGTACGCGCGACTAATCCGCCGCGGCTATAGGCGTAACCAGGTTATCTCTGGAGGGCGTTTCAATGTATGTAACAACGTGTAGAACTTCAAAGGAAAGTAACATTGTATATATTATATTTCATTCCAAAGGTCTGTATACTAGGAACAAAATTAGTAAACTTCTTAAGACTCTACATATTGTCCAAAATAGAAACAAAGGAAATCATACAGTGTGTACATGAAGCAGTGGCGGCTCTTCCTCAGTTTCGTTCGTGAGGCCCCCTACAAAAGTTAGAACCCAGTATAATAGAATCAGTCTGAAGTGTTCTATATATAACCTCCATTTATATAACAGCATTTAAACACATTCGAAAGATATTAAATATGCTAATTATGCAGTAATTAATATAATCCACGAAACTCTCTAGCTAATAAAAATGTATACAAATGTGCAATAAACATTTTTATTGTATTACTATTTTGGGGGGGGGGGATTATGTGTGTGTAATATTGTAGTTGGTCTGGTCCACCAGCTCCACTGATTTTCTGTGAACTTGTGGGGGTGTCTGAGTTTATGCTGTGGTGACACGATTTAGTGAAGAACTTGGAGGCTTGGAAGTGTTTGGATTCGAACCGAAGTTTACCAGCTCTTCTCATGCTGAAGTTCGTACTTATTGTAGTTGTGCTTCTATGTACTGATTGTGATGTCAAAATAAAAATGAACTCTGAGAGGACGTTTGTGACTCCTTCCCCCCTTTCTCTGATGACCAAGCTGTCGACGGGACGTTAAACCTAAGCTTCCTTCCTTCCTTCCTTCCTTCCTTCCCCTATGGGAATGCACAAAAGAGACAACAGGGACCCTCTTGGCTTTTGCCTTACGGCCAAGGTAAAAACATTGAGACGAACCTTGGCTAGGAGCAGTTTCATCTGTATTTTATCTAACTAGTATGTTAACTAATGATGTCTGTGTTCTGACAGGTTATTTATACAGTAAATGTGGAAGTCTGTTCTTCTGACTGGCAAACTTGCCAATTACTCTGTTGTAGTTTGTAATATCACTGATTTCCTCCATGTGAATGGAACAAACAACTAGTGAGTTCAGCCTTTCCTGACTCATACTGTTCCTGAGGAACGTTTTGATTCTTTTTAAGGTGCTGAAACTGCGCTCTGCTTCTGCTGTTGAAATTGATGTAGTTTGCGCAATTTGTAATGTTTTGTGCAATTCAGCGAACGATTATTCAAAGGAATATCCCACAAAGAAAGTAAACAGCTCACCAGCGATATAATGCCTCTAAATGTATCATTGCGGTAAATCACTGACAGTTAATTTTTCAGTTTATCGTGGCAAATAAACAGAATGTAGTTTAATGAAAAAGTATTGACCAAAGTAGCTGGGAAATGTTCTCTAAAAGAAGCAAACTTACTTTTTTAGATCAATGATTTCGAAGCTGCTAAATACATAAGAAATCTTCCTTTCAGTTGGTTGGTCGTAATGTCACACATTTCTTTGGCATTTGCAGTCGGATTAATTTCACTTCTACATTTGGAACGTTTTCTTGTAGGAGCAATACACTCATCATCAGAAACTCCAAACTGTTGAATGTTCTTCCGTATTTCAGACACAGCACACTCAAAATGATGTAATGCATTGGATATGGTAACGGCATTTGCACTCTGCATCTGAATTGTTCAAATGTTCAAATGTTTGTAGAGTCTATGGGACTTAACTACGGGGTCATCAGTCCCTAAACTTACAAACTACTTATGAACTACTTACAACTAAGGACGGCACAAATATCCATGCCTGAGGGGAGATTCGAACCCCCGACCGCGGCCGGCATCTGAATTGTGTTATGGAAAATATCAATGTGTTTCAGATATCATAAAAAAATTTAGGAGGATAAAAAGTGTGGATGGTGAAGTAAATTACTTAAGGCAAATGCTTCTCTTGTTGTAACATCATCCCAGGAATCCTCTTCTTCAATCTTTTCAAAACATTTCAATAAGTGAAATTTGTTTTCTTTGACAGTATTTACAGTGTGGAACTGGAAGTTCCATCTAGTTGAAGAGACTGAATGAATTCTCTTGTTGCAGACTGTCTGTAACAAATCACTTCACTTGGGAGATGAAGAAGAAAACGTTGTAAAACCAGTAATATTTGCGAATAACAACTTTATCGACTTTATGCTTTTACTGCAAGCATTCTGAAGAACCAAATTAATTTGGTGCGCAAAGCAGTGAACGTACTTGGCATGTGGGAAAGTGCTCTGCATCATTGTCTGCATACCACTGTGACTGCCACTTATTACTGGGGCGACATGGTATAACTGAGCAAAGAGTTCTTCTTGAACATTGAAAGGTTCTTTTTGAAACCTCACTAAGTCCATATGCTGGCCTATCATTAACGTTTTCTAAACAAAGAAATCTTTCAACCGGTTTCGTCCCCTTTAATATACTGCAGTATAATGAAAAATTGACTTTTGCACGTTGTTTGGTCAGCCTGCCCAGAAACTAAACTGGCATCGTTAATCTCTTTAATCTGTTCTTCGATGTAAACTTGACACATACAGTACAGAAGCTCATTTTATATAATGTGTGGCGTATATTTAGACAAGGAATTACTAGAGCTGCTCAAGTGATCATCTAATACACTGTCGAGATTTTCTAAAAGAGATAACAAGTGTAAGAAATTGCCACAGTTTGCTGACTTGTTTTTCATTGTGAGCTCTTAGTGCTAACTCTTGAGTTCCACCAAACAATAAGCACTCTACTATTCTGTTTAGTAAGTGTCTGATCTTCGTAAATAATACGTTATGTTTCTGAATTGATATTTTATACGCCGAATCAATCTGAGCAGTAATGTTGATTGTGCCAAACTTTTATATTTACTAGCATTTTCTAAATGAAGTCCACTTTGCCATGGCGGAGTGCCGAGCGCATTGAAGCGCTATGCTCCGATGCGGGGGTTCGAATCCTTCCCTCGGTCAATCAGAAAGGCAGTGCATGAAGCTTTCAATAACTTCTGAAGCATTACCATAGGAACACTCCCTTACTCAAATTTTTGCGGTATATGAAAGCTGTCAATGGGAAAAAATAAGGGTACAAGTACCCTTTGACTGCACTAGAACCTTAATTCGTTTACATAGGAACGTAAGAAATATTGATGAATGATACTGTAATATATTCGGTTACTAAATGATATCGTAATTACCAATAGTGATGCCGACCGCGGTGGCCGAGGGGACTGAGGAGCTCCAGTCACGGTCTGCACGCCCACTACGGTCGGGGATTCGAATCCCCCTTCGGGCATGGATATTTGTGCTGTCCTTAGGATTAATTAGTTCATAAATTAGTTTATAAGTTTAGGGACTAATGACCCCATTGTTAAGTCCCATAAACTATACAAACATTTGAACCAATAGTGATGTTGAAAAAAAGCTCAAATCTCTAAAGGACAATAAAGCTCCAGAGCCCGACCGAGTCACTGGCATTTCTACACAGAATATCTACCGGATGTAGTCCCCCTTTCCACCGTAATTTACCGCGTGTACCTTGAGCGAGGAATTGCTCCTGGTGATTGCTAAACAGGCAGGTCTCACCCATCTATAAGAAGCAGACAAATTAAAAGATGATTTGGGAAAAACCAGGTAAACTGCTCCTTATTTCGGTAGTAATCATCCATTGGCGGCTGGTGGTTCAGATGACTGGGGGTTCACTTCTTTCAGTGCCGCATTTAATAGTTCTCCCCCCTCCTTCTCGGCGTCCAAAGAGACAATTTTCGCAACTCTGCGAGTGGTGCCGAGGAAAAGATCTGTAGGAAGTCTTACCTCGGCTTGTTTGCGCTTGCTTCAGCTCGAGCTGAGGCATCAGCCGACCTGTTGTTGTTGTGGTCTTCAGGCCGAGACTGGTTTGATGCAGCTCTCCAGAATACCCTATCCTGAGTAAGCCTCTTCATCTCCACATAAGAACAGCAACCTACATCTGTCTGAATCTGCTTAGTGTATCCATCTCTTGGTCTTCCTCTGCGATTTTTACCCCACACACTTCCCTCCAACGCTAAATTCACAATTCCTTGATGTCTAAGAATGTGTCCTACCAATCTATCCCTTCTTTTAGTCAAGGTATGCCAGAAATTTCTTTTCTCCCCAATTCTGTTCAGTACCTCCTCATTAGTTACGCGATCCACCCACCTAATCTTCAGCATTCTTCTGTAGCACCATATTTCAAAAGCCTCAATCCTCTTCCTGTCCGCACTGTTTATCGTCCATGTCTCACTCCCATACAAGGCAACACTCCATACAAATGCCTTCAGAAAGGACTTCCTTAGGCTTAAATCAATATTCGATGTTAACAAATTTCTCTTTTTCAAGAACGCTTTTCTACCCATTGCCATTCTGCATTTTATATCCTCTGTACTGCGACCATCACTTTTTATTTTACTGCCCAAGTAACAAAACTCATCTACCTCCTTTATTGCTTCGTTTCCCAATCTAATTCCTTCAGCATCACCTGATTTTCTTAGACTGCTCTCCATTACCATAGTTTTGCTCTTGTTAATGTTCATCTTATATACACCTTTCAGCACACTGTCCATTCCGTTCAATTGCTCTTCCAGGTCCTTTGCTGTATCTGACAGAATTACTTTGTCGTCGGCAAAACGCAATGTTTTTAATTCTTCACCCTGAACCGCTATCTGGTTTTTGTACAAGTTGTAAATAACCTTACGCTCCCTATATTTTACTACTGCTTGCTTCAGAACTTGAAAGAGTTTATTCCAATCAACATTGTCAAAAGCCGTCTCCAAATCTACAAAAGCTAGAAATGTAGGTTTGCCTTTTCTTAATCTATCTTCTAGGATAAGCCTTAAAGTGAGTATTGCCTCCCGTATTCTTACATTTCTCCTGAACCCAAACTGATCTTCCCCAAGGTCGGCTTCTACCAGCTTTTCCATCCTTCTGTATATAATTCGTGTTAATATTTTGCAACCATGAGTTATTAAACTGATGGTTCTGTAGTTTTCACACCTATCTGCACCTGCTTTCTTTGGAATGGGAATTATAACATTTTTCTTAAAGTCTGAGGGTACTTCGCCTGTCTCATACATCTTACACACCAGGTGAAACAGTTTTGTCATGGCTGGTTCTCCCAGAGACTTCAGTAGCTCTGAGGGAATATCATCAACTCCAGGGGCCTTGTTTCGACTTTGGTCTTTCAGGGCTCTGTCAAATTCTTCTCTCAGTACAGTATCTCCTATTTCATCATCATCTACGTCCTCTTCCCTTCCTACAATATTGTCTCGAAGTTCATTTCCTTTTAGAGCCCCTCTATATACTCTTTCCACCTTTCAGCTTTCCCTTCTTTGCTGAGAACTAGTTTTTCATCAGTGTCCTTGATATTCATAGAGCTGTTTTTCTTATCTCCAAATGTTTCTTTTATTTTCCTGAAGGCTGTATCTATTTTCCCCTATTTAGACATTCTTCTACATCCTTGCATTTGCCTTCTAGCCACTCCTGTTTAGCCATTTTGCACTTCCTGGCAATCTCATTTCTTAGTCGTCTGTACTCCATTTTGCCTGTTTCATTTACAGCATTTTTATATTTTCTCCTTTCATCGATTAAATTTAGTATCTCCTGTGACATCCAAGGATTTTTTGTAGGTCTTGCCTTCCTACCTATTTTGTCCTCTGCTACCTTCACTATTTCATCTCTCAATTTTACCCATTCCTCCTCTACTGTTTTATTTTCCCCTGTTTCTGTCAATTGTTGCCTAAAGCTCCCTCTGAAATTCTTAAGAACCTCAGGTTCCTTCAATTTATCCAGGTCCCATCTCCTTCTTTTCCTACCTTTTCGTAGTTTCTTCAGTTTCAGCCTACAGTTCATAACCAACAAGTTATGGTCAGAGTCTATATCTGCCCCTGGGTATGTCTTACACTGTAAAACCTGGTTCCGAAATCTATGTCTTACCATTATAAAATCTATCTGGTATCTCCCGGTGTCTTCTGGTCTCTTCCACGTATACAACCTTCTTTTCTGATTCTTGAACCAGGTATGCCGGCCGCGGTGGCCGAGAAGACTGAGGCGCTTCAGTCACGGTCTGCACGGCCACTACGGTCGGGGGTTCGAATCCTCCCTCGGGCATGGATATTTGTGCCGTCCTAGTTCATAAGTAGTGTGTAAGCTTAGGGACTGATGACCCCGTAGTTAAGTCCCATAAGCTTTACAAACATTTAAACTTTTAAACCAGGTGTTTGTTGTAACTAAATTATGTTCTGTGCAAAATTCTACCAGGCGGCTTCCTCTTTCATTCCTTTTGCCCAGACCATATTCACCTACTATCTTCCCTTCCGTTTCTTGTCCTACTACCGACTTCCAGTCTAGCATAACAATTAAGTTTTCCTCTCCCTTAAATGTCTGAATAATTTCCTTTAGCTTCTCATATATTTCTTCGATTTCCTCATCGTCGGCAGAGCTAGTTGGCATATAAACCTGTACTACTGTGGTCGGTGTTGACTTCGTATCTATCTTGACTACGATAATGCGATCACTGTGTTCCTCATAGTAGTTTACCCGCATTCCTATTTTCTTATTCATTATCAATCCTACTCCTGTGATACCCCCAACTGATTTTGTATTTATAATCCTGTACTCGCCTGATCAGAAATCCTGTTCCTCTTTCCACCGAACTTAACTAATCCCCACTATATCTAACTTCAACCTATCCATTTCCCTTTTTAAAATTAAGGGATTAAGGGATCTAACATTCCACGCTCCGACCCGTAGAATGCCAGTATTGTCTTTCCCGATGATCACATCCTCCTGAGTAGTCCCCGCCCGGAGATCCGAATGGGGGACTATTTTACCTCCGGAATATTTTACCCGAGAGGATGCCATCATCATATGTTCATACAGTAGAGCTGCATGTCCTTGGCAAAAATAACGGCTGTAGTTTCCCCTTACTTTCAGCCGTTCGCAGTAACTGTGTGGCAAAGCCACATTAGCTGATGTTACAAGGCCAGCTCAGTCAATCATCCAGACTGTTGCCCCTGTAACTACTGAAAAGGCTGCTGCCCCTCTTCAGGAACCACACGTTTGTCTGGCCTCTCCACAGATACCCCTCCGCTGTGGTTGCACCTACGGAACGGCTATCTGTATCGAGGCACGCAAGCCACCCCACCTCGGCAATGTCTGTGGTTCATGGCTAGCTTCTTTACTTCACACTTTTCTTGCTACTTAAGACTGATAAATTTGTTTCTAAAAGATACTAAACGTTGTTTTTTCTTTGATAATAAACACCAATAACATATGAAATCCACATGAACACTAAAATAGCACTAAAACTGATTACACTGTTAAGTGACTGTAACAAAATGAATGTTAAACGATAAAGATACAAGCTACCTTCGGGTCACGTGATACTATAAGAAGCACCTTCCTCCTAACCTTACTCATGTGTAAAGGCTGCTCTCCCCCACATCTTTTCAAACAGTTAAATATTGTTACAACAAAGATTATAAATGTCATATACCCTCAAAATCGCGACAAATTTGCAAAAAACGTCCAAAGATATGAGGCAAGTAACAATATAAAAGTGATTGTTGTTCCAGTATCTGTTAAAAGAAGATTGGGTTTAAAAAAATTGCTTTCAGTCGGTCTCCAACCCACTACCTTCGATAGCGCACCGTGATGCCGTTAATCATACAGCTATTCTTGCTAGGTGGAGAGTAATGACTTCATTATTATTCATGATCGGATCTTCTGAAGGCTTTTACAGGTGATGCGTCTTTAATTTATAGTTACAAGATATTTTACCATATATGTCGTGTTTTTGATTAATCTTCAGTGCGCCACATACATATAATAAATTTCATGTGGACTAATCAATTCTTTTAGTTACAGACCCATGTCCACATCCTTGCTTATCACGTCCACCTCTTGGACCCACTACATAGCAGAGACGCAACAACTGACAAGGATATTTTCGAGTTAATAGTTTCCGTTTCAGGCCGAAGTCGACAAGAATTTTGTTACCTGTGTGCTTGTGGACATTTTTTGTTTCAGGTGGCGACTACATTAGCTTATTGATGTAGTGTATATTTTATTGTTTTTGCTTGCATGATGGCTACGCCACCCCCTGTGACAAACCCTATTACCGCCCTCACTGCTGCAGCTAATCCATTGCATGTGCCTCAGCCACTGTCGCCATTGCCTAATGATCTAACACAAATTATTCAGTTTCAAGTGCAGTCTTTTCAAAAACTTACAAACTTCATGACGTCTTTCATCGAAGGCCCAAAACAAGTTGCAGAAGCTGTCGCACAACAGCTACCAACCGCAGTACCATCGCCTGCCGCACAGCTTGCAATATTACCGTCATTTCGATAGTTTGATGAAAAACTACAGGAATGAGCGAAATGCTTAGCACAATTCTAGAGTCACGTAGCAGCGCATCAAATACAAGGTAATGTGTTGCTTCCTTATTCCTTGTCCCAAGTGGGAATGAACATTTATAGGAATGAAACTTTCACTCTGAAGCGGAGTGTGCGCTGATATGAAACTTCCTGGCAGATTAAAATTGTGTGCCGGAACCGGGACTCGAACCTGAGACCTTTGCCTTCCGCGGGCAAGCGCTCTACCGACTGAGCTATCCCGACACGACTCACGATGCCGCCTCACAACTTAACTTCCGCCAGTACCTCGCCTCCTACTTCCCAATCTTCACAGAAGCCCTCCTGCGAACCTTGCTAGACTAGCACTCTTGGAAGAAAGGATATGGTAGAGACATAGCTTAGCCACAGCCGGCCGCGGTGGCCGATGGGACTGCGGAGCGTCAGTCACGGTCTGCACGGCCACCAAGGTCGGGGTTCGAATCCCCCCTCGGGCATGGATATTTGTGCCGTCCTTAGCGTTAGATAGTTCTTTAGTAGTTTGTAAGTTTAGGGACTGATGACCCCGTAGTTAAGTCCCATAAGCTATACAAACATTAGAACATTTAGCTTAGCCACAGCCTAAGGGATGTTTCCAGAATGAAACTTTCACTCTGCCAGGAAGTTTCATATCAGCGCACACTCCACTGAAGAGTGAAAGTTTAATTCTGGAAACATCTCTTAGTCTGTGGCTAAGCTATGTCTCCATCGTATCCTTTCTTCCAGGAGTGCTAGTCTTGCAAGGTACGCAGGAGAGCTTCTGTGAAGATTGGAAAGTAGGAGGCGAGGTACTGGTGGAAGCAAAGTTGTGAGGCGGCATCGTGTCTGGATAGCTCAATCGGTAGAGCGCTTGCCCACGAAAGGCAAAGGTCCCTGGTTCGAGTCCCGGTTCCGGCACACAATTTTAATCTGCCAGGAAGTTAACATTTATCGGATCTGTGTAAAACTCTTCCCCACAACTCGCCCAGAACAATGCCGTTTTAGGAATTAGTGCAGGCGATTACTAACCATTACGAGCAAACACTGTAACAGCAGCAAGATTTCAGTTCTATAATTGACGGCGGCAGACAGGACAATCTTAAAGACAGTGGGTTACTCAACTACAAGGTTTAACTAGGAACTGTAAATTTCGTTGTGACTGTGGCAAGTACTATTCAGACTTGATGATAACGAATGTGATTACTAGGAATGTGTCCGACTCGCGCATCCGCGAACGAAACTTAAAGTATTCGGATCCTTCACTTGAACAAGTGCTTCAAATTATTATCAGGACACATGTCACTTTGCAGCAAGGTGTTTTCAAGACGCCCATATATGTGTTGTAGCGCTTGACAAACAAAGTGTACCGGCTTGGTCAAAGAAACCTGCAGCTGATCGCTGCTCATGCCACGTCCGGTAGGCAGCTGAGCAGCGAAGGCGTGCGCATCGATATTGCGCGCTCTGTACCAGTTTGCCAGAGAGCTGCGAGGAGGAGACCGTGCTGTGGTAGGAAAGTAAGCAATTTGTTGTGGCCAAAGGTTCGTGGAAAAACTGCCAACATAAAATTCTATCCAGTCAGTAAAATATGTTTTATATGTACAACTAAAATGATTACTTAAGAGATTAATCCATTTTGAAGAACATGAATATTTACAATCATACATTTGTACATCCGTGGAACATTTATACAACTGTGACTGACAGTAAGTGTCCGTTTCCTTGTCGACTGTATCAATCAATGTCCAATACACTGGTTGCTCTCTGTGACTACAATGAGGACGAGCTCCGTACTACGGCCATGCTTCAAGTGTCCTGTTGCCTGGAGGCGTGGTCGGCCTGCCGTTGGACGTTGCGGGCGTGGTGGCGCTGGCTGCTTCGCCTCTAACCTAACGCCGTTGAGGTCGTAATCGATGGTGGCCTGTGCGTAGCATCGATGCATCGATACGTCACCACACAATTGTCGTTAGTTGTTTTTACAGCGAAGCAAATTGTCGTGTGTTTCCCGCACCACAGCATGTGGAAGAAAGCCGCGCAGAAGAAAGCTACTGCAGTGAAGGGGCCGTCGATTGCGCAACTCATTCAGTCTGCTGACCACAGCAAGTAGGTAGAAGAAAATCGTACACCTGTCCCGCCCTTTTAGATCACGTACAGGGGCGCGTGGACGGAAGTGCTGCAAGCGAGAGGTCGGCATCCAGACGGAAGCCACCATCTCGTTACAAACAGCGACTACGACATATCACAGTGCACTCGAGAGCGCTGTGGCTGCCTTCGTAGTCGACGCGCCTCCCTTGAAGACGAAGTCCGAAGAAGGGAGGCGAGAGAAGTACACCAGGGCGCTCCTTAGAGTGGACGCTAAATACCGAGAGTACCGCCGGAAGTAGTAAACCGGAAGCTCCGTCGTATTGTATCTGTGGTCACTTGGAGCAGTAGGGTCTGCGGTCTCTGCTTTGCCGACGAAATGTGAAATGTAAATCATGACAATATACCATTTTAAGGCGATAGTACATTGCAGATTTATCACACTCGCTTCAACTTAATTCTTAAATGTCAATGAAGAACAAACATCTATCAGTGATGCAATAACGATGAAACCGAAAGCAAGACATATAACTAGAAATCCTACAACTCTGCGTAGGATATCAGTCTGGTCTTGTGGTTCGATGTATTTGGTTGTAGTCAACATTAAGGCAAATTTATGGTTAGAGTCCTGTGAGAAATAAAATATTTTTTTTCTTTCGTAACAGAATCTGGGACCATAATCGTAATGTATTACAAGTATTCCATACAGTTCATACAATGTAAGCTTTCCCGGCCGGCGTCAACTTCATTTAAAACTTCCGGGCTCAGTTCGCCATTCTACCTCTGAAGATGTCTTCCGCAGCCGAAGATGAAACGTTAGGGGAAAGTTTTATAAATCGACCACGGCTTATGAGCCCGAAAGTTTTAAATGAAGTATTCCATACAGTATTCGGCAAGGTTTTTTTTCCGAATACTTTGCGACATCCAAGTGTCTCGTTTTGCAGGAATCAAATAGTCTGAAAAGAATGTTATTTACATTTTTCCTTCTGACAAAGATTTTTCTGGCGATCTATTTCGGAATATGTTGTGATTTCCAAGTTTGTATTAAGGTAGGAACCTAAGAAGGAAGTTTAAATCTCTGCAGCTGAAATGAGTAACCTGCAAGTGACATTTGAATTCTGTCTTTTCACAAACAGTTGGCTGTTTATAGCCGAATATGTGCCGATTTCCGAGTGCAGTAATCAGGCATAAATATTAGGCAACAACTTTAGTTACTGTCAGTGAAACGAGTACAGTACCATTGACATTTATATTATTCCTTGTAGCTAATAGGTGTCTGCTTGATCATTTTCATTTGTAGAGGATAAGTCAAATATATATATTTTAAGGTCATTAGATTGTCATCAACTATTTGTAATTCACACTTAAGATTTCTGTTGAAAAGTCAATTTTGGATGGATGGATATGATGTTATGGGCGCACGACAACTAGGTCTTTAGCGCCCGTACAAGATAATTAGGCGATACGTGTGACCTGAATAAAATTAAATATACACAAATAGGGGACAGAAGGGAAAGTAACCAAACAATAAGGGGAACGAAGCAAAGACCCAACAAAAAAAGTCAATTTTCATGTGCCACATAACAGTTTAAATTGTCAGGCATGCCTGAGAAACATGTCATCGTCATATGATTACATTTAGGTCACAAAACAGATTGTCAAGTTCCGTAATTGAGCACACATTGAAAATTTACTGGATCAGTGCACGGATACGAGACATTACAGAAAAGTAAAACCTATTCCTTGGTCAACGTACCAATATAATCCTGGTTTACTTTGCTCTACACAACATGTAGCATCACCATACACAGTAATACAAGCTGGAACCATAAATGTGAATTTAAAAAACAACTGATGGCAGGTACCCGGCATTCCCTCAAAATAAAGTTCGCAGTTTATTTCCGAATAAGTAGCGATTTACGAGTTTGTGATTAGGTATGAACCTAACATCATCTTCGAGTGAAACGAGTTGCAACAAAATTCATATTCGTGCATGTCACAAGTCGTCGTCTGTTTGTTTACGTGTATGACGTGATCATGGCGTCGAGTGCCATGATTCGACCGCAAAACTCGATGAGCAAAATTCACCCTCTGGTGACTTCCGGTGGCACTCTCGGTATTTAGCGTCGAGTGCTCCTGAGGGGGCTTCCATGGTGCTGCGATGATGTGTTTTACACAGAGCCGATAAATGTTCATTCCCACTTGAGACAAGCAATAAGGAAGCAACACATTACGCTGTATTTGAAGCGCTGCTATGTGGCTCTGGAATTGTGCTAAGTATTTCACCAATTTTTTGTAGTTTTTCATAAAACTATCGAAATGGCAGGCTGTGCGGCAGGCGATGGTGCCGCGGCTGCTAGCTGTTGTGCGACAACTTTTGCACCTTGTTTTGGGCCTTCGATGAGAGATGTCATGAGATTTGTAAGTTTATGAAAAGACTGCACCTGAAACTGAATAATTTCTGTTAAATCATTAGGCAATAGAAACAATGGCTGAGGCACGTGCGACTGATTAGCTGCAGCAGTGTGGGCAGTAATAGGGTTTGTCACAGGGGTTGCCGCAGCCATCATGCAAGCAAAAACAAGAAAATATACACTACATCAATAAGCTAATGTTGTTGCCACCTGAAACAAAAATATCCACAAGCACACAGGTAACAAAATTCTCGCAAACTCGGGTCTGAAAAGGAAACAATTAACACGAAAATATCCTTGTCAGTTGTTGCGTCTCTGCTATGTAGTGGGTTTAAGAGGTGGACGTGATGAGCATCGGTATGGACATGGGCCTGTAAATAAAAGAACTGATTAGTCCACATGAAATTTATGGATAACATGAAATAAATACTTAACTTTGATGTGCTTGGGTTGGTACAAATTCTTCCTAATACGCTGTTCTGCAATGCAATACTACTACATCTTGCAATAGTCTGTTCCACCTTGTTGCTAAATGTTGACTGCTGGCTCTAGTCGATGGGCTCCAGGATCATAACTGACGAACTGCATGATCTGTCCCGTAGTGTTTGTTGTTGCTGTGGTGCCCCTTTCTTCCTAATGGCCGGGAAGGGCTGCGGAGAGCTGAGTTCGGCGCCCGCAGTCTTGATACCTCTTCGCTTGCTTCGCGCGTCGGCGACTGTGAAGTTGCACAACTGGAGCAACATGAAGAGGTCGCCGTTCTACATTGTGGCCGTACAAACGGTCGACGATGGGGGCGACGTCTTCGCCTTGCGAAAGCTTCTGGGCTTCCCAGTGACGGTGGAAGCTCTCCCTGCCGTCATGGACCCTCTGCCCCAGTGCTACAAGTGCCAGGGCGTGGGCCATGTGGCTAAGTTCTGTCGTAACGCTGCGCTCTGGCGAGCATGACACACGAACCTGCGCGCGCGGCAGAGAAGAGGCGCAGACTTGCGCCCGTTGTGGCGGACCTCACGTTGCCAACTGGCGAGGCTGTCCGGCTTTTTCAAGACGAAGCCAAACCGACGGCGGCGTGGTGGCCGTTGCTACGGCGCCGCAACGCCGGTAGAAACGAAGGGACGACGCGGCTGCTGCACCTCCTGTCCGCAATCGGTCGGAAAACCACGCTAAATTTCACATCTACCCGACAACCGGCAGCCGACACCGGTAAGCCGGCTGAGAGGGTGGGGCGCTAACGGGACGCTCCACACCTGGCCGGCAGGCGACACTGGCAGCTGACCGACAGCACAGACAAATATATACAGACGGGAAACCTCCGTAAGGGCCCGGTCCTCTGCTCAGTGGTGCGGGGAGGGAGGGTTTCCAGCAGTTCCGTAAGATGCCCCTTGATGGCGCTGTGGTCAGAAGCAGCTCTTTAAACTGGCCAGAGCAGGCGGCAGGTAGCGGCTGCCCCCAACACCACCTCCCCTCAAACGCCAGCAAGCTGGACACAGCCGTGGCCTCGTGGCAGGCGGCACAAGCTCTCCCCTCAGCCTCCCCTCTGACGTACGAGAGGCACCCTAAGCCAGCGATCCGCCTGACACCTGCTAGCATCTTACGGAACTACGAGGGGAGCGTAGGAGAGTGGTTTAGGGGTGGCTGCTCCTCTGTATATGTTACTCTGTGCCGACAGCCGGGCCAAGGCAACACCGCGGGCTGCCGGCCGCAAAGCCCCCACTGTGTCGCAGTGGGCCTGACTTCCCCGGCGTCGAGAACACCGGGCGCGGGTGATGGGGCATGCGAGCCAGTGGAGGGTTTCATACCTACCCGGCAACTGTGTTCTGCCGGCCAGTCGTGTTTTGCTCGTTTGGTGTTTCAGTCTGTTATATTGTGTCTTGGCAGAAATTAATGTTGAAATGTTATTACATTAGTTCAGGATCGACCAGTTTTGTGGGACAACACTTTAGTTTGCTATAAGGACAGAATACAAACAAGGAATGCATGGATCGAAGTCTGCAAAGAAATGAACGAAAGTTTTGAATGGATGAATGACAGAGACGAATATGGTAAGTGAAAAAATTTATTTTCAGGTTAAATTCACTTTTTTGTACAATAACTTGCATATTAAATTTTAGATAACTGCCATTTCACAGATCCCTCGGGTGTCATACAATAATCCATCATCATCTATCTTACATTGTTGGTAGAAACTCCCGCACGTGCGCATTCAGTTCTCGTCATACTTTAGAGTCCAGTTATGGACATAGCATCTTCGTGGTTGTAGCCATCTTTTGCAATGAGTCACCAACTGAGAAAGTTCGTGACTTCAATGCATCTGAATCACGGATTAATAAGAAAAGAAAACTTGACCCTGTAGAGGTACAACTGATTAATGCACTGCATAGGAAATCCAATAGGCATATGTCTTTTTTCATTGGGATCGTTCCTACCCCTGAAACATTTAACGACGACGAGGTAGTAAAGTTCCAGTTAAGGGTAATGCAGTTAGTTTCAGAAATTCAGAAACGTAAATTATCTGTGGAATACCTTAACACAATAGCTCATCCCAGTACATCACGTGCATTTACTTCATGTTTACCCCTTTCAAGATAATTATCAAAATATATGTCTTTTAGAATAATAATGTTTTTTACATTCTAATTATTGTTTTTTTTTGTTTTGTTTTTTGTTTTTTTTTTTTTTCACTCACCTTATGGTAATTGCCAGGATTTGTATAGGCTGGATACATTTCGGAAGGATGTGTTGCGGCGTTGTATGGAACTTTTGATTTGTGCGTGTAGCTCATCAAAAGTTCGTAAACTCATTTCGTCAATTCCTCAAAAAGAGCAATGAATGCTCCCACTTTGCCTCTCCCCATCTTAAGTGGATGGACCCAATATAGCCTTCTTCTTCTTCTTCTGTTCTTCAAACGACGGTACAAGACCAACCACGCTAATAGCGGGTCGCCTTCCATTTGTAGTCTGAGTGCAAATGAGGAGACACCAGGTACTGAAGGACGGCTCCGCTCGGTCGCTGCCGGGTAAGTGTGAAGGGGTTGCTGGTGTCAGCTCGACAACGGTGACAGCTTGTCGACTGCCGGGTTGGTGTGAAATAAGTCTAACAGCGGCGCAGACCGGCCGAGAGCGGAAAGGGGGCCGGTGGCTCGCACCCAAAAGAAGACAACGCAGACTGGGAACGACTTCACACTCCCGCGGAGGAAGCAACAGTGGCTTTCAGAGCCGCCATGGCAGCAGAGAGGGCGGCCTTCGAGGCCGAACTTATTGCAGAAACGGAGGCAGGATGCTGACAACTTCAGCAGCTGCACGCCAATCTGGCGCGCGACCTCTATGAAGACGACGCTCCAGCGACGCCACACACCGGCGGCCCACACAAGTCGCTGCGCCACTATACGAAGGAGCGATAAGTCGCTCCATAGTACTTCAGTTGCTGGGAGCGCCTGCAGTCTTCGTACCTATTTGCTTCTCACGCCGGCCAATAGGAAGAGGGGCACGCCTAGATATGGCGGGACACCACAGCAACAACAGACAGTACGGGACAGATCACGCAATTCGTCAGTTACAATGAAGGAGTTCCATCAACTAGAGTCAGCAGTAAAACTTTAGCGACAAGCTGGCACAGACTATTGCAAGGTGTCATAATAGTATTGCATTCCACAACTGTGTATTAGGATAGGGTGACCAGATTTTCCACGTGGAAAAACGGGACAGTTGCGAAAATTTGGTATAAAAAACGGGACAAAATAGGACTCTAAACAAAAATAAGAAATTGTGCACTTATAACAGCATCACTTTACTAAAATAAATAAAAACTTAAGTTTATACTCATAAAAAGGCATATATTTTAGCAAAACACTTCAAAACATGCGTGTAATGGCACTGCATAATGTGATAATTGTTTTTCCAGGAACTGATAATAATTCAGAATATCGAGTAACTGATAGAAAGATTTCTAACAAATTAACACTAATCTGTAGACTGTTGAGCTCCTGTATCATGAACACTACTACCGGCACTAAGTTTGATTAGATTGAGATTAGATTAGATTAGTTATTCATTCTGTAGATCCATGTTGAGGGGATCCTCGTGGATGTGGAACATGTTGTACTTATCAGGAGACCTAATATCTTTCAAAAGCTTTGAATTGGTTAATAGCAAGTTGTAGAACTCCTTGCAGGTAAGGTCTTCGTAATGAGTCTTAACTATTACAATTGCTTCAATTGTTTCAGTGGTAAGACGGTTTTTCTCATCAGACCAAAGAGAATTTACATTGGAAAATACCACTTCCAAAACAAAATAGTACTTCTTTATTCTAACTTTGCATGTAAGACAGAGCAAGACCCAGGAAAAACTTAGAATATACCATGTTATGAATCTAAATTGACATGAGAATAAATTAAAAAAAAAAAAAAAAAAAAAAAACACACACACAGACACACACACACAAAAGATAAGGTTCCACTGACTGCAAAAAATAAATAAATAAATAAATAAAGATAAAAAATAAAATTAAATAAATAAATAATAAAACGGGACATTTAGTGCCCTGTTAAATACTTTGCAGGACAATGGGACACGGAAGGAAAAAAAAAGGACAGTCCCGTCAAAAACGGGACGTCTGGTCACCCTATATTAGGAATAATTTGTGCGAACTCAAGCACATCAAAGTTAATTATTTATTTGATGTTATCAATAAAGTTCTTATAGCTAATCAATTGTTTTAGTTACAGACCTATGTCCACATCCTTGCTCATCACATCCACTTCATACCAGAGATGCAACTGTATGGCAGACTTGATCCTAATGCAAAATGATGCCTCTTTTTGTTGGCTTTGTCAACATTTACCCATGCAGTAACGACATTACAACTAATTTGAGCCTGACATAATTAGATTTTATTTTGTGAATCGCATTATCGAGTTGGGCGATCAGTTTTGATGTCAATTTTAAACAGATCCTACCAAGCGAAGACCAGCTTTTCGAGATAGGGGAGGCTGTCAGGGGGCGGCAAAACTCTAAAATTTTACTAGGTTCAAAAAGGATTAATTATGAAGGCAATTAAGACATTGCATAAAAGTCCATAATACAAATCATTCATACAATTATTTATGCTATTGTCAAACAGACGGCAAATAATGTGGTGGTGCATCTTTCAAAATAGTGAAGCTTATATTTTTGCCAACTGTTTCCACTATAAACTAACACAAAACTTGTTTTCCCTCCTACCTTTTTATTTCTCGGCATTGAATCCATAATGGATAGACTTTAGATCATACGGAGAAAACAGAAATAAGCTATGAAATCTTATTTCAGAGCTGAAGCAACTAACTTGCATTTTTCAAACTGTTTAGATGGTTTTGTCATAAGAGCAAGTGAGACATGTGGAAACAAGAAGTCGTGGATGATTGACATTATGTAAAAATCTGAACATGCAAGGAACACGAGGAGGGAGTGGAGGGGCAATAGAAATTTTCACACGGATCGGCAAAATTTTGGAGTTGGCCCTGCATCCTACGCAATATTCTCCTAAGTCCACTGTTAGCTATGGCAGCACAACAATAAAATATGTTAGATGTCCAAAAACAGAACCTGAAGTCGCTGGGACTTACGAATGGTACTGGGCCGCCAATTTCGTATTTATATACAGATACAAAAACGTATCAGATCCAGGTGCACTGACAGTGGTACAACTCGTAAAAAACAAATACTTACATTTTACGATGGCTTGAACACTGCTGGAGATGTGAGGTGTCTGAATAACAATATATTCTTCCCCAAGAGCTGAAGGTGATGTTCCACTCAGTCCAAAGCTGTTAACTGAGTCTATGTTAAAACCTTGACCAGGAGAGTCAATTCCAGAAATTTTTTGATTTCCACCAGTATGGAAGATCATTACTTGAAAGAGAATACAGATTTTATTGGGTTTATTTTGTTACATTCCTAATTGTCAGTACAAGCTTTGTATGGAAGAAAATTGGAAAATTTGCATATAATTAAAGAGCCTTTTTCTATGGAATTTTTGTGTGAACGCAAGACCATAATTCACAGTTCAAACAAATGCTATGCATTTTTTTTCCGTTATGGTCATGGAACAATTTTCAAGAAGAAATACGAGACAATTAGAAACGAGAGTTGGAATAGGACTCTCGAAAGAAGGGAGCTTGGGGTTTCACGTCCCATCGACAGTGTGGTCATTAAAGAAAGACCTTATGTTCAGATTTTTTGTAAGGATAGGGGAGGAAATCAGCTATGCCCTTTGAAAATAGCAATCCCAACATTTGCCTCATGGAAAACCCAAATCTTGATAGCCAGAGATGGATTTGAAACACCATCCTCTTGAATGCATGTCTAGTGTGTTACAACTGCACTGCCTTGCCTGTTGAGCAATCTTGATCATTAGTAATGATAGAAATGACATATACCACCTTTATATTTGGCCATATATGTATTATTTCATTGAGAAGTTGAAGACAATGTATGCTGCATGGCAGAGGGTAACTTATAATAAACTTCAGTACCATTTGATTGATCACCATGAAAGTTGGTGCATGTACATATGTTTTCAAAGAGAAGGTTTTCATACTCTGAAAGCCACCATCTGATGAATGGTAGCAGGTAATTCAAAGTAAGCTTCAACACTGACTGCTCACCATGAAAGTTGGCAAATATTTGTTATTTTTCATACAAGGTAAGAAGTGATGGACAGAGAGATGAGGAGATAATTAACATTGAGGTGGTGGGGAGGTGACAGGTTAAGACAGTGGAGGGGGGGGGTGAGATGGTATTGATGAAGAAGTGACAGCCAGGTGAGAGGAAGAGAAGAGACGAGAGAAGGGGACAAGGAGATGGACAGAGGGAGGAGCAAGAAAAAACAGATAGTTAGGGGGAGACGAATAAAAGAAATTTTGACAAAAATGGATGTGGGTATGCATGTTCCCAATGGACTCCAAGATAGCTGGAGCAGTTTTGATGAAATCTTCAGTTTAGCCCAGTGGGTGATCCTGTGAAGTTTGGCAGTGATTGAATTAACATATTTATTAACGTATGCATAAAAGTTTATGTCTGGTACTTGGAATGACAGTAGCGCCCCTAACAAAGATCAGGCCATCCATTTGTATCATGCCATTCTTCTGTAACTGCAGTGCTGCTGCTTGGAGCAATAGGGTCCATGATTGTTCATATTAGACTGTACATTCATAGTGCCGTTAGGGTTGACCCTTTCTCTGCTAGGAGTGCTACAGCCGTTGAAAGTGCCTGACGTACACTTTTGTATATATGTTAGACTGTGATATTAGTACATAAATATGGATTAAACAAGCTGAGGATTGTGTGCGATTGGCATTCATTGTTTTTAATCATATCACATACACAATAACAACTAAAAAAATACATGGATACAGATGTTTATCGATAATTTAAGTTTCACATGTGTGAACCCATGGTGAGTCGCTAGTAAATACAAAATGTTAAGTGCGTTACACTTACCGTCGTCTAAATCATGACGACGAGTAGAGATAGACATTGAGAGCAGCCAAGAGGAGATGGACCAACAGAAGACGAAATGCCCAAGCAGAAAGATAAAAAATATCTTTCATCACCAAACACTGGGATGAGTACATTCAAAGCACAAACAAACAACCGCCAAAACAATGAATTCCAATTTCATTTCATTATGGTAGAGGTAGAAACTCTGAATAAATAATTCATAGGAGTAAGCACCTCTATTGCAACAGAGACAGCTTATTAAATAAAAATCCAATTTATTTCATTTCAATAAATTCAATTTTTTTTTTTTTTTTTTTTTTTTTTTTGCAATTCAAACAAATTCTAGGAAACATTTGGCTGGATGCATCTCTTCTTTATGAACTGACAGACAGGTAATGCACAGCCTAAGTAATTGGAGATATAGACATTATGAAATAAACATACAGGACTATTTATTATTACTATTTTTTTGTAAGTGCACCTATCATTTTATTTATTAATAAACTAGATGACCCAGTAACTTTCATATTACTTACCTGTTAATATAAACCATATTAATTTAAATCGTATGTATTTTATACCCAATAGCTTTATAAAGGCATCATCAGATAGTCTAAGTATTGGCTTGACAGTGGGCAGAAAGAGTGGACAAATCACGCACACATGTCCAGGATAATATTCATGGCAGGGAAAGTTTAAACAGTGATCAAATATGGAACATTTGCGAGGAAAATTTAGATTTAAAACATAAAGCATGATGCATATATGTGCACTGTTTTGTTGTTGTAAACAGTACATATTTATTGCAACTGAAGGTATACTTTGGTGTTTTTCTCTATTTATGATTCAATGCTGCAGTATTATTCTGAAATAGCACACGAAAGTAAAGTGGGAGGAAAAGTGGCGAAAACTATAAAAGCAACAACAGACACACATGATGACATTCAAATGGAAGAGCCATATCATCATCAAAGAAATGTGCAACAATTGGACCTAAAAATCTGATTAGCAATAATTATTAGTAATCACGTTAATGACATTGATAAAATTGTTGAGAAAATCCTCAAGTATTGCAATTTGCATTTACAGTAGAACCTCATTTTTACGCTTTTCAAGGGACTTCAGTAAAATGGTGTAAAATGCAGGAAAATGTAAAATGCAGGAAGTAGTGTTTTAAATGGTAAAATGTGCTTACTGGATCAGACTCACATTTTCGTAGTTTATTTGTGATATATGTACATAATAGGCATCTAAATACTCACCAGGAAGTTTTTAATACAATAAAAGTTATCCAAATTTTTACTATTTTAAGCACAGGGCAGAACTGGTAAGTAGAAATTTTTGACGTAATTTCATTCATTATAATTGAGGACGCCGCTGCCAGGCTATGTGACACATCTTCAAAATTACTGCCTTTTACTGGCATTAATTATTTACGTAGTAAAACTCTTAAAGTTCTGTTCTTTTTGTATTTTTCGATGTTTCACTCGACAATATTAGAGAATTAATTCATGTTCTCGAGTGCAAACATATGCATAAGTATTTTTGTGACGTTTGCCTAGGATTGGCATTTCACACTATTACCGCTTTTTTGAGGTTGTGTGTATTATGATACCAAACTTTGACAGATATAATGTTCTTTATGAATCAGAAATATGTATCACAAAAACAATGCAACACTTTATTCTCACATCAACAAAGCAACTGGTTCTGATTGTTTGAGGACACGCCAGCCGCTCTGCCGAAGAAGCTGTGGAAAGAGTAACTACATCATCACAAATTGGCGCATCGTAAATCAACTAGATACATACTGCCATCAATGATACGCGAAATATAAGTTTGATTAAATGCAAAGTGTCAATAAACTCGACTGCGAATAATTTTTAAGTGCTATACTTTAAGGGGAAAGCCATGCTAGCATCAATTTATGTAGATTACATCATTTTTTCTTCACGAACATGCTTTCAAAAAGTGTAAAATGCAGGAAAAGTGTAAATATGATGATGCAAAAATGATGACGAATTAACATTGTGAACATAGGAAATTTGACGGGACCGACAAAAAATGGTGTAAATGACAGGAAAATGTAAAAACTGGGAACGTAAAAACGAGGTTATACTGTACTTACAAATACAAAGAAGTTCTAGCAATTTAAGTGTTATTGAGCAGCCATTAACTAGATGTAAATGATTTGTTCTCTAGCACTGTTGTGGATGAAAAGACATGAATATCCTGTACCAATCAAGAATCAGAAAAAGTCAAAACAGAAGCTCTGTTCAGCTTCGCATAGAGTAGTTCAAGGAGCCCTGAAGTAGAAATATCATCACTAAAATTTTCTGGTACAAAAAGGGACATTATTTTGGTTGATATCATGGGATATAGGTCAACAATTAAAACAATATGAAATGTTCACCAAACTGACCAATATCAACAGCACAGTAAAATTATCAACCCGTGTAGTGCTGTTAAGATGATAATCCATCTTCTCATAGCTGTCCAAACCAAAGAAAAGGTCCATGAGGAATTTTCAACTGTCCACCCTAAAGTCTCAACCTCACACTCAGCAGCAACTAGTACTAATTCTTATGCTTGAAATTTTAGTTTTAAGATGATGATGATGAATTCAGGGTCACCATTGTCAACTGTTCACTTACCTGGTGCAGAACTTTTATGTTGAGGGACTGACAAAATAAGGTAAAGGTCACAAAAGTGCATAGAGATGAATACATTTACATGGAAAAGTGAAAGAGGTATGCAGGAAACTAAATCCATGAATAAAAAAGATATAGTTGTTAGAAGAACATTTATCAGTTTTGGAATATGCCTTGTAGTAGATAAAGGTTGTCTTACACTGTATAACCCCACCTTTACATTTTTAGAATGTTTTCCCACTATTTACACCATTTTTGGTCTGTCCCGTCAAATTTCCTATAAACACAATGTTAATTTGCCCCCATTTTTGCCTTAGCATATTTTACATTTTTCAGATTTTTACAGTGTATGAAATAATGTTCTTGGAGGGAAAAAAAAATAAATTGATGTTTCAAGTACAGTTTTTAAAAAAGTTGTGTAGACAAGTTTCTTGACATTTTATGTTTATTAAATTGTATAATTACCTTTTGTTGTTTCCACTACATACCAAGTTGATTCACGATATGGTGGCTGATGGGAGCATCCCACCAGTCACCATGCCAAGTGTCAGCTTAGTCTACATGACTGGTAGTTTTTCATGCTTTAAATGACACATTTCTAAAATTTCTTCTTACTGTGAAATGCAAATATTTAATTATGTGTTTTTGTGACATATTATAAGTGTGAAAATGGTTTGCTTGTGTGTGTTTTTCTGACCTTTAAAAGGGGCATAGTATATTATAATGTAACAAAAAGAAACAATGAATGTGAGTTAAATGCTTGCTGACAACGTTGATTATGATGAATGAAATTATGTCAAAAATCTGTACTTCCTAGTAAGTTCCAATTCAACTTGGCACTTAAAAGAGTACAAAATTCAAAAAGCCCTTATTATCTAATAAATAAACTTCCTTGCCGAGTATTTTTATGTCTATTACATATATGTATCATAAATAAACTATGAAAACACAAGGGTGATCCAGAAAAAATAAATTACCATTTAAAACATCATTTTCCACATTATATGTTTTCTAGCATTTTACACTAAAACTTTTAAGTCCCTTGTAACGTGTAAAGACGGGCTCTACTGGCCTATGAAATTGAAAGTTTACAGCAATTTACAATTTTGTTCAACAATAGTGGGAGTTAACGACTTCTGTAAAACCTGCAATTCTTTATGAAATGTGTGATAACAGGACAGATCTGTCTTCATGCTGAATTAATTAACAGATTTAGTCTCAGAGAACAGGATCATTTTAACACGTTTTCCTGAAATTTTCTCAACAAAGGACACTACAATGTGACATTGACAATATCTATAGGTAGAACCTCGTTTTTACGCTTTTCAAGGGACTTCAGTGAAATGGTGTAAAATGCAGGAAATAATGTTTTAAATGGTAAAATATGCTTACTGGGTAAGCCTTGCACTTTCGTAGTTTATTTGTGATATATGCACATAATAGGCATCTAAATACTCGCCAGGAAGTTTATTATACAATAAAGATTCTCCAAATTTTTACTATTTTAAGCACCAGGCAGAACTGGTAATTTTATGGGAAGTAGAAATTTTTGACGTAATTTCATTCATTATAATAGATGACGCCGCTACTTTAAGCCCAGGCAGAAATGGTAATTTTATGGGAAATAGAAATTTATAAAGTAATTTCATTCATTATAATCTAGGACGCCACTGCTGGGCTATGTAACACATCTTCGAAATTGCCTGAACCACTTCGATAGATATTGTTTGAACGCCGCTGCCAGGCATTAATTATTTATGTAGTAAAACTTCTAAAGTTCCATTCTTTTTGTATTTTTCGTGTTTCACATGACAATATTAGAGAATTTATTTGTGTTCTCGAGTGCAAACATATGCGTAAGTATTTTTGTGACGTTTGCATAGGATCGGCATCTCACACTATTATCGCTTTTTTCTGGTGGTGAAAAGAGGAACTACATTGCCACCAAGGAGGTTAGTATTCTAACCTCAATGATCGCCAAAATTGGTGCGTCGTAAGTCAACTAGCCGCATACTGCCAACAACGAAAAGCGAAATATATGTTTGAATAAATGCAAAGTGTAAAGAAACTCAACTGCGAATAATTTTTAATCACTATACTTTAAGGGAAAAGTCATGCTATCGTCAATTTATGTAGATTACGTATTTTTTCTTCACGAACACACTTTCGAAAAGCGTAAAATGGGGGAAAAGTGTAAATATGTTAATGCAAAAATGAGGGCAAATTTACATTGTGAACATAGGAAATTTGACGGGACCAACAAAAAATGGTGTAAATGACGGGAGAATGTAAAAACTGGGAACGTAAAAACGAGGTTTTTACTGTACGAGGATTTACTACTACTACAATGCTACAATGGCAGAAACTGGTGGGGGTGAGAGTGGGGATGTCATAACGTCTTAGAAACAAGGTAAGTGGAATTATCAATGAGTTTTTACACAAAATGTTTCCATTTTCTAAAAATATGAATTTCTTTATAAACTCTTATACAAATTGCCATTAAAACTGGAAAGTTAGACTTTCACATAACATGTAATTTACAAATGAGGGAAGCTTGGTGTAATGTAAAACAACAATGTAAACTATAAAAATAAATGTCTTGCGCAACAGGTACTTTTCATACAATGATACAAACTGTATTATAAAATATGCTAAAAATAATTTCATTAGTAAAAATCTTCCTCATTCGGTTTTGTGGAGCCTCCCTGATTTTTCACTTGATCTTGGTTTCTGTACATCTCAGCAACCTGATGACAAAGATTAAGCATCAGAATTAAATTTCCACTGAAAAAGGACAATAATCCTAAAATTAAATAAAGAAAACAAAGACAGTACCTGAGATGCACTGGTGGCCTCCTCTACAGATTTATCTTCTCGAACCCTGAGGAACCTCGGGAAACGTAATGACACTCCTTTTTCTGGATCAACCTGCAAATAAAATTATAAGTAAATAAATAAGAATTAGTGCGGCACCGTAGCACAGTGATAGAGTGGCAGACTACAAATCCAGAGGTCGCGGGTTCAATCCCCGCCAGGTCCTAGGATTTTTATCTGTCACTTTCCACTTCTTTCATCTCTGGCAGTATTGCTCATGTGAAAAATACCGAGTAGCACCGTGGTTCGGAACCCACGTTAAACTGTAGGTCCCCCTATAACTGGCTGGGTAAGTCAGTTTGAAGGTCGGAGGAAGGCAACGGCATACCACCTCCAAACAGGACCATGCCTAGTAAAGCACTGTGGTGTTCAAACCAATCTTCGATTGTTGACTGCTTTACCTTTTTTAAATAAGAATTAAAGTATGCATTAACCTGGATGCTAAAAATGTCCACTACAAATTGTATATAGATAAGTTTTGTTCTCCTATTTTCCCTTGCAGTGACCAATTCATGATTAAATAATTTTGTAGACCATCCTGAGAAATTATACAACTAAAATACTGCTATAAGCTATCTTTATTGTTTAGAAATGTTGGCCATATTTTCTTAATTAAGCTAGATTCTATTGAAAGTGAATCATATGAAATTCTGTACCATTGGTACTATTACGTAAAACAAGGTCTGATATGTTTCCAAAAGGACTCACTAAAGGATTCATAAATCATTTTCTATTTGCCTACTTATTTAATCTACTGCTATGGTCTATTCAATGTAAGAACAATACTGTTAAAAAATATGATGATGTGTATTCTTCCGTGTTCACTATTAGTTCATTGTATTTTATCCCCTGCAAAGCTTAAGCTGTGTATATTCTGCTACTACCAGCAGGAAGCATTGTTCAGACTGTGATAACCTTGTTATATCTTAAATTGTTCTTATCATTGTTATTACGTTTTAGAATAACCTTATTAACTTTATTTACTGTCAATATACATAGATTCTACAAGCTTAGGAAATTTAAGTGAAGCGTCACATGCTTCAAGCACTTGCTTCAGGTACTTTGTGTTAATTTTAAAAAACTGTACCTTTAGAGAAAGTGGGACCTCCCTATGCATTTTGTTTAAATAGTATTTAATATTCACAGAATATATGACATCAACTGTGATTGGGCAAAGCTGAAAATGTGTACCCAGCCGGGATTCGAACCCGGGTCTCCTGCTTTCTAGGCAGTTGCGCTGACCCCTACACCACTGGGGACACAGTGATCACTGCACCTGCAAGGACTTACATTACAGTGGTTTCATAACTTTTATGTTAACAGCTGACACACAAGAACCACGCACTCTTCCTCACTTGTTTCCTTCTTGGTAACAAGGATTACTTTCGCTTCAGTTTGTCGCAAAGGTTGTCCATATTTGGTTTTTCTTCTTGGCCCACACTTGCAGAGCACCTTCGAAAATCATTGCAATGGCTTAACCAATTTTTTTCCCCCACATATTTCAATTTCTCTTGACCTATCTTAATTCTTATTTTCTTTGTCTCATATTAATATTCTTCTATCGAACGTATTCATCAAAGTAGTGATGTGCGCCTAATTGTAGCTTACAACGCTGTTTCAGGGTTCTGCTGAGGCCTTCACGGCTACCGTAGCGGCCATGGGGCACACAAAGTCCCCACCGTACTTCACCCTCAGCAGCAATCCCGTACTTTGGCATTGAAGTCACAATCAGGCTAGCCGATTTCAATTTAGGTCTTTGTTATTTTACGTTCAAGGAGCAAAATTTTCAATATGTTGCCAAATTTCTTTTTATGATCCTCCCATCTGTATAGTTTATAGAATTCGCCCTTTATAAATTCTTCATATTCCTGTATACAGTCATTCTCTTTCTTTGTTATTACGTAATGTACGTAAATGCCTAATAGCCATAGTATAGCGTTATTTTTTTGGTCTGGAAAATATACTTCTTCTGGGTAAAAGATGTTATTCAAGGTAATTTCTCTTCCATCGCTTCGCTTGAGAAATGCAATCTGCTGTTTCACTGCCTTTTCAAACGAATCAATGTTTCAATGTATCAATATCATTACATTCTTGACAGATGTTGGTGACACATCGACCAATTGAGTGTAGTTTCTGATTTGTGGATACTAAATTATTAATAACTCGATACCAAGTCATTTTAATATCAGTAGAAAGGACTCTATTATTGATGTTATGCCACATATATTTCCAATTTTTTCCGGGGTACTTTATTTCCATTCTATTTCGACAGCGTGGTGGGTATAGTGCATCCATGATGTATTTATTATTTCTTCTGTTTTTCTCTTCCACAGAGCACTGAAGGTAGCTTAACTCAAGATAAAATTCTCTAATGTGTTTCAGTTTATAATTTATCCACTTAATATTTATGGGTGGCATCATGCTTTCAGGTGTAAGAATTTTGAAAAGCTTTGACGTGATACTGTTCTGGTGATCATCAATTAGTTGGATCGTCCTTTTAATATATAAAGCCATATTTTTGCAACGTATATCAGTAAGACGGAGTCCACCTTCAGCAGGTTTTAGTGTAGCTACATTTGCAGCCACTCTGAATATTTGACCATGCCATAGGTACCAACAAACATGACTCATTATAGTTTTTGCAATTGGCTTAGAAATTGGTAGAACTTGCGCCACATATACTGCCTTGGACAGAATTACAGAGTTGATTATTTTGACCTTCTGCAGAAGGTTCAGATCCCTGGTTTGATTAAGCATTACGGCTCCTTTAATTTGATTCAATATTTTTCTCCAATTGTAAGTGTTCGTTTTTAGTGGACAGCTGTAGAATGTCACACCTAATGCTGTATGATGATCTACCAACTTCGCCCATCCAAAATGGACATTTGTGAAACCACTTAAACTTAAAAATGAACTTTTCATTTCATTTATTTTTGCTCCTGTTGCACCACAAGAGAGTTGTACAATATCTATTAGCCGTTGAATATCTTCTGCACTTTGTATGACAACTCCGACATCATCTGCATAAGCATGTGACACTCTGCTGATTCCTGATATTTTAATTCCCTCTAATGTATTATTAAGAGTTCTCGGAAACGGTTCTAGAGCAACTATAAAAAGTAACATTGATAGTGGACTGCCTTGTGGAACGCCATTATTAATGTTAATAACTTGAGTACGGTGTCCATTTATGGAAACTTTTGTTTGAATTCCTTTCAGAACGTTGGCTAAAACTTTCACACAATTTTCATTCAACCCCATTTCTAGCAGGAGCGTAAATAAATACTGGTGTTTCACCCTGTCAAACGCTTTTGAAAAGTCTATAAAAATCAATCCTGCTTTTGCTGTTATTGCGGAAAAGATAGCTATTATATCGCGGTATTCGCTAATTGTTTTGAAAATATTTCAACCAGTGAAATACTTGTGATGACTTCCAATTATCTGTTTACAAATTGGTCGCAATCTGCCTTTCAGTGCACGAGCAACAATTTTGTAATCTGAATTCATAAGGCATATCGGTCTCATTTTGGAAAGATCTTTACATTTTGTATTTCTTCCTTTAGGAAGCAGCACAGTGATACTGTCTTTAAATTCTGAAGGCATCTTCTCTCCTTTCAATGTATCATTTACTACCTCAGTGAATTTATCTCCAATTACATGCCAATAAGTATTGTAAACCTCGATAGGAAGTCCATCAGGACCAGGTGACTTTTTGGTAGGTGTACTTTGTATAATCTCTAGTAAGTCCTCAGAACTGATTTCCGCAATTAGACTCATATTTTGCTCTTCTGTTATGATGTTCTGTAGACCACTATTTTGCAATAATTCCCTAATTAAATGTGGTTCAACTTGACTTTCGCTGTATAGAAGTTCATGAAACCTATGAGCCTCCTTCAGAATATCAGATTGTACTGTCAGAACTCCTTTGTCTTCTGTTAACACACTCTCTATAAAATTTTTCTTTCTATTCTTTTGATGATTAATTAAATGGAAGAGTGATGCATTTTCGTCCTCCAGAATGGACTTGACATGAGAATTGATTTTTCAATCCCTCCAGTTGTTGCCTTTTCAGACTTACCAGTTGAGCTTCGACCTTTTTGATATTTATTATGTTATCCTGTGACATTGGTTATTCATAGAGCTCACAAAACATGTATAGTGAAATTCGACAGTATCTTTCAACCACCTTGATCCATCCTTCCCATAAACTATTAATGTTGATCTTAATTTTCTCTTAGCGCACATTTTCTCCTCTACAAATGCGGTTATTCAATTTTTGTGTCAGGTGAATGGTTAAGCCATTATTTTTATATAAATTTCAAGCTGTCAAAAGACGATTGCAAAGGCCCACTTTTAGTGTTACTACCATAACCTAAAGTGGGCCAAAAAGTATATTTTATCATTTTATAAAATGATGTTCTTTTTTAAAAAAAAAAAAAAAAAAAAAAAAAGGCAAGGCACTGTCATTATTTACCATGATTATTGTAGGTACTGAGGCCTTGAAGAAAAAATATGTAACTTTAAGAACACAGCATTCTCAACAAATGTATCACATTTTCCTAAAACACACGATTGATTTTTCTAGTCTTTACAAGGGTGGACTGTTTCTTTCTCCATATGCCTGTACTACACTTGGCACAGAAACACCAATAAACTTGGATGTCTTTGCTGGAAGTTCCTTCACAGTAAGTGATGGACGTTTACCTGGCAACTTCTCAAAAACATTGGGAGCTAATTGTTTATCACTGCTTTTTAATGGTGTTCCTGTTTCATATTTCACAAAAAAGCATGACGTTATTTTAGCCATACACATGGTCTACATGAAAGTGAGAGAAACAATTACTTCCACTTTCATCAGTTCTCACAATGGGAGAGGTTCTTTGTACCCTCATATCTTCCAAATGTTTCTTCAGAATGAAGTATATGACTGAGTGCTTTTGCACATGAAGATTACTGCTTTCGAACTGAGGAAATGTCACAAAAGGGTTGATTTTCCTGAATTCTTCATTTACTCTTGAGTGTACAACACCTTTCAAAAGTAGGAAGTAAAGACAAGATGAAGGAGTGGTTGTACGGTTTGGAATGAGATGAAGCAACAGTTTAGAGCAGATAAAAATGCAAGCTTTCACAACCCAGTTGCTACTTCAGAGAGAAGGGAAGGAGAGGGAAAAGGAAATGATGAGGGTTTTAAGGGAGTGGGTAAGGAACCATTCCAATCCTGGAAGAGGAAAGTCTTACCTTGGGGGAAAAAAGGAAGGTAAACAAATACACACACACACACACACACACACACAAAGGCAGACACATGCCAAATGCAAAGAAGTTGGACAGAGATGCCAGTCGAGGCAGAGGCTCTGTCCAGATTGGAGGCAAAGATGTTGTAGAATGGTGGGCGCGAATTTGAAACTAATGAAGGTTGAGACCAGGTGGGCAACGGGAAGAGAGAATATGTTGAAGGGCAAGTTCCCATCTCCGGATTTCTGAAAGGTTGGTGTCAGTGGGAAGTATCCATATAACCCGGACAGTGTAACACTGTGCCAAGATGTGCTGGCCGTGCACCAAGGCATGCTTAGCCACATGATGATCCTCGTTACCAACAAACACTGTCTGCCTGTGACCATTCATGCAAAAGGACAGTTTGTTGCTAGTCATTCCCACATAGAATGCTTCACAGTGCAGGCATGTCAGTAGGTAAATCACGTGGGTGCTGTCACAAGTGGCTCTGCCCTTAATTGTGTACACCTTCTGGGTTACAGGACTGGAATAAGTGGTGGTGGGAGGATGCATAGGGCAGGTTTTACACTGCAGGCGGTTGCATGGGTAGGAGCCGGAGGGTAGGGAAGGTGGTTTCGGGATTTCATAGGGACAGACTAGGAGGTTATGGGATGACGGAAAAACACTCTTGAAGGATGTCATGAAGGATGGGTCTCATTTTGGGACAGAATTTTAGGAAGTAATATCCTTGCTGGAGAGCAACATTTAAGAGTCCGCTCCAGTTCTGGAAAGTAACCGGTGACAAGAGGGGCACTTTTAGGGTCCTTCTGTGGAAGGTTCTGTGTTTCGGGGGAAGAGGAAGTGGCCCTGGCTATTTGCCTTTGTACCAGATCAGGAGGGTAGTTGTGGAATCTGAAAGCTGTCATCAGGTTATTGTGTACTGGTTCAGCATTTCAGCACTGGAGCAGACTCATTTGCCACTAAGACTTAAGATGTAGGTAAGGGACTGTATGATATGGAATGGATGGCAGCTGTCATAATGGAGGTACTGTTGTTTGTTGGTTGGTTTGATGTGGACAGATGTGTGAAGCTGGCCATTGGATAAATGCAGGTCAACATCAAGGAAAGTGGTATGGGATTTGGAATAGGACCAGGTGAATCTGATTGAACCAAAGGAGTTGAGGTTTGAGAGGAAATTCTGGAGTTCTTCACTGTGAGTCCAGATCATGAAGATGTCATCAATAAATCTATACCACGCTTTGATTTGACAGTCTTGGGTATCCAAGAAAGCTTCCTCGAAGCGTCCCATAAATATGTTAAACATTACTGCAGCTGAATCCCAGGGTCTCCATGATCTGAAAGCTGGCCATTCCATTGTCATTCTCCTGGCTGGCAAGGGATCCACGACCGTGGTACCTGATCGGCGAGAGTATGTAGCTGAGGGACTGTGTCAGCTTTCAGACAAAACTACATACAAAGTTTGTCAAGGCAATCACATTCCTGATATCCAGGCAGAGCCTCAAGGAATCCTCAGAGCCTTAGACCCCCTACAAAACCTTTCACCTGAGTTCATCAACCACATGACCCCACCGACACCCTGCACTCCTACCTTCTACCTACTTCCTAAAATTCACAAACCTAATCATCCAGGCCGCCCCATTGTGGCTTGTTACCAGGCCCCACAGAATGAAGCTCTGCCGACAAAGACCAACACCTTCAACCCATTACATGCAGTCTCCCATCCTTCATCAAAGACACCAATCAGTTTCTTGACTGCCTGAAATCCTTACCCAACCTGTTACCTCCGGAAACCATACTTGTAACCAGGGCCAGCCTTACACATCCAGCCGCCCCAGGCGAGCTGCCCACTTGGCACTCTTAGGAGGTGTCCATTAATTACATGAGGTGTTTTGGTAGGAGGTTGAACATAATCCACTAAATTTCATATGGTGGAGAGGGGGTCTCGAAAAATCTCACATAATTTTTTTTTCCCCGCCAAAACAGTGAAGAACTGGGTAAATGAAGTAAAACATGTTTCACGTATATAATACTGCTAAAGCCTACACAATAATACTTATCACGGTTATGAAAATATCACACAGTAGGCCCTCGACTGTTTTTGTAATGAAACACAACCGCCCCCCCCCCTTTTTTTTTTACACACACACGCGTTTTTGTCAGAATTCGAATGCAACACTTGCGGCAGGAACAGTGCTGGCCATCCAGGTGCCTCTCTCGGTGCATGAAGCCCAGGCCAGTCTGTTCGGCTACGGCCACACGAGCATTCATTTCACACACTTTTTTTTATTTTTATTATCTTTTAATGTTGCACTACTTCAGGGATTGAAGAAGCCTTTCAGACTATTCCATATCATCATCTCTTTTATCCCTAAAATATTATGAATAACAGTATTACAGACTTACTGCTTACAAATGATATATTGGTATAGGTTTTGTATGAAATAATTTTTCTACATCCAGTCAAGATTTTGCATTACTTATATTTTACACGATAGATTTTTAAAACTGGTTCCCGCTTTGAATGCATTATCAGTGTTCTGTCTTCTGTGCCGTATTCATGATATCTTCCACGTGTGAGGTGCTGCACTCTTTTCTTTACTGTAATGTATGAAACCATGTGCATGTTTTTAATTATGAATAATATTTAAGCACTTAGACCTATAAAAGTAGATCATTGTTTCAATACTGCGCATTGATTCACGTAACACAGTGAGAGCAACACAACACTGCAGTATGTGACACGTTGAAAACATGAATGAATGAACAAAAGAAATGCACGTGAATGTAAGGAATACAAGTCTTAGCGTTTGTGAGATTAACGATATATGTTGAATGAGAGTGAATTATATTTTATTTTCGCAAGATAGATCATTGTAAATTGTAATATTGATGTACAGTACGGTACCAGCACTTTTTGGACTTAAGTTGACGTACGGTGGCGCCGGCCTCAGCGCCCCAGGAGACCGCCCAGGTTGCCCCACCCTAAAGGCGGCGCTGCTTGTAACCATTGATGCTGTTTCTTTATATGCAAACATCCGGCACACCCACGGTCTCACTGTGAGAGTATTTCCTTTCACATCAACCACTTGCAACCATACCTACAACCTCTTTCCGTATTACCCTAGCCACCTTCATCGTAACCCACAACTTCTTCACCTTTGAGGGCCAGACATACCAACAACTAAAGCAAATAGCCATGGAAACCAGGTTGGCCCACTCATAAGCCAACTTATTTATGGGATGCTTAGAGGAAGCCTTCTTGGATACCCAAGCCTGTCAACTCAAATGTGGTATAGATTTATTGATGACATCTTCATGATCTGGACTCTCAGTGAAGAAGAACTCCAGTATTTTCTCTACACCCTCAACTCCTTTGGTCCCATCAAATTCACCTGGCCCTATTCCAAATCCCATGCCACTTTCCTCAATGCCAACCTCCATCTGTCCAATGGCCATCTGCACACATCGGTCCACATCAAACCCACCAAAAACAACAGTACCTCCATTATGACAGCTGCCATCCCTCGTCAAGCTTTCAAGTATGAAACAAGTACAAAGAAACATTGGATTCAGTAGAAAACAAGGAGGAACAAAATGAGAATAGCGAGAGATGAAGAATTGAAGGAAAAGTACAAAGAAAGTTGGAAGTTTCATATACATGAGGTGTGTAATAGAAGGAATGATGGGGTTGGGTTGTTTTGTTGGGATAGGGGGACTAAACTACTGAGGTCATCAGTCCCCCGGTGGGGAGGGGAAGGAGTGAGGATAGGAGAGAAGGGGAGGTGGAAAGGAAATTCAGTCCGGGAAGTAAAGAAGGAAGGAAGACTGTATTAGCTCGGGGCCCCGGGCTAGCCACGCACATACTCGCGGAAAAACCGTGAGCCCCCCCGGGGAGATGATACAGTGATTAGTGAAAGGGGAAAGCAAACACATGGACTCTGGCAGTGTGTAAGAAGGCTAGAACAAAGATCAAGCACCAAAATGAAAGCAAATATTATAAGATGCACATTAGGCTCCAACACACACATGTGCATAGGAAAGATGGGTAATGAAGTAAAGCAGATGAGCAAGATACAGGCTTTCTAGATAACATTTCAAAAAATTTAGGATAGGAGTAACGGAAATATATAGCATAAGGAATAAAACAGTGATACAAGTAATAAAAAGAGAGGATCATACAAGAGACTTATTGTTTGGTCTTGCAATGCCCCTGGCCTAAACGTACTGGCGTGGCATCAGCCAACACATGCTATACGGAACACAGCATCTCCTAGGTGGTGATGAGGTGGGAATTTCCTCATAAGAGCATTTCATGAGTGTGGCATGAATATCGGGAATCTAGAAAAATATGCAATCTCTGACATAGTTGTGGCTGGAAAAAGGTTCTGCAGGTACAGAACCAATGCAGACTGAAGAGAATCGTTCAATGTGACACAAGTGCAACCCTTCCACAAATATGTGCAGATTTCAATGCTGGGCCATCGGCAAGTTTCATCATAAATTATTCAAAGAAACATCAGTGATATGAACTTTTGGAGCTAAAGGCTTACTCTTGTACTACTACTGAATGCACGAGACAAAGCTTTGTGCCACACCTGAGACCATCACCGTCAACATTGGACTGTTGATGACTGGAAACATGTTGCCTTATCTGACGAGTCTTGTTTTCAGTTGCACTGAGCGGATGGATGTGTACTGGTATGTAGACAGCTTCATGAATCCATTGACCCTGTATGTCTGCAGAGGACTGTTACAGGTTGTAGAGGCTTTGTGACAGTGTGGGACTTGTGCAATTGCAGTGATATGGGACCCCTAATAGTCCGGATACAACTCTGACAGGTGAAACGTACTTACACACCCGACTGGTCACCTGCAACCACTCACGTCTGTAGTGCATTCCAATGGACTTGGGCAATTCTAGTAGGACAATGTGACACCCCACACGTCCAGAATTGCTACAAAGGGGCTCCAGGAATACTTTTCTGAGTTTAAAAACCTTCATTGGCCATCGATCTCCCCAGACAGGAAAATCATGCAGCATATCTGGGATGCCTTGCAACGTGCTGTTCAGGAGAGATTTATTACTCCCCTGTACTCTTATGGATTTATGGATAGCCCTGCTGGATGCATGGTGTCACTTACCTGCAGCTCTACTTCAGGCATTAGCTGAGGCCATTTGGCTCTTTCATATGTGTGTGTGTGTGTGTGTGTGTGTGTGTGTGTGTGTGTGTGTGTGTGTGTGTTCCTGTTATATGCTATAATTGAGTGGTTATTTATTTTTCCATACCGCAAGCAGGTCAACAAGACAGACTTGAGATAACAGGAGGCAAAAGGCCTACAGTTAGACAGAGATACAGAAGGTGAGTTGAAAATAAAAAAATAAAAAATAATAAAAAAAAATTATATAAAAGAGGGAGAAGAGTTGGATAAGGTGGAGAAGGAAATGTTATGATTGGACAGGAAGACATTGATAGGCTTATGTTCCATCAGATCAAAATAACTGAATGTAAATAGCATATTACTTACAATGCCCAAAGCAGCTCTGTGTGCTGGGGACAGGGAAAGATCAGCACATTTAATTTCCCACACCTGAGCTGCATCAAACCAGTGATCAGGCTCATGGCTAGTGTCATATCTATAATATGGGCGTGGCTTCTCTATTAGGTGTTGTTTGAAGAATTCTGTATGTTTCTGTAAATCTTCTTCACTGAAACCGGTTCCAATCTGTAAAAACGAAATGGTAATTTTCCATAGCATACCAATATGTGATGATAAATATAGAGTAAAGGACAAAATAAGAAAATTGGTCATATCAGACATACCTTACAAATACTCTGGTATTCTTCATTTTCTTTGTCATAACACGCCAACAAAAAGCCACCATACGTTCCAGTTCTCTTACCCCGGCCGAGGTAACCACCTATGACAACCACATCCAAAGTATCTCCCACACCTTCAAGATAATCTTTCTTCAATTTTAGCCAGTTCCTGGATCGTTTTGCAATTTCATATGTCGCCTCTTCATCTAGTGTTTTTACCATAAGACCTTCACAGTTTCCTGCAATGTCAAGGAACACCCACATTTCATTATACAGGAAAATATTATAAATGGACGCCAATACAGTTGCTTTTTACCAACTATGGTCATAGCAGCTAATACTATAATCAGGCCAGAGAAATAAAATACCTTTCACAGATTCTTCCAAAAACACTTCCACCTCTTCCATTTTTGTGGTATCCAGATATGTGGCAAACACAAATTCACCCTCAACCTCCTTCAAATTGTCTTTCAAAAGTTTACGTCTCTCTGAAAGAGGTTTCCTTACTAGGGGTTCTCCATTTAAGTACAGTAGGTCGAACATAAATAAACACACTTGTACTTTAATTTCAGATTCTGTTGCATCCTGGTGAACAACAGAAAAACATGTCAGAAACTCTAACATCCCACCTTCCTTGACAATGAATAATTTAGCCTAAAAGAATCATGCCAGGTAATAATGAAATCAAACATGGAAATACACAAACCTAATTTCCGCTTATACTGAGAAATACAGTAGACTAACTGAATTTTTAAAATAATATCAATCCTAACTAGTGGCCAAGTCATGGCTGTCATTAATAAACATGAAATACTTTAAGTAAATAATAGAAATGGAAATGATTTTATTTAAATACAGATGAGGCTTGTTTGAATCTGATGAGCCAGAATTGTGGTATACAAGGCTTAATATTGTACTGAACCAATTCTGCATACAAGACAGTCCAGAGTTATGCTTATTAAAAATAGTAACATTTTCAATGTATGCCAACTGAGCATCCAATGTGTGTGGGAGGGGCTCAATGAGAAGACAAATACTCAATGAGACTACTACTGAAGTCATTAAAGGTTAATGGTTAGATTATATGAACATAACAGAATTAATGGGAAAAACTAAACTCACGAGTGTATAAGAATTATTTATTTTCTAACAATTGAAAGTCCAGGTTGGAATTTAATATTATAATAAGAATAGAATCCAACTCACCTACTGGTTGTGCCTGAATGACCCCATCCCAGAAATCTTATGGTCCCTCCCAGAAGCTGTCTCCCAAACACACTACCTCCACACAACACCACCACCTCACTCCACGAACTCCTACAAACTTAAAAAATCCACAAACAAAACTATCCTGGATGCCAAAATTTTAGTACTTATTGACGAACACACTTCAACCAATAGTCTGGAATCTATCCCCTCACATTAAGGATACCAACCACATCCTCCATCGACTCTCAACCATCCCCACTGTTGTACTTCATACATCGTTTTCTGACATAGTTGATGCCACCACCCTGTATGCCAACATCCCTCACACCAATTGCCCTGCCATTTTCAAACACTACTTCTACCAACAACCTTCAGGCTCCAAAGTCAATACCTCATGTCTTATAACCCTAACTAACTTTATCCTAACAAATAACCACACTTCCTTTGAGGGAAAGGTGTACAATCAAATCCATGGCAGAGAATTGCACCCTCACATGTCAACCTTTTTATGGGCCATCAGGAGAAAACCTGAGAAATTCCAAAACCTCTGGTTTGGTTCAGGTTCATTCACAATATTTTAATGATTTGGACTCAAGCCAGGACACCCCATCCACCATCCTTCACAACCTCAACTCCTCCTCTCCCACCCACTGTGCCACATTTCTGGACATTGACCTCCACCTCACTGATGGCTCCACCCAGACTTCTATTCACATTTAACACACCAATCATACCAATATTTTCACAGTTGCCATCCCTCTACACATAAAAAGAATCCTTCCTTTACCGCCTGACAAGAATGCCCTTGCTCTATATCCTGAAGGTCTCACAAAGGCTTTCACTGTCATACGCTGCCCCCCCCCCCCCCTGCCCCCGCCAACCTAGTCCAGAAACAGATTTCTCATGCCATATCCCCCCACATCCCAAAATATCCTCCCAGTATGCCAAGTAACCAGCAATAAAAGAGTGCTCCCTCCTTGTCTCCTAATACCATCATAGACAGGAACAACTGAATCACATCCATCATCAGGTTTTGTCATCATGTCCAGCAATGAGACACATCCTGCCCAAGACCCTCACCACCTCCCCCATGTGGTATTCCTAAGTCCACCCAACCTCTGAAACATCCTAGTCCACCAGTATGCCAACTCAATCCTAACCACATACCACAGGGATCATAACCCTATGGAAGACTTGCAAGACTTGCCCAATCCACCCAACCAGTACTTACTTCACGGCATTCACTTCACTGTTGCCCATTAGGATGAGTAGCAACCCCCAAATTGTGACAATAAATAAAACAGGTGGAGCATCCTGAGCAACCCCCCTGCTGTATTCTTAAGCTGCACCTCTTTCCATCCATCTAATACCTACATGCTCCATAAGGCTGTGCTGTAACCATCCTCACCACCACCGCATCTACCACCCTTCCTCCTCCCATCGCATCCCATACCACTACCGCAGAGTGTGACTCTGATTGCAGCAGCCAAAGATGACTGTTGATTGTCTATGAAGTGTACCTGTAAGACTGTCTGAATGTGATGATATGGGGGAAAAATACTAGTTGCCAAAAGCTAAGTTATATATAATATAATAATGGAAAGTCCAGGAATGGTTGGAATAAATAATATAGCGAGGACAGTTTACAACCCACCGCAAAGACGTGGCGACGAGCTGTGACAGGCACATACAAAAGACACACACATACAATACATTCAGCTATCGGCCATGGCCTTCTTCAGAAAATAGAGCACTCACGCAATCACACAGGCACACAACACAGTCATACAACCATCACCTCCGACGAAAGCTAAGTTATGCATGTATGTCTTTTTTATGTGCTAGTCGTGGCTCAAGGTATATCTCCGTGTTGAGTAATATTTATTTTCAATATTTCAGATGATCAACATTTTTTTGAGAGTGCTAATAATGATGTGACTGAATATATGGAGCCAACAAGTGTATAACGTAATGTGGAGTATGCTGGGTAGGTCTTGCAAAAAACATAGGAACTATCTGCAAAATAATACTATTTGATAATGATATGAATTAGTGAGGCTAATATTCAAAGAACTGAGAAACAACTTTAATGAATTTCAATTATTACCTGAGAAGTTACAATGTGCAATACATTAATGCACTAAACAGAAATACAGAAGTAAGCAAGAACAATATAATGACTTCATTACAAATATCCAACATGAGAAGTGCAACTAAGTAATACCTCAGATAAGATTTGATAACATACTTTCTATTTTGTAACAATCAATAAATATTTAAACAACAGTAAACTAACACTCCATGCCAGTTTGACAGAAAATAAATACTCACTTTCCTCTTGCGAGTACTGAGAATCTGGAATGGTAAAATCTGCTTCTTTTCTCGATCCCAAGCAACAGCTTCACAATCTAATATACAAGATTTAACACCTTCTGATAGTACTTTTGGCAATCTGGAGATAACATCTGGATACTTTGTTGTATTGTTTTCTTGGTTGCGGCTGTATATACTGGGCTTTCCTTCTTCTGGTACATGGATCTGCAGAGAAAAAAAAAAAAAAAAAAAACAGTATGAATTTTTTCAATTTTGTAATCCCAAACTGATGATTATTATTAATGATTATTAATAATTAATAACAAGATCATTAGTTTCACTGTTTGTTCAGCTTTGGAAACAGGACACACTCACAAATCAACTACATGTGCAAACTTCTCTTACATTAAAACAGTATGTACACACAAAAACAAAGGTAGGTTACAGCAATGTCAGAACTGTTGGACTGAAAACCAGTTTCCATAACAACTTGTGTGCAGAAGAGTGAATGAGAAAACTGTAGTGGCCAGAATATGAGCATCAGGGGTTTTCAGTTCCACTAACATATTATTATTATTTGTTCTGGTGGGGATCCACATCCTCTACATACTTCAAGAATCAAAACACAGCCCTTAGTAGGATGTATTATAAATATTGTAATGTGCTGTTAGCTAATTTCAAGACTTAAGTCATGTTCAGCTGCATGTATTATGAAATAGTATTTCACAGATGTTTCTTGAATTCAGGATGTTGAGCTGCTTTGGTGTAATTGTTTGGCTTTTAACACTGTAACACAAAAAAGCCTGTCAAATACTATTGATAACACATGCATTTGAAAATGACTTAGTGTGGAAATTAACAAACAGCATAATAAAATAATTATAATACAGCAACTTTTTATTTTGTTACTGTCATTTATTTAGACGGGGGGGGGGGGGGGGGGAGGGCAGGGGAAAGAGCTTTCTCTATGTGTATGTTCCAGTCTACTACGTAGCACATTTCTCCCTTCCAAAGTGAGATTGAAGTTCAAAAGATGATGTATAAAGTTCACCTTCCTTATTAACAAAAAACACTCACACACTAGCAATTTAGACTTTTTAAATTGTATGTAATGTGAATGTTGTTCGTGCAGTTCATATTGTGAGCATGGAAAAAAATTTCTATAATAATACTTATTTACTACCCTCTCTTTTAAAATGACAAAATCTCTCTCTCTCTCTCTCTCTCTCTCTCTCTCTCTCTCTCTCTCTCTCTCTAGCTTGTCAGATACTTTCCATCATATGTGATCAAGTTAAGGGGGAACTAGACACAATGCAGAATATGGGTGTCTTCCATCCAATTAGAGAACACAGTATTGCACCAACCTCTGATTTAGCGGTAGTATGGTGCATTCCATAGACCATGAAAAACTGATGTCGCAGATCAAGCATGAAAACATAAAAAAAGTGTGGAACATTAAAAAAAAAAGAAGCACTGTGGAAACAGTGAACATCCCAACAGATTATATAAAATGAGAGGGAATGGTCTATAGAGTGAGCATCATAGTCCTATTGTTATGGTGGTGAACTGAGATGCTTCAAGTCCCTGGTTAAATCCTTTCTCATCACAGAAAAAATTATTTTTTTTCTTTTTCACAAAATTATGAACTGTCCATCCGTTCACTGATATGTCATTCTCTGTAACCAACTTGGTGTCTGCGCTGTGTTGTAACGTCTGCGCTGTGTTGTAGCTTCTGTGCCGTAATACCATTCGATTAGTAGGCAAAAGAAAGTCAAATGGGAAGTGCAAGCTTTTGATTGCAAGGTGACAAGTCAACAGATTCTTTCACAGGGAAACAACTCTGATGCATTATACATGACAGTATGTGCATTATATGACACAAATCTCTTGTCAAACCACCTAATGTGTACACCTGGTGAATGATAAGGGATGCTTCCTTTCCCGATTTAGGTTTTCATGTGAATGTGAATGTAATCACTCACATAAAAGTGACCAAAACATGAAGAGTTTGTCATACAAGCTGCAACGATTGAATGCAATAGTTTCATAGTCACAGTTTTCCCTGTGGTCTGTCAAAACATATGTTTTTAATGTTTTGGGAGTTTTCCATGTGTAGACCATCTAGTCCTGCATATGTCCAAACAAATCTGAAGATGTCCTGGAATTTAGGAAAGCAAAATTGATTATGTTAAAGCCTCGACTTTGAAATAGACGCATGATCACATAAACAACACTGCTCTGTGTATCCACACACTTTGCAAAATCAATAAGTCCTTTCACAAAGTATCCCACTTGTCGAAAACCAAACACATATAACAGTTGCACAAGAGGTGTACCACCTGGATGAATTGTAACTATGTCTACTCCCACTCTAAAGCTGTACAATGCCCAAACCCCTTCTGTCCTGTATAGCTGTCATGGAGTAAGGCAAAATCTTTGTCCGCATAAGGAGCAATCACATGTTCATTAAAATATTTCATTCTTGGCACAATCTACGAGTCCTTCCAGTTTATTGGCATAGATATTGCTTACATATTTGGTAATCTTTCTAATTGTAATTTTGTATTTCCTTTTGAACATGAAAAGCCAATGAGATAAAGTCATAAAAGTCCAGACCAATTTGTTTAGCATAATACAATCCTCAAATCTGTATGACTGTATCATGCACTGCACTTAATTTCTGGCTTTAATAAATTGTTGGTAAACGTGGTTTTCTAGATTACTGAACTCCTGTCTTCAGGTTCCACCTCAATTTCTCTACAATGCTTTTCTTCCTCCATCCATCTGAATTTCTTATATTTATTTGCACCTTCACCCATAATCTATGTCTGTATCTGTTTACCGGTTTGGACAGTACTCTGTATTGGAGTATTTCCTTCATGAAATCAAATGAAATGCCATAGGAAATAATCATACAAATGTTGGACAATCATTCAAACCCTTAAGGAACTTGTAAATTCCTTAAAGTTCAGATAATGTTCAATGATATTGTCATGCAGGTCGTGAGCTATTCTTTCTGGATTGATACTGCCCATGGAATTTGACTTTTATATTTAATACACACTCGTCCAAACTAAAGAACAGTAGACTGCCAGCCGGGGAGCCTCGTCAGCAGGAATCCTTTCTCTGTCATGCCCTTTAGTCAACTGACGTAGATTTTTGTTTAGGTGCAGCATCCCCATACTAAGACACAGTTACCTTGCATCAGACTTGCTCCTAACTGTGGGGTCAAAATTACTTATTGGTTTGTATCTGAGATCATCTATTTTCACCCTTACTTGACATTGGGAATACAAAGTGATGATCCTTTATTGTGATATAGTTCCCATCCATTAATCTTTTGTTTTGGTATGAGCTGTCTATGTGGCATTTTGCCTGCACCCACTATTCATCACATTTGCTTGTGACAGTAATACGATTATATCACAGGACTCATACTCTGTGACTAATGTATGAAAATTGCCAGACTACTAAGTGAGAACAGAGACATCAATGGCATGATGGGCAGTTCACAATGTAGTGACAAAAAAGAAATAAAATTTTTATTCAAGAATGGGATTTGAACCAAGTATCTTCTGTTTTGTAGTCCAACATCATGATCACAAAACAAAAATGTTTGCTGCAGCTGCTTCCTTAAAATGGCAAGAGTATTATTTTATTTTGCTTCTTTTTTTCATAGTTCCATGTATTTTTTTCCTGTTTTCGTGCTTAATCTCTATTCCAGTTTTGATGAAATATCCATTGAACCATCCTTCAACTAAATCTGAGGGGGTAGAATTGGGAGTTTCCCTCATTAGGAAAAAAATGCCAAATGAGACACTTAGGATCTGCGGTCCTTTCTTGTCATTAATGCACAGAATTGAACCCAATCACTCGATAGACGGAATTGTTAGCTAAATTGGCTGGAGGTAAATATTTTTGAAAAGTCGAACTGGCCAATGCTTTTTTTAAAGATATCGGTTAAAGAGGAGGAGGGGCAATAACTCCCATTTCTAGTGCTTAATAAGCCATTTGGCATGTATAATAGATTGCCTTTTGCTGTCACTAGTGCTCCGGTAATTTTTCAGTAGTATTTAGAACAGTTTATCACTAACAAACCATTCTGCAACAAGTTTATAAATTATCATATGGTAATGGCAGTATGTACATACAGAACTTGCCATGGGACCAAATAGTATCACAATGACATGTAGGCTCTCACAGCCAGTGTTTTCATCAGTTAAAACAACTACCCCCCCTGATGTTTCGTTGTCAACTACGGACAACATCTTCTGAGGTGAGTCGACAACTGGCTGCAAGGTGCTGGAGCTGCCACATATATAGCGCACACAGATGGTGCCGCCACATCTAAAGTGCTGCAAACTATGCAACTATGTGAGACTCTCATCACTTCTCTTGATAGTAGGAAATCTGTTGTCACATGGTTGGTGCAAATTTGACCACCATATCTTGTCCAATTTTAGACCTCCCTCTTTTCTCTTAAAATTGTTTCAGTGTTTGTGAATTTCAATAACCTCTCTATGTGTGTGTAAAAGTGCAAAGTCCTCGCTAGGAGGCTCATCTCACAAAATTTTATTTCATGATCTCTGTCTTTAAAAACATAGTCTGCTACTGCTGATTTGCCATTATGTCCCAAACAACAGTTCTTTTTGTGTTCCATTAAGCATGTACTGACACTTCATTTTGTTGTCACTTAATGTAAACACCGCTTGGAACAAACAATTTATTCACTCCTCAGCATACTGACTGAATGCCCTGGGTTGTCTCTGCCGACCATGCACCACCGGCAGATGGTACCTGGCTGGATTCTTAGCTATCATTGATGGCAGTGACCATACGTGGCCAGGCCACGAAATAATGGCCAGACCGGTGCACTTTGACAATGCGTAATTCAGGTGTGTGCGATCTGAAAGGCTTTCCAGGCCACAACCTCCCCTCCACCCCCCTTGGAGCGGGAGGGAGGGGGGCATGGAATCCGGGACAGCGACAAAGAATTCAGGCTGCTGGGCTGCTCCACCTCATATGAGCCAAGCAGCTTGTTGGGAAGCACAAGAAGAGCACTCTGCTATGAGGCAGGCTATGTCCCCATCTATATCCGGCCAACTATACATGCCGACGAAAGAGCATCTGTGTGCTGTAGAAGCCCCAGCGGTCGCGATGTAGAACATCTAGAATTCGGTGGCATGACGACGTCGTAACTATGACTCGGTGAGAACTGTCTTCTGTGGATTAAAGTAGAATAGGCTTGTAGGTGCTAAGACAGTGCCAAATTGCAAAATAATTGCGGAGAGGGTCCGACATCCGACCCGGAGGATGCTCAGACCAGCCCTGCTGCATCTGGCTAAGGATGGCCCAAAGGACAGGGTCAGCAGCTGTAGCCTCTGCGATCCGTGAACTAATGATAGGGAAACCCATGACTATTTCCGATGCCGACTCGTCAAACACAAAACACAAAAGTTCTTCTGCATCAAAAAGGGGGTCAGGGCCTACCAGGAGGTGAGATAGGGCATTGAGATTGACTTGATGAGACATCGAGTGGTACTGTATCTCATAATGAAAACAGAATAGGTACAAGGCCCAGGGTTGGAAAATATGTGCCGCCTTGTCCGGAAGTGCCGCTGACGGGTAGATCGATGACACTAGTGGGCAGTAGTCCGTATATAGGTGAAAATGGACCCATAGAAATAAACGTATTTTTTTTAGTCCAAAAATGATGGCTAGGGCGTCCCTGTCCACCTAGAAATATCGGAGCTGCTTCTCTGTTTTACATGCAAACGCTAACGGGTGTTCCGACCCATCCAGGAACTTATGTGCCAGCACAGTCCCCACACCGTGCTGGAAGGTGTCAACTCCCATCACTAGAGGGACCTCTGCAGTGTATGCAGCGAGGCAAGGAGCCACAAGAAAGGTAGCTTTTAATGCTTGAAAAGCTCGCTTGCAAACTTTAGACCAGCAGAAAGAGATGCCCTTATGCAGCAAATCAGTGCAGGGGATGCGCCACTGTGACTTCCTGCGAAAGGAAGCAATAACAACAGGCGACCTTGCCAAGGAACACCTTAAGTTCTTGAACAGAGAAGGACAGTGTACGCCCACAACCGCATGCACATGATCGGTCACTCCCGACCGGGAGACCTAAGAACTCAATAGATGGTTGAAAGAAGAAAGATTTATGAAAATTACAGCAGAGGCCTATCGCCCTCAAGACGGAAAACAAAGAGCGGAGGTTGGCAATATGGCCAGCAGCTTTGGACCCCATCACCACAGTATCATCCATGCAGTTTACACAATGGGGTACCGGTGCTAGCAACTGCTCAAAAAAACTCTGAAAGATTGTGGAGGCACCGGCCACCCCGAATGGCAACGGTTGATGCTCCAACAGGCCGAAAGGTGTAGAAATTGCCAGTGGCTGCTGCATGTGTCATCCAACGGCAACTCCAGGTACACTTCCGCAGATCTACCTTCAAAAGATGCTGACCCCCCAACAAATGGAACATCAATTCTGCTGGGCAAGGCATTGGGAAAGAATGTGTGGGAATTCACAGTTTTCTTAAATGACCACATAAATGCGGCTTGTGTATGACAACTAGAGGTGAGGCCCACTTGCTAGCTGTGACAGGAAGCAAAATACCTTCAGCCGTCAAGCAATCTAATTCAGTGTTAACAGCGCCATGGAGGGTGATCGGAAGGGGTCGAGCTTGATAAAAGACAAGATGAACCGTAGGTTTAAGTGTAATGGAGGCCCGAAAATTCTTAGCATGCCTAAGACCTGGCACAAACAAAGATGCGAATTCCACGCATAGCTGAGAGAGACTCTCGTGCGGAATTTGATCATAAACCAAGCAGACAGAATCAGTAATAGTAAAGCAAAAGGTATCGAATGCGTCGAGACCAAAGACATTTGTAGCTGCCGCACTGTTAACGACAACAGACGGCACCACGCGGCTAACATTCTGATATGTGACCTACGCTAAAAACGATCGCAAGAGTGGATTAGGGTAGCCGCCGTAGCCGACCAATGCGTTAGGTGGCAGATATAACAAGGGGAAGCCTAATGCTTGATGAGTAGCCGAGCTTAGAAGCGATGTCGTTGCGCCCATGTACACTTGAAGCCTGCCAGTTTTCCGCAGAATGCAGAGGTCAGTACACAATTTTGGCATCTGTACACCTACGGAAACAACCTTGTTAATATCCATGGGTGAATCGTCAAAATCGCAAAAGTGTGAGGTCTTGTCGTGGCCACAAGTGGAGGAGTGACACACTCGAGCGATGTGTCAGAATTTTCCACAGCTATTACACGTGGCCTGTCTGTGCGGGCACAATTCCCGAGAATGGGCCGCCCCGCACAAAAGGCAAGAAATACGCTCACTCTCTGAAATGGGTGACTTGCATTGCCGCTCCCTCCTCCTGTAAGACATAGGTGGGTGCCGAGGTGCTAGAAGGGGAGGAGGGGAAGGGGGGAAACATAACTACAGCCATTGAAGAAACAGGCGCTGCGGATAATCAGGCCGAATTGTCATCAGAGGATACCTCCCCCCATGCGGAAAGCTAACTCCCCACTGCCTGAGAAATTTCAAAACCTCCACTAAAGATGGGTTATCAGATTGAAGAACCTGCTTGCAAACGTTGAGGTTGGGAACAAAACAGATCAAAACATCGCAGACCATAGAGTCTGAATACGAATCTCCATGTGGCTCGGACTGAAATTGACAGCAACGGGCCAGTCCCTACACATCCGTGGGCCGAGCGCGGTATGACTGGCCCAGCTGTTTACGTTAATGGTAGAAAGAAACGTGAGCTGACACCATATGAGAGTGGCGGTGAAAATAGGCCACAAAGAGGGAACAGATATTCCAAAAGGAAAGGGACGCCTGTGTGAAGTGGCACCAAATCACCCAATGAACAAAAAAGAAGAGGCGAAAACCATGGAAAGAAATAAGCTGTCGCTTACCGTCATCACACAACTGGAAAGTGGCGAAGAACTGGCGCAAGCATTGCTCATATTCAGACCAATCCTTGGCATTGTTGTCAAAAGGAGGAAATGAAGAACGGGTACAGAAGGCCGCAAGCTGACTTGTTGTGACACAGCTATACTCAAGGTGTCACAGACACCATGAGGGAGGCATTCTGTTGAGCCAGCACTTCTGGCAACAACTGAAGATTCGACAGCAATGCACGAAGTTTCTCTGACATGGCACCAGCAGAGAGGCCACATGAGCAATAACCTCGTCGCCACTAATGTAAACATCACTTGGAATGAACACTTCTTTCACTCTCAGCATATCGACTGAATGGCTCTGGTTCGTCTCTGCTGAATGCTTGACAGCGCACCATCGGCAGATGACGCGCAGATTGTTTTGGGTCATTTACAGCACACGATTCCAGCCGCCGGCTTTGACTCGTGACGTCAGTGCGTCATGTTGTATAGTGTCATCACATCGCAGTAGTTTTGAGATGTGTTTATTTATATGTGTTGTGTGTAAGTATCGAATGGCGCTCTCTTGTGGTGGATGTTACACAGAATGGGTATTTTGTCATAAGGCCATTCTTCTTTCTGTTGTCATATGTGTGGTTACAATTCGTGATATTGAGCTATTGAGAAATGAGTACAATAACATTATTTTGTCAGTTCTGTGATTTATTGTTTTAGTGATAGAGCGCTTGTGTTTAAGGATCAACGAGTAAATGTGGCATCAGTTTCGAAGTTTATTCAAGGATTTCGGTGTGGTGTTTCTGTGATTTTTCAGTTATAAGAGGTTAGCTACTTTACTAACCGGACAAGGGTACATTGAGAATCTGTCAATCATAGAGCAGGAACAAAATTGTGGTAACAAAATTGACCAGTTTCGAAATCTAATCTTTACATCACTGACATATTGAAAAATGCAATTGTGCAGGTGTGGGGATGTATTATTATTATTATTATTTCTGCAAGTGAGCATCGAAGTCAGAAATTTTTGGGCTGTGAGCTGTGATTGATGGTGAATTCTGTTGTTGTAATCTGTTTATGAGGATAAACACAGATTATTATCGTCAGTACATAAGTATTACAATATTATCCCGGGTACGGGTTTTCCGACATGTTGATTTCATGGGTCAAAGCAGATGGGTGGAATCACGTCGTAAAACAGTGCCTTTGAATTGCTCTTGCCTCCTTCATTTTAGGTGTATTACAGGTCAATTTTAGTATTTGATAACATTTTAATGTTGATGGGAATTGGGAGGCTTTTGATTGGTATTGTTTTTAAGTGTAGTTTAAGTCAGCTGAAGTATTTGATACTATTTTATGCTATTTGGAAACAGTGTTGATTGGTATTGCTTTCATCAATTGATTTTTTGATCAAGTGAACTACTTTAGGTCGTTTTCGTTTATTGTTTCATGTATTTTTGTGTTTTTTTTTTTCCCCTTCTTAAATTATGTTTTTCTGTGTTTTCGGTTGGCTTTTTGTCATATTTTCTCGCATATAATGTCTCCACACAAAACCCCTACAGTCCTGCACTTGTCCTGTTAGTGTCATATTATTTTAATTTTCAGGCATTTATATGTATATGTTTTGGTCGCTATATTGGCTATGATTGCATACGTCATTGCTGCCATTTTTATGATATCATGGGTCAAAGCAGACAGGTGGAATGGCATCACAAAGTATTGCCCTCGTTTCTCAGCTGTCATCGACGGTGGTGACCTCCTGTGGCCAGGCCGCGAACTATTGTGGCTGGGCCGGCGTACATCGACGGCGCATAATACAGGCACGTGCAATGTGAATGCCTTACTAGGCCATGACATAAACATGCCACAACAACACGAAATTTTATATACCCCTGGGGGTATCTAAGGGATGTCGAGCATCTTTCACTGATCTTAAGCATTCACTGATTTTCTCAATGGGTCTGAAAAAAGTTTCCACTTGAAACTTGGCCAGTACATTGCCAACGGACTATAAAGGCAAAGTACGATAATGTCAAAGAAATCGTAAAATGAGAGAAATACAGTAACTTGGAATTGTTAATGACAGGAGAATATTTTATTGAGAGAACTGGACTTCTGGTGACACCAACAAAAAGTGAATGTAGAAAATGGGAAAACGAAAAATGAGGGAATGTAAAAATAGGGTTTCACTGTAGTTTCTTGATATAAATGAGATCCTAATACAGTAGCAAAAGTAGATAAACTGTCTTTCTATACATACAAAAATACTTCTTATGTTTACATTGAAACTGATGAGTAGTTCAAACTTATAACATCCAGCTACAGTTTAACTTTCAGCAGTTTAGTGCCACACTAACAATAGTCCTAGCTGTTATTGGCTGTTAATGAAAAAAATAAAGACTTCAGAACTGACACAATTTAGTTTTTATGCAACTCAAAGCACTGAAAAAGAATTTTTTATGGAATTATTGGACAGAGTTAACAGGAACTAGAATGTACAATAAGTATTTTCCTTTTTTCACAAAAAATGCAAAATACCTGTGCACGTTCACCATCATACTTCCATTCACATGTAAATTTAAGACCTTCAAAACGCTGCAGAACCTCTTGAACTCCTTTTGTTGGCTGTGCAAGCATTGGTTTCAAAGGCACTCCAGGAGTGATGTGGCAATGATCTGGAAGGGCCTTCACACCTTCTTTCAAGAGCACTGGTATGATTTTGTCATAGTTTGGACATTCACTGTAAATGAATAGTTTATTTGAGGTATAACTTTATAATAAACCAAAAACAAAAGTAAATAAATTGATTCCAACATTTTCTGTTAAAAATAGCATTTTATGCAATTAATCAATTAATGTTGTTTACATTGTGAATAGGATCTGTACAGAAGACCTATGAGAAGTTCTGTCCATTTAAATAGCCTCAGGTAATTACTACTTTATGTATGACAAGCCTTTATGCAAAATTTATCTCTCTTCTCTGTGGAAGGCAGTGGGGCACGGGTACTCAAATTCCTACCAATCCTACAGATGCTGCTGTAATGGGGAACCAGTGTCATTTGTGCCAGGCTTGACTGCTTAACAATATGTAAAGGTGTAGCTGTTGAGAAGCTGGCCACATGCTATAAAATAAAACTGCTGAAGACACCATAAAGCTATTGCCTTTGCAAGAAGGCACGGTCCCTAAAAGAGCAAAGATTCCTCAACTTCTGCTGTTAGGAGAACATTCAGTACCAAAATAACTGGCAATCAGTGATGGACATCATTTATAATTACAATCTGTTTACTGTATATACAAAATTAACCGTGAAGAATGTCCAAAATGTTACACTGGACAAAGATGACAACAGCCCATTCACCAATGTTCATACCTGCGAACTATCAGTATAACTCACAACAACAAAAAGTCTAAAGATTTTAAGCATACCTCGACTGACAAAAATAATACTCTTGGCTAAAAAACCATAATTTATGCTTTAAACATGGTGCAACAATTAAATCATATCTGCTTACATCATAGGCTATTGATTTGTACATCAAAGTAACAATCAAGAAGAAATCCAAGTTAAACAGCAGCGGCATGGTGAACATTGATTTGGGGCATACAGAACAGGACTTCCTTGATAAACTTGCATTCTTTGCCACTTCATTTACAGTCCATGTTGTTGTTATGTGACCACAGTCCTACTTCTTATTGGCAAAAAAGCTGGTGAATTTCTAATTATCTTCCTTCAATTTAACATAATTTACATGTTCGCTGCATTTCACATGATCACTTAAATTGTTTCTTCCATCAATTGCAATATTAATGTCATATCCACATACCCCACAAAAAGCAAAATTTTCTTCCTTTCTTGAAGAAAATCAACAGAAGTACTGTTTCTTGTTGGATTTATTTGTGAAACCTACAATAGAAATATAGTATATGAAAATGTCCGAAAACAAATGTCATGATATGTAAACCTGGGTCACTGAATGTCACACACAATTAATGCAGTACTAATAATCATCCTATCCCTATGTATTAGGAATGGATTGGAAATTGCAAATCTATTAGAAGTCACAGCAATTCACAAGTCACAGTTTTCACAGTCACAACGTTATGGAATCTGACTGTGATTTCAGTCGCAGTTTAGAAGTGCAGTAGTAATTAAGAGTAGCAAGTAGCAGTTTATTCTCTCAATGCAGTCTACAATATGTTGGTCGAAGTTTGTACTAACAGTGTTGCATTGGACAGGCTATAAAGTCTACCTGCAATTTCAGGGACAAATCGTGTTTAAGAGTCACTAGTAGTAACTAACAATCGCAGTTTAGACCATGCAACATGCCATATATTGGCCGAAGTTGATACTTCTAGCTTTCTGCTGTCTGCATGGTGAATGAGTGGGATTGTGTGTATGTGACATTAGCACTGTTGCAGTGAAAAGTCGCACCTAAGAGTCGCAAGCAGCAACGGAGAGTAGCATTTAATATTCTGCCTTGTGCTATCTATTGGCCAACTGTAGTACTTACAATCGGATGTTGTTTAGGAATATGGTTGAATTAACAAACAAAAAGATAATTTGCTTTGTGAAAATGTTTGCACTTACTGGCATTATTTTATCTGGCAGCAGCACTTACATGTTTATGTGAAGCAGAGCCTGGCATCTATATTATGCTGAAAGGTGATAACTTGGTTTACAGTGTGTAAAGACTATTAATGTGAATGCACAATAAAGATTGTGTTACGTAGTTGATCCCTGTTTAAAATCATTTTGTATCATAAATTCTACAACTACTATGTAAATTCAGAATACATGTCTTCCATTATAAATCTGGTTTCAACGAATATTTTGACATGCATTATACATTTATACATCGTACATACAATAAATATTCGAAGGGGGGCTGGATCAAGTGCTCAACTAAGTAATTTTATGAAATGTTTAACAGTATGGCTACTCTATTTTCAGTATTGAGTATGTTAAGTATTATGATATAGGAGTAAACTTGTATCTTCAAGGATACAATAAAAAATTTACACACGAAAATACCAAAGTTTTATGCATAATGGGAAGTTTTATTTTACGACATTTGTTTTAGGTTTAGGAATGTTGTTTCCCACCTTTTTCCCTTTTCTACATTCCCTCTTGTGATGACATGAGTGAAAGCAGAAGGATGGTATTGAGTCCTTCATTATTGATAAAATTTTTGTTTCTGGCGATGGGGCATAGTGTGCTTATGTTGGCAATGACCAGTGAATAATCTTAGAAATCTACATCACATAGAATGAGGAACACAATATTTTAATGGAAAGTCCAGGTTGGAATTAATAATATAGTAAGGACAGTTTACAACTCACCGCAAAAACGTGGCGACGAGCTGCGACAGGCACATACAAAAGACACACACATACAACACTTTCAGCTATCGTCCATGGCCTTCTTAAGAAAATAGAACATTCACACAATCACACAGCCACACAACACAGTCATACAATCATCACATACGGCTGCCGCACTTCGAATCACACTCGGCTGCGAATCGGGGACGGAAGGGGAGGAGAGAGGGGATAGGAAGGTTACGTCACGGTGGTGGAGGTGGGTTAGATGAGAATAACGAGAAGTAGTTTAGGAATGGAGTGGGGAGGCGGGAGAGGGGAGAAAAATAAATAAAATAAAATAAACAAAATAAAGTAAAATAAAATAAATATACAAAATGCGTGCAACTTGTAAGTACACAAGACCCCCCCCCCCCCCCCGACACACAACTGATTGCACATTCACGCACCACTCAAAATAGGTGAGGTTTGGGATAGAGAGGTAGGAACTGTAAGGTATGGGGAAAAAATAGAGAAGTTATCGTAGGTTGAGGCCTGGTTGATTTCGGGATCGGAGAATGTATTGTAGGGATAACTCCCATCTGTGCAGTTCAGAAAAGCTGGTGGTGGATGGGAGGATCCAGATGGCCTGGGTTGTGAAGCAGCCATTGAAATCAAGCATGTGCTCCACTGCATGCTGTGCCACAGCTTGGCGGTGGCCATTCATCCTAATGGATAGCTGGTTGGTGGTCATGCCATTGGCCGATAGCTGAAAGTGTTGCATGTGTGTGTCTTTTGTATGTGCCTGTCGCAGCTCGTTGCCACGTCTTTGCGGACATAATATTTTGTTAATCATAAAATACATAATTAATGTTATTCTTGGTGTGTGGTTGTAAGATTTTTTTGTGTGTAACCTTGTACAGTCAGTAAATTAAATATTCGTATAAAGTGAAGATTTCGTTGTTAACATTAGCACACTAGGTCGGCACTTCCAGAAGTATAATATAAAGCAAGCTCTTATCAATGGTTATTTGGCAGAATATTTAGTGGTAGGGCCTACCGTAAGGTTTTAAAGGGAAAGTAGAATTTTCAGAAGTCATTCACTGTGTATTTCACTTTTACTTATCATCTCGTTAAAATTGGTAAGTGACATAAATATTTTTAAACACTGTGTGGTATATCTGTTTATGTATTTTGCAGGCAAGAACATAGCACTTTTGTTCCACTGACACAGTTGCTGCAATCTGGCCAAATATTGCTGTTAGATTCTACTTGTGAATAACCTCAGTTTTAACTATACATTCCACATAAAACTTTGAAATAACTTTAAAAGAGTAATTCACATTTGCCGAGGTGTAAATAATGGATGAATAAAACCAAACATTACATGCAAACGCAAATGAAGCGTCACAGATACCTTGTCCTACATGTAAATATATACAAATAAAGAATATTGATGCTCCATTTTCATGTAATGTTTGGTTTTATTCATCCATTATTTACACATCGGCAAATGTGAATTGCCTTTCTAAAAGCTATTTCAATGTTCGATGTGTCATTTTACAGTTAAAACTGAGGTTATTCACAAATAAAATCTAACAAAAATATTATGCCAATTTACAGCAACTATGTCAGTGCATCGAAAGTGCTGTGTTCTTTCCTGTAAAATGCATAAACAGATATTTTTAACATTGTGCGGTATAAGTCACTTACCAATTTGAACGAGATGATAAGTAAATGTGAACTTCACCGTGAGTGACTTCTGAAAATTCTATTTTCCCTTTAAAACTTACAGCAGAAGTAGCAGAAATCACAAAAGTAGCAATATCAGTAGCAGAAGTCACAATAACAGTAGCAGAAATCACAGAAGTAGCAGTATGAGTCATGGAAATCACAGTTTGAGTGTGAAAGGATGCATGTTGAGGATTTGTAAACTGCAATTATAAACAGTACCAAGGAAATCACTGATATCGGAAAGTCACAGTTTAGCCCATCCCTATCATAAATGCTTATATGAAAAACTAGTATTAAGAAATGAAAACCATATAGCTTCTGAGAGATTTAAACACAGGTTTTCCGCTTCCCAGCAAAATACCTTGGCCACTGCACTATTAGTGGAAAGTGTTTACCAAGTGGGTACAAATGCGGCAGTTGAATTCTGGAACAGTTTGTGTTTGTGGACACTGTACATGATGATGAAAACTGTTCTATTTTATAAGTATTGATCAAGCCCATCAATTTTGAGTTGATTGTTCGCCATAGCTTTATGGGGGATTTTCTCAGAAATGGAAGGGTGGGTGAGCGAGGCAGGGGTGTTGAGCAAAAATATTTACGTTTTAGGTTGTAATAAAGTGACCTAACAAATTTGAGCTGAATCAATTGACCGTGTCTGAGGCCTTCCCCTTGTCACAATAAGACTTGTCCTTCAAAATGGTAATAATGCAATCAAGTTTAGGTACTTGGTAAAGGCCTAGGGTTGAATTTGTACAATTGTATATAAAATGTGCCCCATGAAGGCAATATCAAATCATTTACAAAATTGATTGGAGCCGTGGACTATGTCACAATGAGAATTTTAACAATTTATTTATGTTTAAATCTGGCCTTCAGTGTACAAAACAGTTAAAATGCCTATTTACACATACAAGTAAATGAAAACAAAGCACTATTTTTAGTGTAACTGCTTCAGATGAAATGGTGATAGTTATTTGATTGCTTTAAGCCTGATTTTGTGTGTGTGTGCGTGTGTGTGTGTGTGTGTGTGTGTGTGTGTGCGCGTGTGTGTGTTCATCACCACCAGCATTTTTTTTTAAACATGACATATGATACAAAGTGATATCTGTTTGTTTCATTTGCAAATACTATGTAGATGGCCATTCAAGCACCTATGGCATTTATTAGATATACAACATTATATGTCAAGAACGTATCATACCTAGTCAAAAATGTAACAGTGTGGGTATAAATCGAAGTTGTTCTTAGGCCAAAAACTATAAAACTCAATTGTTCGAAACCAACAACAATTTATTTTTCCCTAAACTGTTTCTTTGAAATCCAGTAAATCAAAAATGTATTTATTATGTCTCGTCACAGCTATTTTACATGCTGACTAGCTTGATAACAATAACAGTTCGAGAGTCTTTTTATTTTTTTAAATTTATTTGTCATCTTAAGCTTCTGCCATTAAAGTAATTTTACTCATCAAACAATCATATGGTAACTTACCAATAAGTGGTTTTAATAATTGATGCTTCTTCATCCAGACGACTCTTGAACGTCTGAGATGACACATTTTTAGCAGCATTAATAACTTCAGGTGGAAAGGACTGCCCAGGTGGAGTCAGAACACAAGCCTGTGCCAAAGCCTACGGAAACATGTGAATAGTGTGTAACACCTCCAAAGTAAAGGAATGAGCAGTCAAAGGTCAGAGTAGAAAGGAATATGTTGACTGTATGAAAGAGATGATTGAAGTACAGTGAGCAATGTGAAACATTTTACCTGGAGAACTGATTGCTCCGCTAATCCAATGCGTAGTTTACCAGCCAAGGAACGAATGAGATAACGAGCTTCACACTGCCGACATGCCACAAACATAGACTGAATCTTGTCAACCTTCTTGCTCATTGCCTTAAACGGAAAAAGACAAAGATTACAAGAACCTCACTCTTGTGAACAAACATTCTGTTTTACATTGTACAAAATTCAGACAACAAATGTAATACAATAACAATATTCATATTATTCAATCATATCAATTATGTAATCCATTTAAACAAACAACAAAAGTTGCATGTTGCCATTGTGCTCATGATACCACCTAAGAATCAAAAACAAATTAGATGATCTGATAGTTGTCATTGTTCTCTCTCTCTCTCTCTCTCTCTCCCCCCCCCCCCCCCCCCCCCGCCTTTTTTTTTTTTTTTTTTTTTTTTTTTTTTTTTTTTTTTTTTTTACTTGGCACATAAATTGTCCCATTACAAGGCAGACGTGGCATTCTACATTATTTTACAACATTACTGACAATTTTACACTTCTCTGACACAAAGATGCATGTAAAACTAATATGGAAAGAAGATACAAATATTTTGCAAAGGTCTCTCAAAAGATGCTTACATTTACATATTCATTCCCCAGCACATTATCTAATATATAAAAATGATAGTTTGTGTGTTTGTATTTTATGTGCGGCCTTACCGTTCAACATGAACTTTATCAATGTATTGCTCGCACTTTTGCGATGGTAATAGGCACCATTAAATGACTGTATGACAAATAATTCAAGAAATATGATGTAATAAACAATGAAATGTGCAGAAAAGTGTTGCATCATGCGACGTCTGCTTCTAAACCACTGTCCGATTTCAACCAAATTTGGTACATATACTCCTTCCATGAGGTAACAATTGATGTACGGGTAAGAACTGCTTACGACATATAGTTCAGGAGATATAATGTCATAAACAACTATATCGTTGAAAACCAATGACATCATGCGGCATGCGAATAAGTACACTTTATTCATCCTAAAATATTCATGACATTTTGGACACTTGACCTTCAAAACAAGAGGAAGGTCACTGTCACATAAAATTTTGGATAGTGCATGATGGAGGATACTTTACATATAGACTTCGTCAGATTCTACAGTTGTATTCCGATCCTGATGAAATTTTTAAATATGATTGAACAATTTAATTTATCAGTGCAGTATGAATATATTCAGATTACCTACAATCATTCCAATTAATTAATGTGACTAAATAGTTAAGTGTGTTAACACGTTTGTTACTCTTCACACTGAATCAGGTGGACGAAATTGAAGAAATGTGGACTGAAGACAGCTTATATCCCGAATTAATACATAGGCTACTTTTTGTAAGGCTCTGTAGGTGCAAGATGGAGGGACGTTACAACAAACATCCAAATTGTTTGACTGGTCACCATGAAAATCAGAACATAAATTTATCTTTTCATGAAGGAGACTTTTACAATCTACAAGCCAGTGAATTTAGCACGGCGGAGGGTACCTTGCGACTTTAACACAGTTTCACCAGTCACCATGAAACTTGGCACATACATGTATGTTTTCATATATAGGAGAAAGAGGAGTAGGTGGAGGACGAGATGGACAGAAAGGGGAGGGAGGAAATGAACAGAAAGTGGGGAGAGGATGAGAATGAGAGAGGGGAGATAAGCAAGTGAAAGGAAATGAACAGAGGGAGAGGGAGGAGGAAATGGACAGAGAAAGGGGCAGGAGGAGAGGGACGCAGCAACAGGTGAACAGAGAGAAGGAAGAGATGCACCATGGAAGATTCGAAATGTCATATATATTTGTTCATATTTTATTTGAATCATTCGTAACGAAACAAGCTAATACCATCAAATTTCAAACATTATTTGCACAATTTTTTCTTCAACTCCAATGGAAGTATTATTTATACAATGACAATAAAAGACAGAACAGTTGTTACTTGGGTATTTTAAAAGGTATTCAAAAGGCTTTCATTAATCATAAAATTGGAATGACAACAAATTTAAATGACAATATAAAACATTTCATGTTGTGCACTACTTCAGATTATCCCCATTCAATAAATGAAGACTACTGTTCGCAACATGGCCAATACATGTTTATTGTAAATAAGTCTCTAATATATTTCTTCTTCTCTGGCAAATAAGATCAAAGTTAAGTGAATATTAATCTGGAAGCAGAAGATCCCTTTATCAGTCATTTAATGTAAATGAGGGAGCTACATCTTTTTTCCAAAACAAATAATTTACCAATATTAAAAACAGCGAAAGTAATATTGAACAGTATAAGTATTTCAACAATAATTGGTGATGTTTCTCTTTTCAAATGTATCCCTTAACATACTATAGCCTTAAAAGCTCTTCCTCGCAATATTACCCACACAAAATGAATCAATCAAACAACACAATTACAATGCAATTACAAATCTCAGAAACTCTAGTAAACTACAAAGCTTTACATACCGCATGACCAGACATCTGGGCAATATCTTTCAACTTCTCAAATACTCCCCGTACAGTAAGTCTGGCAGGCTGGAACATCATTCTCTGATTACTTCGACTTTGTTCTGCTACAATTCCTAAGTCGCCAGATGCAGCAGCATCGGTTTTGATCTGGGCAAGAGTGCGGCCAGTACTCTGGGCAATGGCTTTCATCAAATTTGTTTCTGCAACTCCTAACTCAATACCTGGAATTCAAAATAGTTGGAAATGTATATGGAATTTAAGAATTTGTAATTTTAACAATGAAAAATCCAATTGGAATGTCAATAATGGAGGATAGATAATAACTCACCATAAAGAGACTATGAGCTCAAGGAGCCTCTTTACGGCAAGTCTTCTAATTTGATACTTCAACACAACATAAAAAATACTTTTACCCTTTCTCTCACTGTAATGTAGTTTCTTTCCCCACCACTGCCTTAGTATGTCACCCTCCCAGAGTCTCCTTTTTCTCCCAATGGATCTTCCTACTGTCTGTCCCTCCCACTGACCACTGTCTTCATTCTTATCTTCCCAAATTCCTTACCAGTGTCTTTGCCACTTTCACTGACTCTCTTCCATTGTTAATGCCCCATTCTTTTTCTCTCAAATGGCCAGTCTGCTGTCTGTTCTTTTGGAAATGATTGTCTTCTCTCTACACACACCCTGGTCAATGGAGATACTTTAACACAAGAGTACAGGGAACGGAGGAATGTGGACAAAATTTTGGCAGCCTGGTTGATCCAGGCCCCTAAAGCTTACGTATGGTCTCTACAGATCTCTCTTTCTCATTATACTGTTTCCTCTGTCTTTTGTTCCCACTGCTACTACGTTCATCTCTTTACCTCTGCAACTACCACTCTCCCCCCCCCCCCCCATCGTGAGTGTATGTTCTTTCTTTCCCTCCCACTGACACCTCTCTTCCGCTCTCACTATTTGCTGTTCTCTTTCAGCACAAAAAAAGGAAGAATATGTTTACACGAGAATGTTTTGGTGAGATACGTGGAATGAGAACTGAGGCCACTGCTTCACCACTTTTCTGTCAGTCTTTTGAATACAAATCATATTTTCCTTTTTTATGCCCAGAAAGGAGAATTTTTGACCTGATTCCTCTCTTTTTCCTTGCTACAGCAGGGCGTTCTGGTTATTTAAAATACATTCTGCAAATCTGTAAGGATTTGACACAATATTTATATGCTTCAACACTTTTATATACACGGTATTACACAACAAACCAGACTACACAATGTCCAAACTCAAATTATTTTCTACCACCTGCCAAGTTCATTTGGACAGAAGTGGGTAAAACTGAGTGGTTTCGTCCACTGAATATGAAACCAATGTCTAGAGAATGCAAGAAGATACTGATGATCTGATTTCATACTGTGCTATATACAAGCTAAAATCAACCATATGCAAAGTATACACAATGTGGTTTTACTTCTGCAAACTTTTTAAAATATGTTGCAATACTTCACATAATTTCATGCTGCACAATAACAGTATCAAATAACAAGACTAAAAGTCAACCCTTTAAAGAGTAAAAATATCGACTTCTAAGATGTGTAAAAAGAGATTATTATTATTATTACTGCAGAAAAGATTTCTTAATAACTTTTGTAGTGGACTTACTTCAGAGCAAGTGGCACTTTTAGTATAAAAACATCACAGTTTTTCAGGTGTATCTTGGTAACAAACAAGAATTTTCGAGAATGTTGAAAAACTGTGTTTCTAGATAAATGTTTACAGAACATATTTGTTAAAATTTGAGCCACTTGCTATGCTTATTTACTTAGATATTTGAGGTCCACAGAAAAAAAAGGCTAAAACACATTTTTTCAACTTTTTTACACAAGTATAGTAACTCTGTAACTTTGGTTTTCGGTAACGGATAACCATTTCAAAAAATTAAGAAAGTAGTTTGAGAATAGAAGTGCCAGTCCAGTTTCCAGGAGGAATCTTAGGGTTTAACGTCCCATCGACAGTGAGCTCATGCTCGGATTTTTGGGTATGGATGGGGAAGGAAATCAGCCATGCCCTTTGAAAGGAATCATTCCAGCATTTGCCAGGAGTTATTTACAGAATTCACAGAAAACCTAATTCTGGTGGCCGGAGGTGGATTTGAACCACCATCCTTCCAAATACAAGTCCAGTGTGTAACCACTGTGCCACCTCGCTCAGTGGCCAGTCCAACAACTGAGATGTAACGACTCACTTGTTGTTACAGACAAAATAACTTTTCGACAGAAGATGATTGCTATTAACGGTTTACTAAAGGAACAGAAAACGGTGTGCCTGTAATGTTGTTTACAGGATGCATGAGAATGTAAAGGCTGGCATATCTGAGCAGGAGTTTTGGCCTTTGTTTCATTAACTGTAAGAACATTGGAAGATGATGACTGCTGTGTAACAGACAGATTGGAATTAAATAGTTCATGAGTATGACAAGCATAATGTAAAACCCGTGTATGCTGTTTTAAGATGAAAGTGGATCAATATACGATAAAAACCTGTTTTTACATTCCCGGATTTTACATTTTCCCATCCTTTGCACCATGTTTTGTCAGTCCCATCAAATTTCCTATGTTCACAATGTTAATTCGCACCCATTTTTGCGTTAACATATTTACACTTTCCTGCATTTTACGCTTTTTGAAACAACAAAAAATTGACATAAATTGATGCTGGCATGGCTTTCACTTTCAAGTATAGCGTTTATAAATGTTACGCAATAAAAGTTTCTTGACACTTTGCATTTATTCAGACATTTATTTCGCGTGTCGTCGTTTGCAGTACATGCTTAGTTGACTTATGACACGGTGGCTGATGGGAATATAGTATTCCCCCCACCTCTCCATCTGACAAATTGTGCATATGTAGCATTACCCGACCATCTTTCTGCCTGCCATCGTCTGCTGTCTGCACAGCAAATACATGAAAACAAAAGCAGTTCGACAAACGGATACCAGACAACAGTGAGACGCTGCAATCGCTGCATACAGTTGCTTGGTACGTGGGTCGGCTCCTATGGTTGGTTGGTTGGTTGGTTGGTCGGTCGGTTTTTTTGAGACATTTTATAAACAGTGAGACTGATGGATTGCTTGTGTATGTTTTTCTGCAAATTGAAGGGGACATGGTACATTATAACATCAAAAAAGCAATAATAATGTGAGATGACTACTCTTTGCAAACGTCACAAAAATACTTACACACATATTTGCACTCTTGAACGCGAATCAATTCTCGAATATTGTCGTGAAAAACATTGAGAAATACAAAAAGAAAGGAATTTGTGCAGTTTTACTACATAATTAATTAATGCTGGTTAAAGGCTTGCTGAATAATCGATTATGATGAATGAAATTACGTCAAAAATTTCTACTTCCCATAAAATTACCAGTCGCCTGGAGCTTAAAATGGTAAAAATTTGTAAAACTTTTATTATATAAAAAACTTCCTTGCGAGTATATTGATGACTATGATGTACATATATCACTAATAGACTACAAAATTGCAAGAGTGATCAAGTAAGCATATTTTACTGTTCAAAACATTATTTCCCGCATTTTACACTATTTCACTGAAGTCCTTTGAAAAGTATAAAAATGGGGTTCTACTGTATAAGTTAAAGAGAGACTAGTATCTATTTGGTAGTAGTCTCGCAATGCTCTCTTCTACGTGATTTTCCCCTGCAGACTAGGAGGAAAAGACTGAAGCTGTGGATTTGACAGACGACACAGACTAGCTGGTTCCTCTTAGTTCATCCAGTTAAACTAAACTAGGCATCCAGTAGAGAATACATGCAATTCAAGGTAAAGCTATGAGAAGGAAGTATACCACAGTGTGACATTTGTTGATGTCTAGTAAAGCTTTGATCTGTCTGAGCTAATCCAACCATACATCCACATAACACCACACAACTCAAATGTTTTATACCCAAAAATTGGTTTTTCATGATTTTCTCAGGAACTGTCCATGACAAATGGTGTTTTTATAATTTGTACTAGCTTAATTCCTGCTGTTTCGCACACGTAGACTGGATGGTCTGCATTGGTTGTTTCTACTTCTAAATATAAATTTAGCTTTAATAATGCTTTCCTAATCAAGTATTTTGATACAACTTGCCACCCCCTATTGCACCACTGATGGCAGAATTCAAAACATCCTGAAACACATTTTTTAAATTATAACCATGGTTCCAAATCCAAATTTTCGCATTTCTAGCATCAAAATAGTCTTAGTAGCACCCTTATAATATTTTTCCTTATTTCACCCGCTTAGTGACCGACTTTTCGAAAACATTGAAAAACGTTTTTAAAATTCCAATCAAAAATCTATATCCAAAGTTTTGTATTTCTTTCTTCAAAATTGCTTTAATAATAATAATAAAATGTTAATCCCATATTTCACCCTCTTGGGGATGGAAATAATGAAAAATCGCTGATACCTATAGTGTAAGCTAAACAATGGCTAGAAATTTTAAGTTTCAATTGTCTGTAGATTCACATTTAAGCGCCGTCTTTTGCGTTTTAGAAACAGATTAAGAACACGAAATTTCTTTCTTACGATATGGCATCTTTCTTTGTAGTTTTACTTTTGAAACTGCAATATGCACTCATTTTTCTTGTTGCAGAAAACCAACTAAAGAATGTTCGCCATGTTTTTCTGTGTATAACCTCTTTGCTTTTATAGTGCCAAAAGTCATCACTGGTCTTCAGTCTAAATTTTATATAAGCTGACTCCCACTTATAGCTATTGACATGGAACTGCTATGTTGTACAATGGGAGAGTTTGTACTACAACAACACTGATAGACTGTTCGACTCCATTGTGTAGTTTTGCTGAAGAGCAAAACATTGACACCCACACGTAGAATTTTATACAAGTCGGTAACTTTCAACTCCCAAATCTTCCACTCCTTATCATTATCAACCCTCTGCCACCATAGTGCATATGGGAGATTGGTACCTATTACCACATACGAACACTATTCATTTGTGATGTGTAGTTTCGGCTGCAGAGTGAAATATACACACAACCGCCACAATTTTTATATATATTAAGATACAATGTGCACACTAGACCTCATAATCAATCTTTCAGCCTGATTGGGCAGCATGATGTGTCCAATGTTAAAATTTTTACCCTGAAATACAGGATGCCTTAGGTATTTTAGTTGTTATTATAAGGAAACAAATGATCACTAGGATAAGGGTTATCCAGTTTAGCCCTTATCTCTGTGACCAATAGAGCCCAAGATATCGGCCCCTGAAGAATCACATTTTTGCATGCGGCATTTTTGAACATACTAATACTGTGCACTGCTTTGCATAGTTTGATAATGTCAGACAATGTTAATTACATGTCTCCTGGTAACTCTAGAACGGTGTTACGACCACTAAATAGAAATGAAATGAGAATAATGTTAAATGAACTTACCTTCATATGCTGGAGCCAACTTGTTCAAACACAGATAAATACTTGGAAGTAGATCATCAGGACTCAGAACTATTACAGACCGAAAATAGTTGGCAAGGATCTCAATAATTTTAAGCCTTGCTGAAATGTTCTCAATTGCTTCAAAAGTTTTTGCAAGTGCAAGATATGGAACTCTGAAAATGAAAAAATGTCATTACTTTCAAGTGTTAGGAACAGAAGAAGAGATACTATTTATCAAATGCACAAATAAAGTGTATTAAAAAAAGAAATTTCTGATAGACTGAATTTTAAAATCCTACTAACTCTTCAAATCCAAACTGCAAGCTGCAAACATTTTAATTTTGTAAGATAAGCACTACTTTACATTGTTCTACCAAGATTTTAACTATAACTCTAAACTGATTAATCAGTTGCACCACACATTTACTGAGTGAGGGTGACAAAGAAAATTGTTTCATTACTTACCGATAGAAAAATTTATAAATAAAATACAATAGTCTTCAGCAAAAATTAAAGAGCAAATTGTTTTGCAGAATGGTTAAAAACTGAAGTGGAAAAGGGTCAAGTGACTCAGACAATACGTTGAGAGGATCCAGATGCTGAAGACACACCTTTCCTCACAATTAAATTCTCTTTCTCCCTGAAGCAGGAAATTATATTTCTATAGCCAGGACTATTATTTTCTACAAGAAATATTTAATGTTTCCAATAATACAAGCTGAATCTCCTGAAATGAATGCACAGGTATCTGAGTTGTCTAGGGCCGCAGCACATCAATTTGTGGAACTGGCAGAGGTGGCAGTGGTGCATCCCACATGTCACCTCAGACATCGAACTTTGCCCTCTCATTATCATTCGCTTCTTCATTGTACCAAGGTACATCTGTTGGTTTATCCTGAAGATTTTTTAAGTTGACCAAATTGTTTTTGCAAGCACAACTGCCCTTACAGCTCACGGTGGTCCAAGCAGCCACTGTATATGTCTTCAAGACAATGACAACTACTCTCAGATCGAAAAAGATGCTTCAGCTATTGTCTGTGCTGGTCAGAAATTCCATGTTTTCCTCCACTGCAAAAAATTACACCACATGACAAGTCATAAACTACTGGTGGTCCTGTTTGGGCCACATTCACATACCCCTGACTGGACTACACGACTTTTATAACCATTGGGCTTTATAATTGAGTGCAAAAAACTTTGCATTTCATTATTGGTCCAATTTCAACACCTTTTGTCACCTTCCCATGAGCCCAGACCATTCATCTGTTTAAATAGAAGTTGCTATCTTCCAAATAGACGAACACTTGCAACACATAGTGGAGAGGCTTCCTGTAGGAGCCCATCAAATTGTGCAAGCACACACCAGGACCCTGTGCTCACATGTTTTGTCTATCAGCCAGGTATTGATGAAGGAACAGAGAAGCTGGTCCAGATGTGAATGCAGTGTGCTGATCAGCAGCAGGCAGCCAGGTGCGCATTTCCTCCATAGCCTACACCAAATCAATCTTGGGGAGCACATTCATGTGAGTGGCAGCCTTTCCTGGGAATTTATGAGGTCAGTGGTGGTAGACGCATTGTCGAACTATCTGTATGTTGGTGTATATGGTTGAGTACTGTGGGAGATTTGAAGCAAGCTTTTGTCCAGATCCCAACTAGCAGATTTGGCAGTCATGAGGTGGCCTCTCCTCTTTTAAAGCAGCTGTTCACCACCAAAGGCATGGGCAACGATCGCTGATGGAGCCCAAGCACAAAAACTGAGGTGGGTGGGGGGGGGGAGGGGTGGGAGGAGGTATATAAGGGGTATCTTTCCAAGTGAAGCAGTTGGATGACAATGAAGGCACAGAGATGCAGCCTATAACAATACTTGGCCCATGGCCAGTAACTGATTCCAGCTGCCAGGTTGCTTCCAGGCCCCCTCCATCACCTCCACTTCCAGTTCCTGCTGGCCCAACCATGCCACTCCATAATATAGCATGCATTTGATATCTTGTAAGAAAGAATGTTGGGATTTATTCCCATCTTCTTGCATTACTGAACCTCCCGATACTACTGCTGCATAATAATAGGTATGAATGTAATTAGTCTATTATCATTTTCTTTTTCAGAACTTTTGTTGTTATTTGTTGTAAAGTAACTAGCTGAAGTTATTTCCTATTATTTGATGCCAGGGAAGTCTGTATCAACATGTAACAGAAAACAAAATTCACAACAGTTTTCTAACGTGTTGCTCTTTTTCTGGAAGTAGCACACACCTTCTATCGCACAACCACAGAAACATCACCACGTACACTGCCATGCCCATGGTAGGTAGATGATAGTCATTTTTTGTGTATAAGTTGAAATAAATTTGATGCTTGATTGTGCTAATACGTTGTAGTTTCCACTCTTAGTTATCAGAAAAGCCTTCGCACAATAAGTAGTTTACTGAGTGTGTTTCATGCACGAACTATACAAACATCAGTCTATATATGTATTTGCTTTAAAAGTATGACTTCTTTTAATAACACCTTCAGAGAAATATTATATTGTTCTACATTTCCTACAGTAAAATATGTAATATCAATTGAAGTAGAAGAGAGAATTTTAATTTAAGAGTCAATGCACCACTTGCACGATACTCACTTTTCTCCTTGTTTCCAAAAAGCATCTTCAATAGGGTGATAATCACTTTTTGTGGGGTCATAACCTGACACAGACTCAGATTTTAATCCCAACATAGGAGTATCTTTTTTGCTTCCACTTTCATTCTTTCCTTCTCCAACTGGACTACTTTGCTTTGTTTTTGAATTTGCTTTTGTTGGAGCTACAGAAACATTTCATGTGTGTCAGAAATGTAATTTATCAAAGTAAAAAAAAAAATATTAAAAGCTACACCAGTACATTTCAAAGCAGCAAAAAGATACTACAAATTAACCAAAATTTACACTTTAAGCAATAACACGAGGCTAGCTTGTTACTCACCCCAAAGACAGACCGCAGACATACATGTAAAAAAGGAAACCACACACAAACAACTTTCAGCCATACCTTCATCTGTATGAATGTGCGTGTGTGTTCTAAACTATCACCGGCACAATTCACTCAAAGACTACATTCACCTCTAGCTGTTGTAATCTGAATCACACTTAGCAGTAAGAAGGGAGGGGAGGAAAGGGTGGAAGATGCAAAGCAAGGGAGGGAAGTGCGTAGATGCTGGTGGGCGGAGAGAGATGCAGCTTAATAATTTGAGGTGGAGAGAGGATCCAGGTGGCCTGGGTTGTGAAGCAGCCATGAAAATCAAGCGTGATATGCTTAGCTGTATGTTTTGTTGCGCCACAGGGTGGTCTACCTTGCTTTTGGCCACAGTCTGGCGGTGGCCATTCATCCTAATGGGCAGCTGGTACGTAGTCATAGCAATAAACAAACTTGTGAAAGGATTTCGACGCAACAGGTTGTAGTGTAACAAGTGGTACTACAACCCAATAAACCGACATAAGGATGTCAAAGAATTTATTTAAATACCATTCATGAAGAAGTATTTACTTCTGATTTTTTTTCTGTCTCTGTTTTTCAGATTAGTTATCAATTATTTTTAATGAGAAGTATTATGTAACGTGAATTTGAATGTAAATGAACTTAAAGGTCGAGGAATAAGAATGTTATCTGCATGCTCTATGAACCTTGTTTTTTGTTTTATAAGTTTATAAGATTTTAGACTCTGACAATAACTTGTTAGTCATGAACTGTAGGCTGAAACTGAAAAAACTGCAGAAAGGTAGGAAAATAAGGAGATGGGACTTAGATAAATTGAAGCAACGTGAAGTTCTGGAGAAATTCAGAGGGAGATTTAGGCATCAATTGACAGAAACAGGGGGAAATAAAACAGTAGAAGAGGAATGGGTAGCATTGAGAGATGAAATAGTGAAGGCAGCAGAGAACAAAATAGGTAGAAAGGCAAGACCTACAAAAAATCCTTGGATATCACAGGAAATACTAAATTTAATTGATGAAAGGAGAAAATATAAAAATGCAGTAAATGAAACAGGCAAAATGGAGTACAGACGACTAAGAAATGAGATTGACAGGAAGTGCAAAATGGCTAAGCAGGAGTGGCTAGAAGCCAAATGCAAATCTGTAGAAGAATGTATAAGAAGGGGAAAAGTAGATACTGCCTACAGGAAAATAAAAGAGACATTTGGGGACAAGAAAAGCAACTCTACGAATATCAAGAACTCAGATGGGAAACCAGTTCTCAGCAAAGAAGGGAAAGCTGACAGGTGGAAAGAGTACATAGAGCAGCTCTACAAAGGAAATGAACTTAGAGACAATGTTGTAGGAAGGGAAGAGGAAGTAGATCAAGATGAAATAGGAGATATTATACTGAGAGATGAATTTGACAGAGCCCTGAAAGACCTAGGTCGGAACAAGGCCCCAGGAGTAGATGACATACCCTCAGAGCTACTAAATTCTCTGGGAGAGCTAACCATGACAAAACTATTTGAACTGGTGTGTAGGATGTATGAGACAGGCGAAATAGCCTCAGACTTTAAGAAAAATGTAATAATCCCCATTCCAAAGAAAGTAGGTGCAGACAGGTGTGAAAATTACAGAACCATCAGTTTGATAAGTCATGGTTGCAAAATTTTAACACGAATTATCTACAGGAGAATGGAAAAGCTGGTAGAAGCTGACCTTGGGGAAGATCATTTTGGATTCAGGAGGAACATAGGAACCCGGGAGGCAATACTCACTTTACGTCTTATCTTAGAAGATAGATTAAGGAAAGGCAAACCTACATTTTTATCTTTTGTAGATTTGGAGAAAGCTTTTGACAATGTTGACTGGAATACACTGTTTCAAATTCTGAAGTCAGCAGGCGTAAAATACAGGGAAAGGAGAGTTATTTACAACTCGTACAAAAGCCAGACCGCATTTATTAGACTCGAAGGGCATGAAAGGGAAGCATCAGTTGGGAAGGGAGTAAGACAGGGTTGTAGCCTTTCTCCAATGTTGTTCAATTTGTACATTGAGCAAGCTATAAAGGAAAGCAAGGAGAAATTTGGTGAAGGAATTAAAGTTCAGGGGGAAGAATTAAAAACATTGCGTTTTGCCGACGACAAAGTAAATCTGTCAGATAAAGCAAAGGACCTGGAAGAGCAATTGAACGGAATGGACAGTGTGCTGAAAGGTGCATATAAGATGAACATTAACAAGAGCAAAACTAGGGTAATGGAGTGCAGTGTAAGAAAATTGGGTGATGCTGAAGGTATTAGATTAGGTAACAAAGCAATAAAGGAGGTAGATGAGTATTGTTACTTGGGTAGTAAAATAACAAATTATGGTCGCAGTACAGAGGATATAAAATGCAGAATGGCAATGGGAAGAAAAGCATATTTGAAAAAGAGAAATTTGTTAACATCGAATATTAATTTAAGTGTAAGGAAGTCTTTTCTGAAGGCATTTGTGTGGAGTGTTGCCTTGTATGGGAGTGAAACATGGACAATAAGCTGTGCGGACAGGAAGAGGATAGAGGCTTTTGAAATGTGGTGTTACAGAAGAATGCTGAAGCTTGGTTGGGTAGATCGCATAACTGATGAAGAGGTACTGAACAGAATTGGAGCGAAAAGGAATTTTTGGCATACCCTGATTAAAAGAAGGAATCGCTTGGTAGGACACATTCTTAGACATCGAGGAATCGTAAATTTAGCATTGGAGGGAAGTGTGTGGGGTAAAAATCGCAGAGGGAGACCAAGAGACGCGAATAGTGAACAGATTCAAGTGGATGTGGGTTGTCGTTCTTATGAGGAGATGAAAAGGCTTGCTCAGGATAGGGTATTGTAGAGAGCTGCATCAAACCAGTCTCCGGACTGAAGACCATAACAACAACAAGATTTTGTTAGATTATTGTTGGAGACAGATGTGAGATGTGAGTGTTGGTCACAAGTTAGAGTCAATAATGTATTTTTTAAAAGTATAAAGGAGTGTATTCTACCATAAAACTTCAATAAAGTTACTGTGCAGTAAATGCTTGTTATAATTATTCTCTCTGACTTGTCCAAAAAGTAATCTCCGGAACTATCATGAGTCCAAATAGACTTACACAAAGAAGAAAACGCATGAGGAACAGAAAAGCTGGGCCTCACATTGTGTCATCTTAATTGTTGGGAAGATTCAAGCCAGAAGATTAAATTTTACGTAAATTACAACAAAATAAAGAGTTCCTGTAGTGACGGTGCTATACCAATTACCATACACGGTGCTGTAGAATTTCAAGTTCTGCAGAGGTAACACTACAAGGTATGTGTAAGGGGTGCTTTTGAAGGATAAACCTGTAGCAGGACCGAAATAAAAAGTGATGGGTGGGCGGACTGAGTGATCCCTGTGGTAGGAGGCTGTGGGTAGGGGTGGCAGAGGAATGGCTTAAGATGATGTGCTGGTTGATTGGGTGACATAACACCACTTTAGGTGCAGTGGGGAGGATTTTGGGCAGGATGCCTCTCATTTCAGGACATAATAAAAGAAAATAAAAGCCTTGATGAAGGACTTGGCTTTATTGTTCCAGTTTAACGTTGTACTGAGTGACAAGGTGTCAACCAATCAGTGATATGGTTAACATCCTGAAAGGTGGAATGCTGGAGTGAGGAAGACCAGGTGAGGCAGATGGGAGAAAAGGAGAAGGTTGTGGAGGAAGGAGGATAGGATGTCAAGGTCCGGAGTCCAAATCATGAAGATATCATTAATGAAAGTGAACCACACCAAGGGTTGGGGATTTTGGGAGGCTAGGAAAGTTTCCTCCAGATGGCCCAGAAATGAAAACTAATAGTCCACTCATCACGCACATATTTTTCCTAAATTATTACAAAAAACTAGAAGGATTGTGTTATGACAAACATTCCATTAGAAACACCTACAATAGAAAGAGCTTCATTCTTTTAATATAAAGGCAAGCACTACCCTGAAGCAGATGGATGTGTGGAGCAGAAAACTGCATTCAGCTAGCATGAGCATTTAGCTCTTCTTCTGGCAGTAGCACAGACACATGCACACAGAAACCCAAATGAACACTGAAGTGTTACATTGAACACTACTGCCTTCTTTTACGTCAACTTGAGGTATCTACATATTAATTAAGTTGTTATTAGGTTGGACAAGAACAGAAACTGCCGCCAGAATCAATGTTTGTTTCAGATTCTGGGGGCGAAGGTCAGCACACAGTAATCACAGATGAAATAGAACATAATACAAAGAAGTTTCTCCGTAATTTAGAAATAACACTGGAAAAAACAATTGAAGAATTGTTCTTGTTGATTTATATGTTTGTTCTTGGCACTGTAATATTATTCACTCATGGTTTGACTGATGTCCAATGTATTCGTCCACATGGCAAATAAATTGATTTAAGAAATTTCTCAAGAAAAACAGAATTCTTCTTTATATTCTTATTTATTATGGACATCTTAAATTAAACAACAAGTATCAACAAGAAGTTTATTCATTATGGTTAAACGTTCTAGTAATGACAGAGGCACAGCTGAGGCTTTTCACAGCTACATTCAAGTTACGTGCTTAACCCGGCTGAGAGAGAGACTTTTAATAAGAAATGTTTGTTCTTGCCGTTTGAAGAAGAGATTTTAAACAGCGGCGAGAACATTTCAATCTGTAAATTTTGAAATAGTACACGACTGCAGATCCACAACAAGAAACATTTTAACACTACTGTGGCCATAGCAAGACTAAATATGGACATTTGATTATTGAGAGTGGCAACCTGAGATGTTGGAGGTGTGGAGCAGAAAGGGAAAGATGCTGAGAGGGAGAAGTAAGAAAGATGGGAAGGACTAAAAGAGGAGAAACAGAAGATTGGGATGGAGAGAGGAAAGGAAGGGGTGGGATGGAGTGAGGATGGAGTAGCAGAAGGGGAGGAGGAAAGAGGATAAAGGGGAGGAGTAGAGGGGAAAATGGAAAGAATGGGGTGGGGACTGATGAGGGGAATGGGAAAGGGAACAGTGAGAAAGGGGAAGGGGGAAAGAGAAGGATTGGAGTGGAATGTGGAGAGGGGAGGGGAGGGGAGGGGTAGATTGGAAAGTAGGAAAGGGGACGAGTATAAGGGGAAAATGGGGGTAGAAGTAGAAGTGGAAAAGGGGGGAGAGGGGAGAAAAGGGAGAGGGGAAAAAGCAAAGGAGACAAGGGGAAGAGGTAGGGGGGAAGGGAAGTAGAGAAACGGGTTATGGAAGAAAGGGAAGGAGAGACAGGGATGAGAGGAAAAAGGGAAAGAGTGAAACAAGTACGAGGTGAGGAAGGAAAGAAGCTTGGAATTTAATGTCCTGTCAACAGCGTGGTCATTAGAGACAGAGCTTATGCTTGAAGTGTTTGGCTACAGATGTGGAAGGAAAGTGGCCATGCACTAACAAAAAAACCATGGCGGCATTTGTCCAAAGTGATTTAGGAAAATCACAGAAAACCTAAATCTGGATGGCTGGAGGTGGATTTGAACTACTGACCTTCCAAATGCAAGTCAGTGTGTTACCACTGCACCACCTCGCTAGGTGTGAGAAAGGAGGGAGAAGTGAAGATGAGGAGAGAGAGGTGTGAGAAAGGAGGGAGAGGTGAAGATGAGGAGAGAGATAGGGAGGAAAAGGAAAAGTATGGTTTAAAATTCCATTAAAAAACTGGACTGATTTGCAGAGAGTGCTGTAACAGTTGAAACAACCAGTAGTTGTAAGAGGAAAGTCTGTGTTCAAGTGCTTTCCGACATAGTGTTTCTTGTGTCACTAATGATTTGTATAGCTGATGTCTAACGATATTCATAATTGCAAACACATACATCTCTTCTATTACAGAAATATATTGCCTGTAGACCTGTTCCTTCAGCCATGACCTTTATGAACAAGTACGTTATAGTCTACTACAAACACTGCAAAATATTCTGCGTTTGTGTCAGTCATTAATTTGTGATTTTATCTTCCAAGGAGAAGCATAAGCAACACAACACATAGCATAACACATTAAGGAAGGAAGAAGAAATATTGTATTATTTTATGACAAATTCCAGTGACATTTTTGTCAACTTTGGAGATGTTTTTTGTCTATTTTGACATTACTTTTTGATAATTATAGTATTATCAGTGGCACGCACTGGCTTCACACAGGTGGAATTTATATTTTAAACCAATAAAAACTAATGTATGTATATAATTGGTCAATTATGTTGAAACTACTATGATGAATCAATCCTCAGTGTGTTTCATCTATATTTATGTACCAATATCACAGTCTAATACGTTATACATAAAATAAAAACAAAATGTGTGACTGTTGTAAAAGTTTAAATCCGGCACTTGGAATAACAGCAGTACTCCTAGCAGAGGAAGAGTCATCCACAGCGGCAATATCAAATGAAACAGTGCCAGAAGCGAAGCTAGCACTCCAAATGGCAGCACCACATTAACAGAAGAGTTGCATGATAAAATGGTTGGCTCTTTCTCTGCTACTGTCGTTCAAAGGACTCATAAACTTTTACACATACATTAATAAATATCTAAATCCAACCACTACCAATCTTCACAGGATCACCTCCTGGGCTAATCTGAAGACTTCAACAAATTTCCTCCAGCCATCTTGGAAGTCATAGGATAAACATACACACACACACATTTTTAAAAAAGTTCAAATGTTTGTACTCCTAAGGAACTAAACTACTCTGGTCGTCAATCCCAGCCACTGAAACTAGTTAAACTAACTTATACTAACAACCATGCCCAAGGGAGGACTCTAACTATAATGTGATGTCCTAGACAGCATGGCCATTCCCCTGCAGACCATTTTTATAGATGTTGATATACATTTCTGTCAGCTTATTTTTAAAGTAATACTGTATTTACCCGAGTATAAGATGACCTTGACTATAAGATAACCCCCTATTTATTCGAGACACACCTCAGGAATATCCCCCCCCCCCCCCCCACCAAACTCTGTGAAACTTTACAAAGCGCCATCTGCACTCCTACCTCGAAGTATTATGTTGTTAATGCCTGCCACAAGTGTTGATGGGGAGGCAACATGATGGAGCAACTGATTTTTGTAGGTAATGTTGCCCTCAGACAACATGGAAGAAATGTGATGTCATTTTTACGTCACATGCTGTATCGAAGACCACACGAACAGCTATCGACTTGCAGTCACATAAGTTGGTGCAAACATGAATGACAGTGTATTGGTTTATTGGAATAGCTATCATATCATAATAAACGCCATTATTGGTACAATTACAGTCTTGTGCAAAAGTGGCATGTTCATGTATTGCCTTATTTAATGGTAAAATTAAAATCAATCATAGACCTGTGTTAAATAATGTATTGTAATATGCACAACTTGTGTGCAATAAAGTTTATTCTAGTAAAAACATCTCATTCTCGGTACAATACGTTTTAAACAAACATCTCGTATCGTCCAAAGTTTCGCAACTTTATCCTGATATAGTGATTGTAAGCTGTTTCCATTTTATTTTTCTTTCTTTGGCTTTGTATGTCTACAATGTTCCAGGACTTCCTAATGAAATTAAACTAAGCACAAAATATGGAAATTCATATAGTAAACTAGAAGTGCAAAGAAATCAAAACAAAGAACGTACACTCCATTCAGTGTATATTCGCCATGCTGATTTCTTTGGTTCTGAAGCTAACAACTTCACACACTTATGTATTTAATCTTGTGTATTACAAAATTAAAACATTTCAAATGATACGCCCCATTAAACACTTTGATTAGAAATGTATTATTTAATATGATTTACTGTGCTGCACTGGAAGGAAGTGCAACTTTAGTACATTGAAGCTTTACTTCATCAATTACATGTCATAAAAATGTTGACTTTCACTAGTCTATGAATATAAGATGACCCTGTATTTCCTGAATGACAAATCTGGAGGGGAACGGGGAAAAAAAACCCTCAACTTATAATTGACTAAATACAGTATTTGTTTCTATTTTTTGCCATTTTCATTATTATTATTAGTTACATGTTCAAGCTGAAAATATACAAAGCTGACATTTATTTGCACGATTAAAAAAATGTTTACATTTGCCTCATTACATCTAATCAATTAAAGAAATATATCATTAAAGCTTCACATCATTGAAAATATTTCAAGAAAAAGCACTTCATAACTTGTAAGTTCCCTTCTGAGACCTTAAGCCACTCACAATGCGAAAACAGGGCATCTGAAGTCCAAATTTGAATGTGGAAGATATATACCTGCAGGATAACACTAGACATTTGACAATGACCACATATTCTATTGGCACAGAAAGTTCATTTTCCACAAAATAATAGTTGTGTGTGTTCATTCAGAATGTATTAATATTTATGGACTCTTCCATCAGTTCTTGATGGAACATAAGACACATATAGTGTAGCACAGTTATTTAATACAATTTATTACATATTAAAGAACAACCACTGTACCAGGTACATATATTGGACTCTCTGATGTGTTATTGAGAGATTGCCTTATCCACCCCTCATCAATCTGTGACCATAGGAGTTGCTGGCATATTTTGGACATGCAAACATCCACTTTAGCCTAAAGTCTTTGTCTTTTTAAATTTCTCAAAGAATACTGAATTCATAGTAACAATTCCTTTTCCTACAATTACAAAGCAACATCACTTTTCATTTGAAATAAAGGATACACTAAATTCAGCAATATCAAGAGTTAACAGTATTTTGTACAAGTCACACCATCATGACACAGTTTGGAGTGATATTTAAATTGGTGAATTAAGTGGCATATAATGTGGCAGCCAACATAAAAGTGAGAACAAAAATTACTAAAAATGGCCCCTCTAGCATCAAAAATATGTAAATTGCAGCATGCGAGCTCAGCCAAACATAGTACAGGACACATGGTGTCATGCATATGGTTTATGGCTCTACAACAGAGCAACAAGAGCATTTCAATATTCATTCATTATTATTTTAACTATTCTGTGAATGGATTTTGTGGAGGTAGCATGACCAATAGCACAGGCCACAGACAAAGTTGGCTTGAAAGATGTTATATCTCACCTTGATTCGTATGTTTTTAAAAGAAAGTCGCCATTTCTATTGTTTTTCATAATAATAGTAATTTAATGTGGCTCATTGGCCTGGGCAAGTCTTTCAATTGGACACTACTTTGGCGAATTTCGTGTCCCTAGCTTACCCCAGTTACCCAACCGAGGTAAGGGGACCAAACCACATGTCATTTCTGGCAACTCCTCACATCATTGAGAGGTGAAGGATGGGCTAAAACCCAGACCAAAAAAATCCGAGCTCCGACCGGGTTTCAAACCTGCAACCCTTCTGTTTCCAGTCAAGCAATTGACCCCAAGACCATGGGCCCGACACATTTTTCATATTTACACACGCATATTAGGAGAATATATAGTATAACTGGTGCACCTCATTAAAGATCTTTAATTATATTTCATTTTCAGTGGAAACTTTAGGTTGGAATGTCAATAATAGGAAAAATAGCAGCTCACCATAAATACGATCACTGAGCCTCAGAGAGGCATGTAAAATTTAAGTTTTGTGGATGTGATTACCTATTTCACATGCCTGTCTGCAGCTCAGTGATCATGTTGATGGTGAGTTACAATCTATAGTCTGTTAATGGTATTTATTTTAATTTCTTTTTTTAATTATCACTTTGCAATATTAGTCAACTGATAGCCTCATTTTTACAAAATTTTTAACAGGGAGATGGAAATGCCAACTTTTTCAATGCCATAGAAATGGCTATTTTGCATCAGATCACCAAAAACTGAAAATACTGCAAGACCTCATCTTTTTGCTTTTCTGTTTATATGAAATTTTCTTGTAAATACTCATAATGAATTACTCAACTTACCAAAAAAACTGTCAATTTTCTTTGAAGGGGAATTCTTTGTTGGAGAACCCTTTATTGGTGAGTTCTTTGTTGGTGACTTCATATCATCTTCTTCTTCCTTACTGTCACTGCCCTTTGGTGAAGATTTTGCAACTACAGATTCTTTAGTGCTTTTATTTTCCTTGTTTGTATCTTGTCTCTTTTTTCTCCCTTTTTTTTCTTTGGCCTTGCTGGATGTAACACTCTTTTCACTTTTATCTGTCTGCAAAGAAAGATCAAACATATAACAACACAGATAATATGAACTTCACTCACATTTAAAGTATATGATAGCACTACTCAAGAATGTAATTAAACTTTTTTTATATATTATAGAGGGAAACATTCCTGGAAGGAAAAATACATATAAGAAAGAGAGAAGAAAAAGCACAGGTAAGTTCATAGACACACAAATAAAAACACACAGAAACATACAACCATAGGTTGCTTCTTCAGAATAAGAGCAAGGAAGGAGGGGAAAAGGAAAGGATGAGGGTTTTAAGGGAGTGGGTGATGAGTCATTCCAATCCCAGAAGAGGAAGTACTTACCTTGGTGGAAAAAGAACAGGTAAACACACACACACACACACACACATGCACATACCAAGGCAGCAGACATGTGTAAAGAGCAAAGAAGTTGGATAGAGATGCCAGTCAAGGTAGAGACTCTGTCCAGAGATCAGAGGCAAAGATGTTGTTGAATGGTGGGTGGGAATTTGAAATTAATGGAGTCTGACACCAGGTGGGCAATGGGGAGGGAGAATATGCTGAAGGGTAAGTTCCCATCTCTGGAGTTCTGAAAGGTTGGTGTCCGTAGGAAGTATCCAGATAACCCGGATGGTGTAACAATGTGCCAAGATGTGCTGGCCGTGCACCAAGGAATGCTTAGGCCACAAGGTGATTACCAACAAACCTTGTCTGCCTGCGTCTGTTCATGCAACTGGACAGTTTGTTGCTGATCATTTCCTCATAGAAGGCTTCATAGTGCAGGCGTGTCAGTTGGTAAATCACGTGGGTGCTATCGCAAGTGGCTCTGCCCTTAATCATGTACAACTTCCGGTTTACAGGACTGGAGTAATAGTGGTGGGAGTGTGCACAGGGCAGGTTTTACACTGGGGGTAGTTACATGGGTAGGATCCGGAGGGTAGGGATGGTGGTTTGTGGATTTCATAGGGGTGAACTAGGAGGTTAAAAAGGTCAGGTGGATGACGGAAAGAAACTCTTGGTGGAGTGGGAAGGATGTCATGAAGGATGGATCTCATTTCAGGACAGGATTTAAAGAAGTCGTATCCCTGCTGGAGAGCTACATTCAGAGCAGATACTTTCCGGGACTGGATCCTTCTGCCAGGATTGGAATGACTCCTCATCCACTCCCTAAAAACCCCCATCCTTCCTTTTCCCTTCCTTCCTTTCTCTTGTTCTGAAGAAGCAGCTCAGCATTTGTGTGTGTTTTTATTTGTGTGGCTATCAACATATATGTGCTTTTTTGCTGGTAAGTAAACCATCTCTCTTTTTTATATATATAGTTAAGGTGGCTCAAATTACTTTATTAAAACAAAATTCTCTTTAGGCTAAAATTATTGGTATACAAGGCATTTATTTAAACTGCTTATCATCTATAAAAAATAGAGGCTGGATAAAATAGTTAAACAGGTGTTGTAGTCTTCAGTCCAAAAACTGGTTTGATGCAGTTCTCCACACTAGTATACTTTATGTATCATCTCTAAATAGGAACAGCAACCCATATCCATTTGAACCTGTTTACTGTATTCATCTCTTGGTCTCCCCCTCCACACCCCGATCACACACACACACACACACACACACACACACACACACACTTCCCTCCAACACTAAATTAATGATTTATTGATGTCTCAGACTGTGTCCAAAAGAATCAATATTTCTTTTTAGGCAAGATATCTAACAAATTTATTTTCTCCCTAATTCTGTCCAATACCTCCTCAAATGTAACTCAAGCTACCAATCTAACTTTCAGCATTCTTCTGTAGAGCAAAACTTCAAAAGCTGCTTATTCTCTTCTTTTCTAAACTGTTTACAGTTCACTCTCATCAAGGCTAAACTCCAAACAAAGTGCTTCCGGAAGGAGGTCAGACTTCCTAAGACTTATTTTTCAATGTTAAAAAATTTCTCTGCTTTGAAAATGCTTTTCCTCCTACTCAAAAAGTTTGTTAATCTATTGAATTTAACAACTTTGGTTATTAGTCCCTATGCTTACGGACTACTTAAACTAAGTTAAATAACCTAAGGACAACACACACACCCATCCCTAAGGGGGACTTGAACATCCGACGGGGCACAACCGAGCGCTCTGCAGCAAGTTGCCTTGGACCGCTCAGCCACTCCACCGTGGTTTTCCTACTACTGTCATTCTGCATTTTGTATCTTCTCTACCCCAGCCATCAGAGGTTATTTTACTGCCCAAATAACAAAACTCATCTAAAACCTTCGTTGTTGCTGTTGAGGTCTTCAGTCCGCAGGCTGGTTTGATGCAGCTCTGCACGCTACCCTGTCCTGTGCAAGTCTCTTCATCTGAGAATTCATTCGGCAACCTACATCCTTTTGAATCTGCTAACCGTACTCGTCCTCAGTCTCCCTCTACGATTTTTACCCCACACACTTCCCTCTCACGCTAAGTCGACAATTCCTTGATGCCTCAAAATGTGTCCTACCAATCTATCCCTTCTCTTAGTCAGGATATGCCACAAACTCCTTTTTTCCCTAATTTGGTTAAGCACCTCCTCATTAGTTATGTGATCTACCCATGAAATTTTCATCATCTAAAACCTTCACTGTATCATTTCTTAATCTATTTAACTCAGTGCAGATTGATTTAATTTTACTACATTCTATTACCCTTGTTTTGCTCTTGTTGATCTTCATCTTATGCCATCTTTTCAAGATATTGTCTAAAACTGTTCAGTTTGTCTTCCAGGTCCTTTGCATCTCTAACAGGAGTAAGTCATTGACAGTTGGAAAACTAATTATTTCTTTTTCCTGTACCTAAATTGTGTTCCCAAATTTCTCCTTGCTTTCTTTAACAGCTAACTCAGTGTACAAATTGAAGAATATTGGGAAAAGGCTGCAACCCAGCCATAGCCTTTCCTAATCAATGCTTTCCCTTAATGCCCTTTGACTCTTGCTATCTGGTTTCTGTACATGTTTGTTTCTTATATATTATCCCTACTATCTTCAGAATTTTAAACAGTGTATCCCTGTCAATATTGTCAAAAGTTTGCTCCAAATCTAGAAAAGCTATACAAACATAGATTTGCCTTCACTTGACCTATCTTCTAAGATAAGTTTTAGGGTAAGTACTGTCTCACATATTCCCTCATTTCTCCTAAATCGAAACTGGTGTTCCTTGAGTTGGAATACTACCACAGTTTTTTGCATTCTTCTGCCATGACTGATTAAACTAATTGTTCTGTAATTTTCACACCTGTCTGCACCTGCTTTCTTAGGATTTGGCAATGTAACATTCTTCAAGTAAGAGGGTACTTCACCAGTCTCAAAGATTTTGCACGCCAAATAGATTCATCATTGTAGAATCTCCAAGGATAACAGCAGTTTAGAAGGAATATCAACCAGGGGCCTGGATTCGATTTGGATCTTTCAGTGCTCTGTTGAATTCATAATGTAGTATAGTACGTCCTTCATTTATTTCCGCTTCCCTTAAAAAATACTGCCTTGAAGTTCATCTCCCTTGTAAAGAGCCTCTAAATATTCCTTCCAGTTTTCAGCTTTCCCTTATTTGCTTAGTACTGGTTCTCTATTTGAGCTCTTGATATTCATACAGCTGCTTGTTTGTCCCCAAATGTGTAGTATTTCGCTAAAATGGTATCTATTTTTCCCCTAGTTATACATTCTTCAAAAGGCTTGCATTAGTCTTCTAGCCAAACATGGTTAGCAAAGTTGCACTTCCTATCAACCTGTTTTATAGATATAGGTACTCCCACTTGCCTTTTTCATTTGCTGCATTTTTGTATTTTCTCCTTTCACCAATCAAAATAAATAAATAAATAATAATTTTGTGTGGCTCCTAGGCCTGGTGCAAGTCTTTCAATTGGACAAAAATAATTCAAATTAAACAGAAGTCAATAATAAAACCATGGATTACAAAAGGAATAAAGATTACCTGTAAAACAAAAAGGAAAATGTATCTGTCAACCAAGAGTGGCTCGAACACTGATGATTTAGCTAAATACGAGGAATACTGTACAATTTTAAGAAAAGTAATTCCGACATTAAACAAATGCACTATGAGAAGAAGATAGCAATGTCGGGCAACAAAATAAAAATGAAATGGGATATATAATGAAAGGTGAGACTGGTTGAACCAGAAAGGAAGAGGAGCAGACAGCATTAAGAGTAGATAATACATTAGTAACTGATGGGTGTAATGTGGCAAATCTATTTAACAAGTACTTCATATCTATTACTGGTAGTATGGGATTATCAGGGTATAGTAAATAATGCCCCTGAATATCTGAAACTAGCATTTACAAATAACTTCAGGTACATGAATATCTTAATGAATGTGACTTCTGGCTGTGAGGCTATCTATAAGATGTTGTATTCAGTGTTCTGATTGTGAACTTAGCTACACTGAAAGCACACATTGTGCAACAGGCTCTAAACGTGACCCCAGAAACACTTCAGTCAGTTGTGGACTACGCAGTTTCTTGAGTGTAGAAAACTGTGGACAGTACATTCAAAAATTTTGGTTAAAAAAAAAAAAACAGTTTTGGTTGCACAAAAACTAAGTTTCTATTATTTACACATGACATGTTTCACTTGTTCCAGGCATCATCAAACGTTGCAGGTGCTGCTCCCTGACAGCAACTGGAATAGGGCCATTGCTTTTTCTTCTGCACCTTAATGACTTCTCATCACTTACATTGCCAGAAGCAGAGTTGATTTTGTTTGTAAATGTTACAAGTACTCTAATAAATTGAATTTTGAGCATAGTTCAAGAAAGATCTGCTACTGATATTTTCATAGATTAATAAATGGTTTGAAGCCAACTCATTACATTAAACTTTGAAAAGACTCGCTACATGCAGTTCAGAACATGTAATGGGTTTCCCCTTTCATTCCACAATGTCGTATGGTATAATTTTTTGGGATTAATTTAATCAAAGAAAAGTCTCCACATATCTGTGGAGTATATTCAAGGACATCCTGTACGAAACTCTTCAAAAAACTGGGCATATTAATTAATGCCTCTCAGTATTTTATTCCTTAATGAAATTTGTCATAAATAACATATCCGATTTCCAACAAACAGCTCAGTTCATACATACAATACCAGGAAGAAAAACTGTTAAGGACTTTCCCACAAGCACTTTCGTTCAAAAAGGGGTCCACTACTCAGGAAAACACATTTTAAGTAATTTGCCAGCTACCATAAAAAATTTAGCTAAAAATAAAGATCATTTTAAGAGGGGCCTGAAAGACTTACTCGTGGCCAACTCCTACTCCATCGACGAATTTTTGAATAGAACCAAATGAGGTAGTGTATGTTTTATACTATTAGTATTATTATTTCAGCCTGTAAAAAAGAAGTATATATAGACAACATCTACATCCACTAGAACCTCCTAAATACAGATCTATGGAACAAACAGCTAATCTATTTTAAGTATCACCTGTGACATCCAACGATTTTCACTAGGCTTTGTCTTTTTAGAATAGTAAATGTAATCACTTCATGTACTCCATATGGACTGTTTCGTTAATAAATGAACATAACTTCAATATAGTATGACTATAATAAAAATCAGCAGTTCGAACTTAATACAAATACAGCAAAATCTTTAAAAACCCAACATTATCCATCATTTCATATCTGCTTGATCTTCCATAAATATTTTTCTTATTGAATCAATTAAATTACATGTGTCACATACTATATTCCTCTCTGCACTTTCTATCATACAACAACGCATAAAAGTTGTTCAAAATTCATGAATTTTAATGACATTAGGGATTACTTGCCAATAATAAAAATTTATAAGCACTAACAAATAAATTTATTTAGAAATCCACAGCATAGATATAAAACAGTGTATCATATATGTTTTTAAGTTGATCAGTTTTTCATTGATTCTACTGCTTGAATCTCTTCTTTCTTCTCCTGTGCTTTTTTTCCTTAGTGGATTAGATTGCGAGCAGTAAGAAATAATCCTGGTCTTTTCCACAATGTCTGAAAGCTCATCAGCTGACTAGTGCAATGAAGAGATGTCAGAATCAAGGTGCATTCTTTTCTGCTGTAAACCTTCCAATTCCAATTGCAATTTTTGATTCCTATCTGTTAGTGTCTTTGCCTTCTGCACTTGTTTCTGTTCTTAAAGATAAGCCACGTATTTTTTCCTTGCATAACATGTAGATGACAACAAATCCTTCGTGATTATTACATTTTGCACTTGCCCACAAAATTTAAGGTGGTCTTTAACCTACCGCAAAGCTACATAGGACCGTTCTTTCAAATTCTCTACATCCTTTATGGATGTCTTTAGATGGCACTAACCATTGTTTTTAGGGATTGGTCGAACCTCAATTTTATCTAATCGAATCCGAATACCGAATCTTAAATAAAACATGTGCCAAAATCCGAACCCGAATCGTATCCTCCAAATCTCGAATCCAAATAGTCTTTCAACTCAAGTACATGTATTTAAAAAGAATTACTTCTCTATCATAGCCAGTGATAAAGATAAAGCCTTCTGGGATGGATCCCAAATGACAAAATTACAGTAAAATTTAAAAAATTAAATTTTCATTTAGACTTTTTATTTTAAATCTTAAGGATTGTTTAACACCCCCCCCCCCCAACCCAATAAAAGAGATATATGATGTTTAGATGCTCTAAGAGATAATACGAAACTTTCTTCACTCTATTATAATATTAAATTAAAAAAATAATAAATAAAGTAATTGCATAATTTTTGTTGACCCCAAAGGAGAATGAAAAATAAAACCTGAAAAGACAAGTAGATATTTTGGAAGTTGGAGAAATGGATTCTTAAAAAATTGGATGTGTAAATGTTAAATAATTTTATAGTGACATATAAGGCATTTCATGAGTGACAGACAGGACATTCAGACACAGAAAAATTCGCGTTTATTCGACGTGTTTGTATTTATTATTACCATGAAGACATTTCAAAACTGAAAAGTGCTTAACGCGCAGAATGCCGTTGTCTTTCTGATTTGTTAGGAGGATGGAATTTAAATGTGGTAACGGCTAACACAGAAGATTACATGGCATAATGTATACATTTGTATTATTCTTATGGCGAAGAGAGTGTGGAATTTATGAATCACGATTCCTAGGAACAATACCCTTGTCCCTAATAGAAAAACACGTAAGTTGTAGCAAGAAGGCAGAGGTCGTAGCGTCAAACATATTGACGCAAAACAGGCTTGCTAGTCAGCTTTACATAGTAGCTTTTAACTAAGACTTCAAATGTACAGCAATTGTAGCAACACTAAACACTTATCGGTATTAAATAAGAATAGAAATAACTCTGAAATTAAATGCAGAAACATAAAACAATTTTATAAGACTTATAATACAAATTTTATGAAATTATAAGATACTAATTCCTTGTTATTCAGTTCCTTCAAACTTCAGAGCATCATCCTTCGAACAATCTAGTGCAATCGATATAGAATATTATAAAATGTTCTGCAATTTGATTTAGAACCCATTTCCATGTATCATCATTTCATTGGCACACTTGCACGTTTTACATGACCCGTTGGTGTCAGTTTGTCAGCTTTAAAAATTACCATTTGATCATGATCAGTTGCTGAGAAAAAGCTCAAAAAATTATGATTTTTTGGTAACAAAGCTATGAATTGTGGAGATTGCCACTTCTACACTTTTTAATAGTTACAAATCATTGAAATTTTTACCACAGGTTCTCAAAATACTTTCTAAATTCAATGGATATATTTTACTTATTACCAGCATCCAGAGGTTGAAACACACATTACTTACGTACAAAATTACAAAAACTGGGTTTTTAGCTGTTTTTGCATTGTTGGTCATGTATACGTAAATAACAAACCAAGGCAGGCGGCTCCATTATTAAAAATACGTTTACTAGTCATTTATTTGGAAACATTATTTTCCCATTTTGAAAAATATATATCAAGATACAACTGCAAGCCTCATGTCTGGGTACAAAAACTGCCAGTTCTACTGATAGATAGCGTTCTGGCCACTGTAAATACTTAACACTTAATCTTTAAAAAATCTACTCAGTAAAAAACTGTCTTTTTCACCTATTTTAAAGAGTTTGCATGGGTCAAAAAACATGTTGACTGTGTGTAGTTCAGTTTAACTCATATATAGAAGTGTATTAAATTCAGAGAAGAGATCTAAATTTTACTTAAAACTGAGAGCCCAAAAATATTTCATTGCATTCATATGATACAGGTTTTATATCCAGAAGGCAAATCTACATAGGGTGTCATTACAAAATGCTTGTAATTTTATTTCAAGAAAACTATTCAGTGAAGAAATTTTATTTTGAAAAACATACAGCCTGATTTTGCCGCAAGATGTCAAGTGAACCAACTGCAAGGGATAGCTTCACTGACTGTGGTGGTAAAGGTTGCTGGTTCAATCACGTCCACCGGAAAAATTTATTTCTTCGTAATTATCATTTCCAGAATGTTCTACATGTTTCTTATGTTCACTTTTACATGTGAAAATTCTGTATTACGTGTATCTGTCGGAATGGATTCCTCAATTTGCAGCTCAGATCTTCCTCAGTCAATGATAGCTTGTGATGCCTGAAGGAATTCCCATCCGAGGATGACATTATGACTAAATGCTGGTAAAACAACAAATTCAAATGTCTGGGTCCTGTTGTTGATGGTTATTCTTGCGACACAAGTTCCTGCTGGCTGGACGTATTTTCCATTTGCGACCTTCAGCACAGTTGCCCCCATATCACAGAACATTGTCTTCTTTAGTATGCAGCGATAATTATCCTGCAATACAGAGAAAGAAGCTCCTGAATCAACCAGTGCCCGGACAGCTTGTCTGTCGATTATGATGTTGATGAGATTTCCCGACTTATTAGTGACTGTCGTCCATGGAGGATTTTCATCTGCGGCAGCCTCACCTTTGTAGATGGTCCCCTCACTTAGCTTTCCTGGGTGCGGCTGGTACCTTTGTACGGCGATGGTGAACGGCAGCGGTGCGCCAGGGAGCGAGTTCCTCCATGGTACGGTGTTGGGCTTCTTGCCATAGATTGATTGAACTCATCAGTAGGTGACTGCCTAGGATAGAACTGCTCTGATGGCTGACATCTTGGGGCAAAATAATCATCAAATATTCTCCTTCTCTCTCTGCAGTAGCGTACGACATGTCGAGGATGCCCACAGTGGAAACACAGTGGTGTGTTGTCTTCTGTTCTTCTGCGGGGTGTCATAGTTGCTGACAGAGTTGGTTGTGGCCGCATCGGTCGGTTCATAGGCTGCCGTTTGGTGGTTGCAGCATAAGTCATAGCAGGGCGACGCCATTCTTCACGTTGGGTGCGATTGGCGGGGCAGACAGGAGCTAATGTCTGAAATACCTCTTCCTCAGTGGTTTCGGCTCCCTCGTGACTTGCAGGGCTTACATCCATGGCCTAATCTGATGCTCGCTTGGTCTAATTGTCCCGGCTGCCATGAATTGTTGTAAATCTTCTCTCACAATTTGTCGTATGAGAGAAGCGAAGTCATGCTGGTCTTTCTCAGTGGCCATAGGGTTTACATTAGGGAGTCTGTCATACTACTTTTGTCCAACCCTCATTTGTTGCATCTCTTCAATACGCTGGCACCACTTGATGAACTCTTCCGTTATAGCGATGTCTTTTATCAGAAGAGCTTGGTACATGTCTTCTGCAATACCCTTCATCAGGTGCGTGATTTTGTCACCAACAGTCATATTCGGATTGACTATGCTACACAGGGCCAAAACATTCTGTAAGTATGACTGTGTCGGCTCACCTTATCGTAGCGCCCGGTTCTTCCATTGTTCTTCCGCTGAGCGGATTTGTCGCTGGTGATCTCCAAACGTCTCCTTAAGTTCTTTCTGGAACATTTCCCAGTCATTCAGCTTCTCTTCGTTGTTTTCAAGCCATTGTTGGGCTGTTCCGTTGGCCAAGCACATTGTATGACCCCATCTATTATACTTGGCTACTCGGTTGCACCCTTTTAGCCATTTGTTGGGGTCTTGTCCAGCAATTCCAGAGAACACCGACGGGTGCCTGATGTGCAGCTGGCTTACCGCTGTTTTCGTGTCCATTGTTCTTCTGATGATATGGACTTTCGGAAAGATGTACTCAGGTACTCGGTATATCCCTTGTATTCCGGTTCTAGTCCGTGTAAGCGACGGCTTTATGTTGCCTAATTGGAGCTGTGGTGATGCAGCTGTTGCCCAGGATACCTGGCACCTCCACCAAACAATGTTGCGTTGAAATGGAAGCAGGCTTGACTTCGAAGGCTGGGTTGTTAACTGAACACAGCACTTATACTGAAAGCAGGTTTATTGAGAACTGAAACATACACGCAGCACTGACTGCCTCTTGGGCAGAGTGCTCTGCTATTTATACACAGACAGAATGTACCAGAAATTAGAAGAATAATTAACATAAGAAACATGTAAAAGTGAACATAAGAAACATGTAGAACATTCTGGAAATGATAATTACAAAGAAATAAACTTTTGCCTGTGGACGAGATTGAATCGGCAACTTTTGCACCGCAATCGGTGACACTATCCCTTGTGCCACGCCAGCAGTTGGGTTCACTTGGAGTCTTGTGGCATTGCTTCCTCTCCTGCAAAAACAGCGACCCGCTCTTAGGCCCCCTTTGCAGCCAACTGCAATGTCCTGGATCTTGATCTTGTTATGGGTCCTCTATATGGCAGTTCTGCAGAAACCTTTCCTTCTGCACGATTACTGACTACAGATGTTCCTGTGATAGAGTCCTTGAACAAGAAGCAATTTTTGCTTATCTGCAAGTCAGGATGATAGTAAGGCTTCATGCGGAGGATGTTCACAATGTCTCTTCGTTTTTGTCGCTTTGACGATGGCTCATAATCCTCAACATCGTATGCGACGTCTGACAGGCGGCATATGGCACATTACAGACCAAAGTATCGCTTCAATAACTTTTCTGATAGCCCAACTTTCTGTACAGGGGTAAAAATCCAGATCTCCTGGGTTATACAGAACAGGTCAGTGTTTGTATTTGTACTGCTGATGGTTCTTCTCCTGGGCATCCAGTGTCCATATGCGAGCCAGTTGTCTTGCTTCTTCGACCCTGATTATGAGCTGTTTCACATAGTTATCCTGAGTGTTGTCCAGTTAGAATGGGAACAGTGTATCCATTGTCGTCTCAGCTTCATGGCCATGGAGCAGAAAAAACAGCATGAAGCCTGTGGTATCTTGTCTTGCAGTATTATAAGCAAATGTCACGACTGGCAGTATTGTATCCCAATCCTTCTGCTCAACATCGATGTACATCGACAGCATATCTGCTAATGTCTTGTTAAAACGTTCTGTAAGACCATTTGTCTGAGGATGGTATGCAGTTGTCATTCTGTGGGCAATGTCGCAACATGACATTACCTCCGATACTGGAATACTTTCCCACGATCAGGTATCATCATACTGGTGGTCCATGGTTCAAAATAATGTCTTCTACAAGGAATTTTGTGATCTCTGGACATTCTGCAGTCGGTACAGGTTTGGTGACAGCGTAGCGTGTGAGGTAGTCAGTGAAAACTATTATCCATTGGTTACCGGTTGTCGACTTCGGGAACCTCCCTAAAAGATCGATCCCAAGTCAGTGGAATGGAGCTGCTGCTGGTGGAATCAGTACGAGATGCCCTGGAGGTAATTGCGGCACATGGTTCCGTCGCTGGCACTCTTTACAGTGACTCACATATTGCTTGACAGTTCAGTAGAGACCTTTCTAATAATACCTGATTCTGTCTAGGGTCTTCACGAATCCCACATGACCGGATATTGGAGCATCGGAGAAATATTGGAGAATAGCTGGCTGGAGATGAGCTGGAACAACCAGTAGCCATTTGGGACCAGTGGATTGCAGTTGCTCTTGTACAATGTCCCATCTATAAGTTTGGACTCTCCATTGGTCGGTTCTCCTTTCTCCAAGACCTGTATGGTTTTTAATAGTGCTGGATCTTCCCTCTGTTTAGTTGTAATGTTACCTAATACAGTGAGGGGTGAAATTTAATTATACTGTTGTGTTCCACTAATGTATTCCTCGAAAGGCAGTTGGCATCCTTGTGTTTGTGCCCGTTCTTGAATACCACTGTGACGTCGTACTCTTGGAGTCTTAGTGCCCATCTTGCTGGCCGACCTGATGGATCCTTCAAGCTAGTCAGCCAACACAAAGAATGGTGGCCTGCCAAATAAATATGGCCGAAACTTCTTGATAGTCCAGATAAGCGTGAGACATTCTTTCTCAGTTGTAGAGTAGCTTATCTCGGACTTTGAGAGTACTCTTGATGCACAGGCTATCACTTTTTCAGGACCTTCCTGAACTTGTACAAGAAGTTCAGTTTCTGCATTCTACATGTTTCTTTCAGTATAAGTGCTGTGTTCAGTTAACAACCCAGCCTTCGAAGTCAAGCCTGCTTCCATTTCAACCTAACAATATCATCTCTCAATAACAGACTGGAATTTTTTGTTACTTATCATACCATTAATATAAATGTGTAGTAGCATATAAAGAAATTGTCAAATATTTACTGATGTACAGAATTTGTCTTAAATAAGGAACACATCGTTCTGTAGCAAGGAAAAGTGTGTAGTTGTAGTTGATTGACTGCATAACATTCAGCAAGTGTGTTCGAGTGGACTCGCGCTCCTATCCTCTGCGGCCAAGACGGCTGCATGCCCAGAGTGTACAGTGCAGTGCCTTCTGAGAAGACTCCACCTATAGACACACCGAGCGCTGCTGGGGAAGTCTGCATGGAGTCTTCACTCAGTCAGTCTACTCGGATTCCACGATAGTTAGCATTCAGCTTCACATATCAACAAACTGTCTAAGAGTAGGACTACGAATTGTTTATGGTAGATAGCCATAGACAACTACTTTCACATTCCTGCACAGAAATCACTGTGTCTAACTTAAGTAATTCATTTGCTGATGTTAATAAATAGCTTACTAATTATTTTGCTTATTGTTCTAACCCAGACACCTCAGCCTACGTTCGGCCACTTTGTCCAAACCTATATCAGCTGGGGATTCGAGTCCTGCACTCATAACCTGCCCACATGCAGTATCCTACCAGAATAGGGAGGTTTGTGTTGAGTAAGTAATGAGTATTAACAGAACAAAAAATAAGAGTATGGTGATCAGCAAAAGCAGCAGACTGGCAAATATTATGATGGATTAAATTACCATAAACTAAGTCAAAACATTTAAATATCTTGGGAGTTCCATTACTGAAGATCCTGTCACTAGGAAGTTAAAATCCACATTGCTATATCAAAGGAGGCATTCTACAAAAAGAGAAGATTATTATGTGGCCAACCTGAGGAAAAGGCTTGGTAGATGTTTGTTTGGAGTGAGGCACTCTATGGGCAAAAAAATGGACACTGAGATGAGAAGGTGAAGAAAGGATACAAACATTTGAGGTGTGGATGTGAAGAGAGTGGAGAGGACAAGCCGCATGGAAAGAATGAGAAATTAAAGTGTGTTGGAAAGGGTTGGTAGGAGGGGAAGACTGCTGAGGGTTATAAGAAAAAGGAAGAAGAATTGGATGGTATATTTGTTAAGACAAGAGTGTTTAACAGTTGCTTTAGGAGGACTAATTTGTGGGTGGCAATTGAGAGGAAGACGGAGATACAACTTGATAAGTCGACAAAGGAAAGTGCAAAAAAAGAAGAGCTGAAGAAGATGGCGGAAGATAGGACAGTGTGGAGAGTTCTCATGTGAAAACCTTCCTCTGGGCAGAACACAAAGGATTATGATGATGGTGATCACGAAGATGATTATGTGTTAAAAAGCATGAATGTGTTCACTTGCCAAAATTTTGGGTGAGCAAGGTGGCATAGGTCTTCAGGCAGCAGGTTCCCCACTTAACTGTCAGAGTCTTCTGGACAGAAACATATTTTCCATTTTTTATGTCAGGAGCATTTTTCAGCTGGTAACTTATATTTCAATATGCTAATTGTAAACTTGAAATCTCCACAATCTTTCATATTTTCCTAATTTTCAGTAAGAAATTCCTCTCATTCATCTCAAACCTGCATTCAGTAACAATGTTGGGGAAATATAAAACTATAGAAATAAATAATACAGTAAAAATTACCTTGTATCTGTATAATTTTCTTCTCTACATTTCACCATTCACTCCCCCCTTTCCCCTTGGCAGTATGATAATTAATGAGCATAATCTGATAAGAAGTGACAGTGACACTAATGTGATACATAAGAAAGAATATTACTGTATCAATAAAGTGCTGTTCTCAGGAACTGATTTACGCAGTTACAAGAACCTTGCCAACATATATCAGGCTGAAAAAATCTTTTTCAAAAGTGTGGTTCTCCAAAATTAACAACGTACAATATGTTTTGCTAATGAAAAATTTGACATTTTTGTGATCTCCAAAATAATGGCTTTTAGTTTGAAAATTCAGCGATAATGTTTGCTGAACTGTTTAACTCTATAGAACATTGTTATAACTATGTCCTCACCTTAGTTTCGGGAGTGGATGTTTTATCTGACACATCAGTAACATTGTCCTTGGCAGTACTCCCAACAGATGATGCATCTGGAAAAATAACAGTAGTGTAGTGACTAGAGTTATTGTATAAGAAAATACGAAATAAAATGCCTTGGTTGGACTTTGGCAGGCCAAGTCAGGCAGCGGCACACACCAGCTGGACTGAGAAAGCTCAATCAGGGAAACTCGCAACAGCTGACAGAAAGAGTGCAACAAGTGGGTGTTTTAGCATATATACAGCACAGTGGTCAACTAAGGAAGTTACGAGTATCAGTACGTGTGAAGGTGCACAGTGGATGCAGATGTCAATCAGCGGGGCTACAAGTGGAAGGCCCTCATCAATTGATCAGTTAGCAATTTTAATACAACATTAACACTGCTGAAGCCAGAGGTCACCAGCATCCCGCAAGGGCAGCCACCCTCACGGTATCGAGAATCTCAAAGACGCGCTATGCATCTGGCTGAACCAACACTATTGGGCGCCCTGGAGACATGATGTCACCGGGGGTGACTTCCGACACTAAAATATCTTGCTCTCATTTTATGAATAATACGTTAAATATTTAAAAATCCATTAATTTCAGAATAACAACATGTACTGGATGATCAAAAAGTCAGTATAAATTTGAAAACTTAATAAATCACAGAATAATGTTGATAGAGAGGTAAAAATTGACACACATGCTTGGAATGACATGGGGTTTTATTAGTACAAAATAGTATTGCTAGATGCATGAAAGATCTCTCGCGCACGTCATTTGGTGATGATCGTATGCTCAGCTGCCACTTTCGTCATGCTTGGCCTCCCACGTCCCCAGACCTCAGTCCATGTGAATATTGGCTTTGGGGTTACCTGAAGTCGCAAGTGTATCGTGATCGACCGACATCTATAGGGATGCTGAAAGACAACAACCGATGCCAATGCCTCACCATAACTCCAGACACACTTTACAATGCTGTTCACAAACATTATTCCTCAATTACAGCTATTGTTGAGGCATGATGGTGAACATATTGAGTATTTCCTGTAAGGAACATCGTCTTTGCTTTGTCTTAATTTGTTATGCTAATTACTGCTTTTCTGATCAGATGAAGTGCCATCCGTCGGACATTTCTTTATGTTCTAATAAAACCCCATGTCATTCCAAGCAGGTGTGTCAATTTTTACCTCTCTATCTGCATTACTCAGTGATTTATTAAGTTTTCAAATTTATACTGACTTTGATCACCTGGTATACTGTTTTGCAATTCACTCATGCTAAAATCTCTAACATGTATAATAGAGATATAAAATATTTTAAGTAAAATGATACAAACAATACAGATATGACTAAATAGTAGTACTAATAGTAATAATTCAGTTTAGTTTTTCTTATCTAATTTTAAACTGTAACTACTTTCCAACAGACACCTATTCAAACACATCCTGTTCAATAATGCTATATGGAGCCATCCAAAATTTCCCTTCAAACAATAAAAAAGGAATTCTTCAGTTTCTCCCGGTGTATTTGATAATCAAAATATCCATGGGTGTACTGGTGGTCTATAGTGTCCAACGGGCACAATATTTCGGCGATCATACATGTTGCCATAATCAGATGAACTGACGGACTGAGCTCCTGGAAACGTGCTGGCACAGAGATCCACACGCTACGGCTGCTCGAGGGGAACTGGGTTCTAGCCCGGTAGCGGGCGATTTAAATACTCTCGGCCCGTGGAGCGGCCTCTCCTCGGTCCGCACCCCAGCTTCAGGCTGGATGAGTCAGATATCATGGTGAGTTTTGACGTTGTTTACGAGGGTGCCCCTTTGAGAGTCACTAGATTTGATTGGTCAGAAGTTTGACGAGAAGACCACCGAACTTTTTAGGCATGTCTTGACCTCCACGTATTTTCTTTTCAATGCAGAATACTACAAACAAACGGAGGCAGTCGTCATGGGTAGCCCACTCTCCCCTGTGGTTGCAAATTTGTACATGGAGAATTTCGAGGAGGAAGCCCTGGAATCATCTGAATGGAAACCTACTTGCTTTTTCCGTTACGTGGACAACACTTTCGTTATCTGGCCACATGGTATGGATAAACTCCTTGACTTCCTTATACATCTGAACTCCATACACCCCAACATCAAATTCACTATGGAGACTGAAACAGAGGGTAAACTGCCGTTCCTTGATGTCTTGGTCAAGAGAAGAGCTGATGGCACCCTGGGTCATAGTGTGTATCGGAAGACAATGCACACTGATCTGTATTTACACACAGACAGCTGCCACCACCATTCACAGAGGAATGGGGTACTTAAAACCCTAGTACATAGGTTGCGCACTATCTCCGATGCAGAGAGTCTACCCCAGGAATTGGAACACCTGAGAACTGTATTTCGAAAAATGGGTACTCAGAGTGGCAGATTCAGCGGGCTCTCCGCCCAACCAGTACATCACAACCTGTGGAAATGGATGAAAACATGAGGGAGGATGTAGGCACTGCGTTCATTCCATATACCGGCGCACTCTCGGGGAAGGTCGCCCGCATTTTGAAAAAACACCAGGTTGGAACTGTTTTTTGTCCGCCGAATAAAATTCGAGCTCTGGTGGGGAGTGCCAAAGATGATCTCGGTTTGAGGAAGGCCGGTGTGTACCAGATTCCGTGTCAGTGTGGAAAGTAATATATTGGACAGACGATGCGTACCGTTGAGGATCGATGTGTTGAACAGATACCGTGTCAGTGTGGAAAGTCATATATTGGACAGACGATGAGTAACGTCGAGGATCGATGGGTTGAACACCAGAGGCACACACAATTGATGTATCCGAGAAAGTCGGTGGTCGCTGAACATTGTTTGTCGGAGAATACTGCGATGGAATATGAACGCACTAGGATTCTGGTACAGACGTCAAGATACTGGGACTGCGTCGTTAGAGAGGCCATTGAAATTCGCATAAGTGACGACCTCATAAACCGTGACTGTGGCTATAATCTTAGCAAAGCTTGGGAACCAGCGATTGGGTTAATTAAGAATAAATCTAGTAAACATAATGAAGTGACGACCACGGCGGACAGAGCCCTCACACCGGCGTCATCTCAGACTCCGTCGCAATTGGTTCCATTGCGCGGCCTCGGCGCAGGGTGCGGACCAAGGAGGGGTTGATCCGCGGGCCGAGGGTATTTAAATCGCCCGCTACCGGGCTAGATCGCTGAAATATTGTGCCCGTTGGACACTATAGACCGGCAGTACACCTGTGGATATTTTGATTAATAAAAAAGTAATAAAAAATCTAAGAAATACACATTATTCCAATCATAATGCTTCTGAGTCTGATCTTAGCTTTTCACAAAGAATTGCACTCGAAATTGGTTTCCCATTTATCATTGGTGCAAAACCACTTGAAAATTATATCTTCTAAACTTTTGCTGCCTTTGTTGTTTTTCTTGAGAAACTTCCACCTTCGTTTTCAAGCACTGGCTTGAAGTATAAAAGTGTAGGTTTGCTCCTATTAATGTCTGAAATCTTAGCTTGTCCAACACATCTCACACAAATGTTGCTCTGATTGCGCTATAATTTTTAGATTAACTGCTAACCATAACAGCCATGCTGGACAAAGAAAAACACTCACAAATAAAACTACCCGTACAGTTGGCAGGCCCATGACTCACTGAATGCCTAGTAATAAAAAGGGCAAATAACAGGTGGGCTGAGCCAGCCACCTGGTGATGGCAACTTATCACACTAATAATGTTCGTGCTGCACTTACACCCGCTTCACGGAAGCAAGGACAATAGCATACATAGACAGGTTCTTTATTTTGCAACTTTGATAATCAGCCATTCAGGCAGCCTGAGTTCAGATAACAGGAGTTTTACTGTTCAGGCAGGAAACTAACAAAACAGCTGTAATTGCAGTGAGTGAAATGTGCACTATCATATTTACATATTTGTTTGTCAAATATATTTCGCTGTTCTTTTCGAATATGTTACAATTTTTGTGTATGTGGTTAGCAGGAACCTAACAACTCAGCAAAAGTACAATCACAAGGCAAAATTAGTTACAGAAGCACGGACTGTCTGCAGTTGACTCCTCATGGGCTGCCTTCTCTTTCTCTCAATTTTTTGAAAGATAATTATTATTTTTTGCCCCAAATTTTTCTAATTGGCTGGTCCGAGTATTAAGATTTGAATGGAGTCGAACAGTCTGTGCTTTAAGAAATTCATCGCACATTCTCATCCTTAACATAATTTATCTGGCATCAAGAGACTTTTTACTGTGAAAGTAATGCTCCTCAAATCACTATTTTCAAATTTTACCTGTAATGTAAACTACACTGAAGAATGAATATGCTTTAACATAAAGCAAAACACATCTGGTCTGAATTAAGACTGATTTTAACAGTTGCAAAAGACTGTTATTTAATGTACACAAATCGTATAACTACAACTGCGAAGGAGGAGGCCAAAAAATCAATCATCTTCATAAATTTTTGTTTTTGCAACAAAAACAACTACCAAACGGTACAAGTGACTGGAGCCTCCAGTCTTTGGGGCATTGTCATAGAAAGAGCTTACATATCAAATACAAAATAACCCTACTAATCTGCAATAAACAGTGCCAACTGAAGGAAAGTAAGGTAGAAAGACTAAGGTTTAAAATGCTATTGACGATGAGGGTATCAAAAAGTGATCTAATGCTTGTAAAAAACAGGGAATGAAACTGACCATGTCCTTTCAAAAGATCTAAACTAGCAGCTGCCTTCCACAAATTATGGAAACTACAGAAAACTTAAATCTGAATAGGCAGACAGAGACCTGCATTATGATCCTTGTCAGTATTGAGTTCAGTATCTCGAGCACATCAGCTCATTCATTTAAACCGGACGAAGTAATAACAGTTAGGGTCATAATGGATATAAATGTGTGGGCTGAAGAAACAAGCATCCAAGAGCCACTGCCTCCTCCCCCAAAACGAATCAACTGAGCAAAGACTGCTAGCAGGCCAACCACAATGTGAAGGTTAATCCAAGGACATGGAAAGAAATCAATATCTGAAAAATATTAGTTGCTTTTGCCATACCACAGATCACTAATGGACTTCTCAATGACAAAGACACTTAGTACCAAAACACTGCAATCCAAATCAATTTAATCCTCTACACATGTTTCCATGACAAGGCATTACTGCTCTATAATTTTACTTGAATTAAAGCAATGTGATTATGTATGAATATTTTCTTGTCTCCAATACAACTTATTTTGTACAATACTCACCATCCTCAGCAACAGCACCTTTCTCTGCTGTTTCAGCAACACCATTTTCAACTGGTTTGTCTTTTTCTTTTTCCTTTTCAAGTGGTCCTTTTTCAGTGTCTGGCTTTTCACAATTGAGGATTTGATCTGATTTGTCACTTAAAGCTGCCTTCTTTAAGGTTGGTGTTGACCTCAATTATGAAAATAATTAAAAATAATGTATTACATAAATTGACCAAAGTTATTTTTCAATATCAAGGAACAAGTTATAAAAGAAAATTGTAAGACACTTATAAAGAGGCCAAACAAATTTCAGAAGGAAAAAAGGGGGGGGGGGGCTCAATTGCAGTACTGTCACCGGACACACATAAAGCATCCAGAGAGAACACTACCCCTGCTCTCTCTCTCTCTCTCTCTCTCTCTCTCTCTCTCTCACACACATCCCCACTCATCCTCCATCCTCACGTAACAATATCTGAGCAACATGCCCTTTCTAATGTAATTAGCTGTCCTCCTTGAGGAAGGGGAAATTAGTTCCAAGTCTATTGGCAGTTATAAAATTTTACCTCCTGAAGGTAAGTACTGGGCAGTACTAATATATCATAATTTTATAGTTTTTTTTTTTTTCAAATAACTATTCCTTTTGATCAATTAATTCTAGTTCAACGTATTAAGAGGAGACTGTCATGCCAAAAAACATGACTCGTGTCAAGACATTCCCCCCTATAGCTGACTATGAATGAAATTTAATGTTTAAGAAAGTGATAATTTAACTTATATGAGAACAGCACATAATGCTTATTTTAGACTGAAAGTCTTGGTAGAGGTATGCAATCTTCATTGTAAAATTTTACTAATGATTATTCAAGTAATCTCCAGCATTTTTAAAATCATTATTAAAACAGCACATAATGTTAAGCAATACAAACTTTACATCAATTATGAGATTACTATTTGTAATCATAGTTAAATTAACAGTGTATATAAGCAGACAAGAAAATATATTCTCAGACCCTCCAATTAAAAATAAATTTTATGCCTGGTGAGAAAACACTTTTTTCCACCTAGATTACACATTTTTTCAGTTAAAACACATTTCATAACAGGTAAAATAGACTTTTTTCTACAATTAGTGGCAATATACTTTCACAGGGCGCTATAAAACATCAATTCTTTAAAAGGTAAATGGGTTAAAATGCACTAATAGTGTCAGTGAGAGCTCCTCTCCCTTTCTTTTGTGACATTTAGAAGCTGATAACGGCATGATTATTGATGGAAAGTAAAACAGGTCAAAAATAAAAAGTAAATTTTAAAAAACTCACAGTTTTGTACAAGTGTTATGATTTTAAGCAACTACACAGGAAGTTAATAAAAACAGGCAACAAAAGGAAAGCTGATAAACTAATCAAACTTTGCAGGCAGTAGAACAAACGCAAAATACACATTGCTACCAATCTTGAATTTAAGTTTGGTTACTAAAGTTGATAGTTGTTAACCTTCTTAAAACACTATACCATAGTACTGTGGTTGGCTGATCACCAGAATAAAAAAGGATGAGCCAGCCATTTTCCAACACGCCAAAACCTCCAGATTAAAAGCTTAGGCCAGAGAACAGACAATCCTTGAAACCTTAAAACTTTGGTCATGCTTGCCTCGTTATCAGCTAAAGCAGAGGGCAAAGTACCAATGACACATCCCACTGCCCTATCAGCACAATATAAAATACATTCAGTTAAAATGTGGCGTACAGTGATTTGCACACCACAGGCATCACAAACTGGGGAAGGGGGTGTTTTCTCCGATGAAATAATAAAACTGTGTGTCAGAGGGCCACTTCATGCCACCTGCATATCTGGCAGGAGGTTCACCATGGTTCGACAGTTGGCAACCGCATTTTGTTTCCAGTCATTGCCAGCCATGTCTCCTCCTGCAACTGAGGAGACCTCTGCCGCAACACAGGGAAGACGACCCGCAGGGAATAGCACATTCTGTGACATTCTGGTCGCAGGTGGCCTTGGCGGCCACATTAGCCACTTCATTACCCCCAATCCCCACATAGCCTGGTACCCAAAGAAATATTACCATCTTACCCCACCTCTGGAGGAAGGTTACATACATTAGAAACGCCTACCAATGCCCGCTGTAATTACTTCGTACTTGTGGGCTCACAATCACCAGACAGGAGCTCCGCAGACTCTCTAATGTCATCTTCATACTCATTGTCTCAATGTGCTCGAAGACTGACACATTTGTCTCAGCCGCTACCTATATACACAGATATATGTGTGTTCTCATGTTCATAATTCATACAAGTCTAGAGTTTCATTCCAATCTCGATAAAAGTTGCACACTTGACTTTCAAAGAAAAGGAATATCACTGCTTACATAAAATTCCATGTGATGCATGGGGGACAGGGAGGGTGGTAGGGGAGGGAGTACTTATGAACTTCAAAAAAAATCTACAGTTGATGAAACTTTGCACCCCTGAACTTCAAAACAATAGGAAAGTCACTCTCTACATAGTTCACTTACAGATATCACAAAATCTACACCCCATCATTTTGATGAAATTTTGTACTCTCGATCTTGAAACCAAGATTTTGTATCCTGAGTAGTGAAGGGTACCTTACTCCATACTCCAACAGCATTTGATTGGGATGAACAGAAAGGGTGAACTGGAAGAGATAGGCAGAGATCGGGGTTGGGGGTGTTGGAAATATAATGGATGGGCAGAATGTATGAGAGTGAGAAGGACAAGTATTCAGCAGTGATGGTTATGGTGGAATTGGAGAAAGAGGCGGAAGAAGATGAGGAGAAGTACGAAGAGGACGACTAAAGTAAGTTTATTCTAAACAACTACCCAAGCAATGCCTGATTTTCAGCTATATGATACAGAGGCCTAAGAGGAGAAAGTTCACCTTACCCTGGCTTTTAAAGATACTCAAACAAGCCCTGTAAATGATCACCATTAAAATGAGGAAATACAAATCTTGACTACTAGCCTTGGAGAATCACAATTTTAAATAAGTGACTCGCAATTTTGTAGCGAACTAGCTGCATTTCGATGACATTATGAGAATATACTGCATATTCTGCAGGTATATGAAGTATTAATGGAATGTCCTCAGAAGAACTTTGATAAAGATCTGCACAAATGCAAATACACCTTTATCTAAAAGTCAAGTATGCAGAGTTTCATCAGGATTGTAATAAAACTAGTTTGTCGAATTCCGCAAATGAAGTACCTTCCGCCATGCACTACATGAATTTTAGAACACAATGAGCTTCCTCTTGTTTTGAAGGTCAGGGGTGCAACATTTTGTCAAAACATGAATAAAACAGTAGATTTATGTGAATAATTAACTCATGAACACTATGTATAAGAAGAAGACACATAGGAAGATGATCATTTTGCCTAACTGTTGTATGTCGCGACTATCTGTGACTCTTCAGTAACATTCATGTGCTCGCCAATCTCATCGAGCTTGACTAGGTTCGCTGGCTAGCTGTACCCATTTGTAACCGTGGGCCCACCACCTCTGCTCACCGGCCTCTATCAAGTACGCATAACTCACAACACAGTTCATGAGGCTTATTTCCAAATAGAACTCAACTTGGCAGAGACAGCGAGCCGAGTCAATGAGCCCATGAGTATAGCAAGCTGAGCCAGTGTTGTCAGAAGGCTTGCTGGCAGGTTTCAAGGATGTTTTCGGAGCCTGTGTCAGTTCTCTATGGAGCACCCAATGGAGTCCCCTTGTTGGATACATCAGTGTACACCACTGTAAAATTTTGATGCCTATCAAAAACTATTGTAGAACTCTGACTGAACTGTAATGTCAGGAGTGAAAACTTTTTTTTTAATTCATCAAATCTGAAAGGAGTCTGGGCCTCTGTAATAGCTAAGGTGGAAATTGGCTCCAAGCTTGACGGGAAACATTAAAACTTGCCACAGCCATATCTAAAAATAATCCTTTGTGCAAATTCCAAAAGGCCTCGTTGGTCGTAGCTGATTATGAAAAACCATTTCCATACAAAACCGATTGACATCATGGTATGCAGGTGTTATGCTGGACAGTGTGGTATATGCTTGGCCCACCATGAGCTGTAGCCATATGTGAAGCAGCGGCCCAGTAGCCTCGGCGCATAGACTTGGTATGGGGCTGATCCTGAATGTCCCATTCACCAGCAGAATTCCTTTGGTTGTGACCATTTCTAACATACTTATATAAGATGTTGCAGACACATACACTGTGTAAGAATAATCAATCCAAGAATGCACAAAGACTCTATAAAGCTGGAGTCGACAAGATGTGTCAGCACCCCATGAAATGTGACTAAGACACTTGAAAACACTTAGTACTTTGGGGCAATGTAGTTTCAGGCCTTTAAGGTGCAGCAAACATGTAAATTTACAGTCAAATGTGAGACCCAGAAAACACACAGTATCTTTAAAATTCACAACAGTATCCCTCATCCACAGTTCAGGTAAGTTAAACACATAATGGTAACAGTAAAAGAACAAACACAAAATTCTCGGGTGAAAACTGAATACCAGTTTTTGCAGCCTATGCATCCAACCGTCACTGAGTCAGTAGTAACTGATGAGTTGTTGCAAGGCTGGAAGATGAACAAAAGACAGAGAAGTCTTCTACAAACAGAGAATACTAGACAGGACTTTTAACAGCTGACGTGATACTACTAATGGCTGTGGTAACTACAGTAACACTTAACACACTACCCTGAAGGACATCATTCTCCTGCATAAAACAATCACAGAGCATGTCACCGACTCTATATCCAAAATAAAATGGAGAAAGAAACAATGAATAATGATTGGAAGACAAAAACCCCCTTCATGGAGCTGCCTAAAGCTAAGATGCCTCCAAGTAGTGTCGTAGGCCTTCTCAGTATCGAAAAATACACCCGGTGGTGGTGCCAGCATAGGAAAGCCTGCTGTATTGCCGCCTCCAGGATGGCCAGGTTATCAAAGGTGGAGCAATATCTCCTCAACTCACACTAAAAACAACTAAGGAGTTTCCTGGATTCTAACACTCATGGCAGTGATTGACCATCTGCTCTAAGGTCTTTCCCAAGCAGCTACTGAGGGAAACACTGTGTTAACTACTTGGGCTCGTTCCGTCTTTTCCAGGTTCTAAACGGAAAACTGAACTGCCCTCTCCATAATTCCGGAAAGTGGCCAGATGCCCAGATAACATTAAAATGTGCCAGGAAGATTTCTTTGTTTCTTTCTGTAAGACATTGTACTATGTTGCAATGAATCCTGTCATGGCCAGGGCACAAGTCATGGGGTGCCAAAGTGTGGAATTGAGCCCCCACATGAAAAAGGGGCAGTTGTTATCTTAATCATTAATGGACCTGAAGTCCAAAATGCCCCTCTCCATAGCCTTTTTGTGGCACTGGAATGCAGGATGCTGGCTGGCAGTGAATGTGACTGTAGCAAAATATGCCGCCATAGTCTGAGCAATGTCTCTTGCGCTTGTTTGCAGACTGCTATTTTCCATTACAGCAAATACTGGTCAGCTTCCTCCTCTGCCAGAAATCCTGATGGTACTTGTTGTGGAACAATTAATGGAATCCAAGAACAGTTGTCATGATTGCTTTTTGTTCTCACGAATAACCCGCCTACATTTTTCCCTTGCTATCTAAAAGGACCTGAGATTCTCTGTAGTTGACTGACACTTGAGGCAACACAGAGCCCCTCTCCCGCTCCTGATAGCATAACGGCATTCATCATTCCACCAAGGAACAGGCTGCCTTTTCGGTCTTCCTCATGACTGCGAAATGGTGATATAACCCACCCACTCAGGGACACTGATGTGATGTATGAACACTGCGAGCTGGCTGTAAAGTGTCCAGTCTGCTCTACTGAGTGCCTTCTCCCTTACAGCCTAGAGTGGTGTGTCCGAAGTGCTGACACGTAAAACTGTGTATGAGTTAGGAACATGTGGCCATACCTTCAATCAAAGAAATCCTGCTTTCATATAATCAAGGAGTCTTTGACTGTTGAAAGTGAGGATAAAGGACTCAGATTTAACAAGAGCTCCATCCACCATTTTCATACCATTCTGGATGTCTATAATACCTTCTACAGCCCACTCTATCTTCAGTTCATAAATTTGTATACTATAATTTTTGCACATTCCCCAAAGCACTCTGCATTTCTAAGGTTCACTGTGAATTGGACGTTTCCACTAACAGGATACCATAACGCAAGCGTTTAATAGATTTCAGTGTCCCTATAATAAACCCTCATTAATATAGAACGGTCAAACTTTTTCGAATTATCCCTCTATTCTCTTCGCTATCAAAAACACATTCTGGTTTGCAAAATGTGCTTTTACTTTGAACAACACCTATTCGAGGAAGACCTGTGTCTGGAGGACTGGATAGCAGAGCACTCTATTTGGAGTGGGTGTTATTCCCTCCCCCCCCCCTCTCCCATCCCACTGGGAGGTTAAAAGGACAACTATGGAATATTCATCTCGGTCCCACGAGCAGCTACTGAAATAATTGTCCACCTAGAAAGGCCCCACATATCTAAGTAAGCCTGATACAACTGAGATTTGACAGTATTCCCAGAGGTTGCCCGCTAGTGACTGTTCTACCTCAACAGCCATGCATCACATCAGCACTTAGCACACCTTGGGATTGAGGGTTTCTTATTATTTTATTATTATTATTATTTTATAAAGGTATTTCCTTCCTTGTGACCCAGGCAGTCAAGCCAACATCCCAATTCCATGAGATACAAAACGTTTCACCACCACAAAACATGACGGTCCTGAAGTATGCCCAAAGGATACAGCATTAGAGGACTGGCAGTGCTTACCAATCCCCAGCTCATGGACACCAGGTTTGTCAATCCTGCACACAGCAAATTAATGCTGAGTTCCCAGAGGGGAGGATCCCAATACAACAGCAATAATTGCAGCTAGTGAAAAAAGCCACAATCACTTTTACTTTCTTGCTTCTCAGAAATGTTTTGTAGATTTCTTTGAATGGATCTCCATTTTAGAGGATGTGGTTGCACAGGAACTTATTACTACAGCAAAAGTACAATGCAATGCATAATTATTTGCAAATCCGACTGATTGGCTATTTTCACTTTCAATTTTTTTTTTTTTTTTGAAGGATGATTACACTTTTTTCCATTGTTATTGCATAATTTTTTACCTATATATGAAAAAACTAAAATAAAGATCATAAACAAACCCTTAAGGTTGGTCCTTTTTAATCCGTGTTACCTTTTGCAATATATCAAACACAAATGTGACAGCAAAATTTCTTTTAATGACATAAATGAGTCTTCTGAGCCTGAAATTATGCCATGTTGGTGGTCCTCAAGGTGTTAAAGTTTTAAATGAGACTTAACAGAGCATGATTTAAGAAATTCATTGCACAAATTCATCTTGCTTAAAACAATATACTTTCAAAGTACAGCCTGGTCACCCGTGGATGGCATATCTGCATTGACAAGAACTCCCTTTCTGAATATGCTGAGGATCTCAAAAAGGCCTTCACAGACAGAAACTACCCCACAGACCTAGTCCACAAACAGATCTCCCGTGCAATATTCTCACAAAGCCCAAATTCTCCTCCTAACACCAGTAACCACGCACAAAAGAGTGCTCCCCTTGTCACCCAGTACTACCCTGGACTCGAACAACTAAATTGCATCCTTCGCCAAGGTTTTGACTTTCTATCCTCGTGCCCAGAAATGAGAGACATCCTGCCCAAGATCCGTCTCACCCCTCCTAAAGTGGTGTTCCGTCACCCTCCCAACCTCCACAACATCCTAGTTCATCCTTATGCCACCCCAAAACCCAGCTCACTGCCATTGTAATGTTAAGAGTAATAGAGTCAGAAGTGGATTGGAGGAGGTATAAGACATGAATAATACAAGAGCAAATAATATGTTTCCACTGGAGGAACAGTTGATGGGGCGAGGGGCGTGTAGTCCTCCCATATTGATTGCACACCAACTAGCGCAGCACTGCCGGAACGAGAGTTACAAGGTGCAATGAGCATGTCAATTGCAAGAAAACTGGCGGCAGCAGGAAGGCCCATGCCCGTCACAGAGATCAGTGCCCTCTACAACACTAACAACACTCAAGAACAGCAACAAGAAGACTCAGCAATGTTTAGTTATATTGGCATTGTAACTTTCCCTGTTCAAGTCAGAAGAAGTTAAACATTTTCTTTTGGACCTGCACTAAACTCGTACTATTAATGAGAATGTATGTTCTAGCTTTGCTTCCCCATCCGCAATCTTATTTGTGTGTCGACTGCTGTTACCCAGTAGACAGAACATCTTATGGTGATTACGTAACTCAACATTTGCAAGAGTTATAGCAGACCAACATAGCCTTTGTTCTTGCAACACAGTACTTGCTAACTAACTTTTCTTTCTTTCCTTGAGAGGAGTACTTCGCAATTTTCAGATTTTTTGTTTGCTTGCTTTGTTATACCCTATATCATTCCCGCTTCGCTTTCCACACAAAATGTGTAACTGCCTCATCCAGCTGCTGGCTTTGGTTTAATGCAGCTTATTCAGTTTCAGATGAACCAGCTCTTAACACAAGTGCAGAATCTAATCACGGCGCAAGCAGTTGCTGTTTCAACTGCACCACCTATGCCAGCTACAACCGCACAACAACCTGCAAGCATTCCATCATTTCAAAAGTTTAACGAGCAACTTAAAGACTTCAACAAGAGGCTTGCCAGTTTGAAGTTCACTGCACATCGAGCTCAAGGTAATGAGAAACTAAAGCTCCCAGGTTCGAGTCCCGGTTCCAGCACACAATTTTAATCTGCCAGGAAGTTTCATATCAACGCACACTCCGCTGCAGAGTGAAAGTTTCATTCTGGAAAGTAGGAGGCGAGGTACTGGTGGAAGTAAAGTTGTGAGGCAGCACCGTGAGTCGTGTCGGAAAAGCTCAGTAGGTAGAGCGCTTGCCCACGAAAGGCAAAGGTCTCAGGTTCGAGTCCATTCCGGCACACAATTTTAATCTGCCAGGAAGTTTCATATCAGCGTACACTCTGCTGAAGAGTGAAAGTTTCATTCTGGAAACATCTCTTAGGCTGTGGCTAAGCCATGTCTCCACCATATCCTTTCTTCCAGGAGTGCTAGTCTTGCATGTTTCGCAGGAAAGCTTCTGTGAAGTTTGGAAAGTAGAAGGCGAGGTACTGGCGGAAGTAAAGTTGTGAAGCGGCATCGTGAGTCGTGTCGGGATAGCTCAGTCGGTAGAGCGCTTGCCAGTGAAAGGCAAAGGTCCCAGGTTCGAGTCTCGGTCCCGGCATACAATTTTAATCTGCCAGGAAGTTGCAAAAACTAAATTACTTTCTCTCCACAGCCAGCACACCGACCTATAGGCTAGTACAGAAACTGTTTCAGACTTTGCATCTGCAAATGCTACAGTTTGATTGATGGATTAATTAGTGCCCTTACAATACTATGAGGATCAAGTGCTAGTAGCAGCTGCTAGGTAAAAGTTTTTTCATTTGCAAAAGTAGTCCAGTAAGACATACCATCAGTGGATCACAGAACTTCAGGGCATAACACAACAGAGATGGTTTCAGTGTGTTTGTAGACAGTATTATGCAGATGCTATGATTTGTAATGCAATTACATATGACATGCCAGACAGTCACATTCGCAAGCAGTTTCTCAAAGATGCAGATCCTACTTTCCAACAAGAGATACAGATTACAGATCAGCAGGATTCGTGTGACATTGCCGTGGGAAACTTTGGGGCAGTCACTATTTGCTGTGTCATAAGCAACAACATACATGAGCAGTCGAGTGCCTGGCTGGCGCACAACACAAAGATGACACACCTTTAGAGAGCAAACAAGACTTGTAGCATGTGAAGTCTTGCCCCTGATGCTTTTCCAAGTATAAAAGACAGAACTGCCCTTCAAAGGCAGGAAGTCCCGTCATCTGCAGCCTGTGCATTTGCAATACAAACAGCACACTAAAACCACTCACTCTCTTAGACCCCAAGCGACTACTCATTCTGTGTGTACTGCCCATTTCCCCCCCCCCCCCCTTCCCTTCTTTCTAAGGGCTGAGCCTAGGGATGTATGCATACAGTAGGTGCCTCTGGCCCTCTCCAGTGCAGTGCAAAGACAATCAAATAAATTGTTTGCGACCTTTGTCATTACTGTCTGCCACTCGTGTATTCAACTTAAAGCTGGCGGATCTGTTACTCAATCGTGCCACTTACGAACTGTTTGGCTCGCCACGATTGACAAAATCTAGTATGCAACTTACTGTGTGTAACAGACAAGAAATTCAAGTGCTTGAAACCTGTTGCTTGCCTGCCACATTCCAGTCTCACACTAGGACACTGAAAGTTTGAAATTTTACATTCCGGAGACTGTGAAAACTTTTTTTGTATAGATTCTTTCGATTTGTTTGGACTTCGTATTTAAGACAACGTGCTTTCTATTTCTGCTTTTGATCCAAAGGACAGTGTTTCTCAATTGCTTGCCGAGTTTAAGAAACTTGTTTCGAAAGGCCTAAGCAAGGCAAATATTTTCAGAACGCGCAACACTGAAGAACAATGTGCGACCTAAGTTTTTCCAGGTATAGCCTGTCCCTCAAGCACTTAGAGACAAAGATACAAAAAAGTTAAGGACTTACAGGACCGTGGTGTCCTTGCTTCCATTTTGTCTAATCAGTGAGCTTTGTCACTAGTGATTTCAGTTAAACCTTTGGGCAAACTTCCATCTTTATATTGATCTTAAATCCACTGTGAACCCATAATCAATTATTGACATCCAATTCCTGGCCTTGAGGATTTAATAGAAAGACTTTGTGCAGACAGGTATTTTTGTGTTTTAATGGCTGCATCAAGGACATTGGGGAATAGTGAGCACTAAACCTTTAGTGCTTCAACACTGCACTTTGATGGGCATGGATGCCTACATTGAATAGATGTCATTACAGTGTCATGCTTGTGTTAAAAGTTAGTCCTTGCCGCAACAAAAATTTTCAGCTTGGCCAAAGTCTCAGGTTCCTTGGCAACAAATAAATGTTGATTTCGCAGGACCATTTTGGAACACTAGTTAGTTTTTTCTTCTGGTTTACTCTTTCGGCAACTATCCATTTCAGGTGCCCATGATTTTAACTGCATACCGTAGCACTATTCAGGCTTCACAATCCATTTTTTGCTTAGTCCCAAAGCACCATTCATGTTTTACAATCCAATTTTTGTTTAGAAGGCTTGCCTTAAGTGCTGGATTCTGACAATGGACCATAATTTACTGCTAGGGAGTTTGAACAAATTTTTGTAGCACGAACGCACTATTTCATCTGCAATCAAATGGGGTAGCTGAAAGTTTTGTATGAACATTTTAAGCAACGGTTAACTGGAGAAACATTTAAGCAACAATTAACTGAAGTCAAACAGAAAAAAACATGCATAAAAAAAATGTTCAAATGTTTGTTAAGCTTATGGGACTTAACTACAGGGTCATCAGTCCCTAAACTTACAAACTACTTATGAACTAGCTAAGACTAAAGACAGCACAAATATCCATGCCCGAGGGGGGATTCGAACCCCCGACCGTAGTGGCCGTGCAGACCGTGACTGGAGCGCCTCAGTCTCCTCGGCCACCGCGGCCGGCAAACATGCATCAAATTAATCAAGATGATACTGACAGAGTTGGCTATGCAGTATCAGTTATGAAACACTCTAAAGAGACAAAACTATTAGCTTCTACACAAATATAATACTTGGTACACTCATTGCTCTAACAGTGTGTACCTATGAATGGACCGACATTTACCTGTAAAATAACAGTAAAAATCAATTGTTACCTTTGGTGTACAAACAACCATAAAATTGTATGACTTTTCTATATCCCTCAGTACAAAATTGAGGTATTTTACATAACACACATTTAATGAGGCCTCAGAATAGACAAGAGAGCTGATAAACAACAAAAATACTTACTGCTCAGCTTCTCCTCCACTATCTTCACTGTCACTCTCAATTCTACATCTTTTCTTTGCTCTTGTTGCCTTTACTGGTGAGTCAATATTGTCTGCCGAATTTCCTCCATCACTACACAAGAAGATGCACAAATATCGATTCGTATTATTATTAAATATTTTGGTTTCAACATTTTGCAAATTACATTTCCTGTTTATAGAACTGTAATTAAAATTAAATTGGCACAACTGCTTAACAGAGGTCGAGAGTAATCTGTGTTGCCTACAACAGATATGTTGTAGCTGACATACCCTCCTTCCATATTTCAAACAATTTTGCATCATTACTGCATATGTGTTTATTAATTCCACAATGTATATAGCACTACATACCAGTTCTTTTCATCTGATACCTCTTCATGTTTCTCACTCTGTACCGGTTGAGGTTTAACTTTGAAAAATGACCTGTAAAAGTTGTTTGTCATATTATCTTGTCAAGAAATTACACATCTTAAAATTTGTATTTTACAGTCACAAACTTAGGATCATTTGAATAAAGAAAGAAAACCACACATGATTAACAATAAATATTCAGCAGAGGAACATTTCTGAATAAATAGAAAATTAAAAAGCAGTTCCACATAAAATTCAATGTGCTGATAAAGAAATAAACAAAATTCAAAATCATTGTTTTTGAGAACCACCTCTATTCAAGATACAGCTTTCTGACTAAATCCTCTCTAAGAACCCACAGTTAATTAAAATACATATAAATACAATCACTCCAGCAAGTGCATCAGTTTGTAATTCTCCAATAGGCTTCTATCAGCACACAAAAGCTACAGAATGAAAATTCATTCGGCTACATTATACAGATATATTAAATTCCTGATGAAGTACCCAAAATGATTTCAGCAGCTAAAACTGGACAGTCCAACAAGATGTGAACCACAGTCAACAGAGCGCCACAACGGCAGTTTGGCGTGTCCTCTCGACGTAAGAGGTTGCCCTGCATGAGCCATGTATGGCCTATACGCAGGCGACAGAGTCCCTTCAAGAAGGCCTAAGTGAAGTCTTCCAAGCTGCTGTTGAAGGTTTGATCACACAGAGCTTATTGGTTGAGCTCAATGTCGACCATTCTGAATTCCAGGCCATGGGGATCTTGCGGTGCAGAACCAAGTGGATGTTCCTTTCTGGGGTGCTATTATCCAGATGCCGGGAGGCAATGGCCTGCTTGGCAAGCTGATCAGCTCATTCATTCCCTGGAATGCCGATGTGGCCCGGGGTCCAGATAAAAGCAACAGAATGGCCCCACTCGCCAAGACTGAACACAGAGTCTGGATGGATCGCACCAAATGGTGTCGAGAGTTTGCAAGCCACTTAGGGTGTCACTGTATATGAAGTATGACTTCCTGGGGCATGTATGGAGGTGATCTAGAGCACGAATTATGGCACTCAGCTCTACCGTAAAGACTGTACAGCCAGGAAGCAGGGAGCGTTGTTCAATGTGGTCGCCATGAACATAGGCGTAACCTACTCTGCCTTCTACCTGGGAGCCATCAGTGTATATTACTTCTGCATCATGGAACGTGCCAAGGATGTCCAGAAACAGGTGATGAAGTGTACGTGGTGAAACTGACACCTTTGGATCGCAGGGCAATTGCAGGTGGTGCTGTAGGCGAGGGATGGACCAAGGAGGGATATGAGATAGACAGGAGAATATGGGAGGGAGAGGTAGGGACTCGAGTGAGGAAAGGAGAGTACACACCCGAATCGCGATTGGAAGACCTGATCTGGGTCGACATGGTGGAGAGGAAAGGATGGTGTTTGGAAACAAAAGCCTGCGATTTGGATGGTGAGGCGTAGCGTGAACGTGGGCGACATATGAAGCCAACAACTGTTGCCGGCGAAATCTCAGGGGAGGGATGACAGCTACAGCGAGGAGGCTTGGCACAGGGCTGGTGCGGAAAGCCCCCGTTGCGAGACAAACACCACCATGAAGAATGGGATCCAAGATACGCAATGCTGAAGGTGCCGCAGAGTCCTACACCTGGCTCCCATAATCCAAGTGTGATAGGATTAGGGCCTTAAAGAGGTGCATGACAGTTTGACAGCCAGTTCCCCAGGCAGTATGGCCGAGACAGCGCAGAATATTTAGATGCCGCCAGCACTTTTGCTTCAACGGATGAAGGTGTGGCCCCCCAAGTCAGTCGGTTGTCAAATGGCAACCCAAGAAATCAATGCGTTTCTGTGACATGAAGCTGTTCATTAGCAAGGTAGAGTTCTGGGTCAGGGTGATGACCCAACGATGCCAAAAGTGCATCACTCGGGTTTTTGATGCAGAGAATGTGAAGTCGTGTGCTGAGGCCCATGATTGTGCCTTTTGAATGGCTCCTTGCAGACACCTTTCAGTGACACCAATGCTAGCAGAACTGTAATATAAACAAAAGTCATCGGCAAACAAGGACGAACAGACCGATGATCCTACAACCGCTGCAAGGGTGTTTATGGCAACTAAAAATAAAGGTACACTGAGAACGGAGCCCTGTGGGACACCAATCTCTTGAATGTGACGAGAGCTGAGAGAGATACCAACCCAAACCTGATATGCACAGAGTGAGAGGATGTTCTTTATGAACGTCGGTAGGGGACCACTAAGCCCCAGTCATACAGCGTAGCCAGTATATGGTGGCGCCATGTCGTATCGTACACCTTGCGAAGATCGAAGAAGACCGCAACCATGTGCTCAAGCCTGGTGAAATCAGTGCGGATTGCTGACTCCAACGACACTAGATTATCTATTGCAGAGTGGCCATTGTGATAGCCCCCTTGTTGGGAAGCAAGGAGTCCCCGATCTTCAAGAATCCACATGAACTGCCGACTCATCGTACATTTCAGGATCTTGCACAGAATATTGGTGAGGCTTATTGGGCAGTAGCTCTGGGCCACCTGCGGATCGGCACCAGCTTTCACCACTGGGATGATGATGCTATCCCACCATTGGGACAGAAAAACACCTTTCACCAAGAGGTGGTTGTACAAGGTGAAAAGACGCTGTTGAAAATCCGCAGGGAGGTAACGAATGAACTGGCTGTGAACACTGTCTGGTCCTGGGGAGGTATCAGGACATGCAGCTAGGACACTCTGAAACTCCCACTCACTGAACGGCGCGTGGTATTTTTCTTGGTGGTACGTGTGAAAGCAAAGCTGCTGCTGTTCAACAAGCTCTTTGAGGGCGCAGAAGTCTGCACTGTAAGATGCAGATGCTGAACTACGAGCATAATGTTCTGCCATGTACTGCGCAATAGCAGCTGGGTCTGTAGACAGAGTACCCCGAATGTGAAGACTGGGGATTCCTGCCAGTGGACGATGCACGAATAGGTGCCTAACCTGCTTCCACACCTGAGTTGGGGAGGCCCGAGAACCAATAGTGGCTACATACCTCTCCCAGCTATCTCACTTGCTTTGTTATATCAGCCAACAAGCATGGGCACAGAGCCTTTTAAAAGCAATTAGGTGCTCCAAAGAAGGATGGCGCTGGAGCGCCCGACGATGCTCCCTGGTGGCCTCAGCAATTTCCACTATGGTACCGACGGAGCAAACTAGAGGATTTCGGGACTGCAGCTTTCAGCAGCGGAAACAATGGTCCTAGTGACATGATCAACAGCCAAATCAACGTAGTCTGGGAGCGGAGCCGTTACTGTAGCAGTCATTTTTTTTTTTTTTTTTTTTTTTTTTTTGTGGTTTTAGGGTGCATAACTTCTCAGGTTATTAGCGCCCAGATCGGAACAGAGATTCGAAAAACGAGCAACGAGCAACGGGGCTCGATCTCGATAAAATTTAGAACTACCAGATACAGCATCAAGAGAAGGCTAAAAACGGAAGATAAAAACAATTAGAAGGGTTAAATATCGTTCGATACATTGGCCATGTTGATAAACGCAAAACTCGAACAGCTGCTCGTGTGTCATCAGTTCCTCCAGAGTATACGGAAATTGAAGGGCTACACGGATGTGATTAAAATTAACACAAGACAGTAAAACATGTCGCACCGTCAACAATTCACAGCAGGAGCACAGCGGTGCAGGGTCGGCGGTTAGCAAATGACGGTGGCTGAAACAGCAGTGACCGATCCGCAATCGGGCCAGGATGACCTCCTCTTGCCAAGAGGGGCGTGAGGAGGTCCTCCAAGCGATCGGGATCGGTTTTACAGTTCTCAATTTATTGTCGTGGAGTGAGAACCATGCACTGTGCCAGGACGACACAATACTCCAGCAAAAAGCCCGTTGAACATCGTCTGTTGGGACGCAAAAAGTAGCCATGCGAGGCAAAAGAGCTGCTGCCTTGGCTGCTATGTCGGCGGTCTCATTCCCGGGCACACCCACATGGCCAGGGACCCACAGAAAAGAAACGTGACATCTGTCATCTCCTACCAACTGTAGAGAGCGTTGGATCCGATACACGAGAGGATGGGTCGAGAAAGGGTCCTTAAGACTCTGCAGGGCACTAAGGGAGTCCGAACAGATGGCATAAAAAGGATGGCGGCGGCGGCAGCGGCAGGTATATAAAACAGCCTGCTGGTGGGCAAAAAGCTCAGCCGTGAAATTCGAGCACAGGTCAGGGAGCTTGTATTGGAAATGGTTGTCCCCGACGACGAAGGCAGATCCGATACCGTCAGTGCTCTTGGAATCATCAGTGTAGGTAAATATGGCATTATCGAACTGCGAACAGAGTTCGATAAGCCTCAAGCGGTATACGAAATCCGGGGTGCTCTCCTTCGGCAGCGAACTAAGTTCAAGGTGGGTGTGAACCTGCGCCTGATGCCACGGTGGCAATTGGCTCTCGCTCAACCGAAAGGTGGAAGGAAGGGTAAAATCGAGCCGCTGAAGCAGGCGGCGAAACCGAACTCCAGGTGGAAGCAAGGCTGTCGCAGACAACTGATATTGGCGATCGAGTGAGTCATCAAAAAATAATAGGAAAGATGGATGGTTGGGCATCGACCGCAGACACAATAGTATGTCACGCCGAGTGGTCAAGGGTAATACAGCAGCTTCGGCATACAGACTTTCAACAGGGCTGGTATAAAATGCACCGGTCGCCAGGCGTAATCCCCGATGGTGAATAGAGTTGAGATGGTGGAGAATCGACGGCCGTGCAGAAGAGTATACAAGGCTTCCGTAGTCATGCTTTGACTGAACAATGGCCTGGTAAAGGTGAAGCAGGATGGTACGATCCGCTCCCCATGATGTGTCACTGAGGACACGGAGAACATTAAGGGATCGGGCACAACGGGCAGCCAGGTAAGACACGTGTGGGGACCAGCAAAGTTTACGATCCAACATGAGTCCCAAGAATTTCGTTGTCTCCACGAATGGGAGAGCAATGGGGCTGAGACATAGAGAAGGTGGAAGAAATTCCTTGTATCTCCAGAAGTTTATACACACCGTTTTCTCAGTGGAGAAGCGGAAGCCGTTCGCAATGCTCCAGGAATATAGGCAGTCAAGACAGCGCTCCAAGAGACATGTCCGCTGGGCGCTGCAATAAATTGCAAAATCGTCTACAAAAAGGGATCTAGAAATGTCGGCTGAAAGGCAATCCACGATCGGATTTATAGCAATGGCAAAGAGAGACACGCTCAAGACGGAGCCGTGTGGCACCCATTCTCCTGGCGAAAGGTATCTGACAAAACAGAGCCCACCTGTACCTGAAACTTGCAATCTGCCAAAAACGATTGAATAAAGAGAGGGAGGTGGGCGTGAAGGCCCCATGTGTGCAAACTGCGGAGAATGCCTGCCCTCCAACAGGTATCATAAGCCTTCTCCAAGTTGAAGAACACTGCTACTGTTTGACGCTTCTTTAGAAAGTTATTCATAATGAAGGTCGACAACAACGAGGTGATCAGCAGCAGAGCGGTGTCGACGAAAACGACATTGAACATTAGTCAGGAGGCATCAAGATTCGAGGAGCCAGACCAACCGAGTGTTAACCATGCGTTCCATCACCTTACAGACGCAGCTCGTCAGAGAAATAAGGCGATAGCTGGAAGGAAGATGCTTGTCCTTCCCTGGCTTGGGGATGGGGACAACAATGGCTTCATGCCAACTTGTGGTAACCTGACCTTCAGGCCATATGTGATTATAGGTGCTAAGTAGAAAACACTTGCCTGCAGGAGAAAGGTTCTTCAGCATCTCAATATGGATGGAATCGGGCCCGGGTGCAGAAGATCGGGACAGGGCGAGAGCACGGTCTAGCTCCTGCATGGTGAAGGAGACATTATAATTTTCACGATTAAAAGAGTGGAAAGAAGGCGGTCGTGCCTCCTCTGCCTGTTTGCGATGGAGGAATGCAGGGTGGTAATGGGCAGAGCTCGAAACCTCCGCAAAGGACCGGACCAATGCATTGGAAACATCAGCAGTGTCCACAAGGACTGCGTTCTCGACGGTCAGGCCAGAAATCGGGAAGTGGACCTTGATTCCGGATAAACGGCATAGGCCACCCCACAACCGTGGAGGGAGTAAAACGGTTAAAAAAACTAGTAAAAGCAGTCCAGCAAGCTTTTTTGCTGTCGTTTATAACTTTACGACATTGCACTCGCAGTGGTTTATAATTTATACAATTCTCCAACGTCGGGTGGCGGTGGAAGGTGCGTAAAGCACGTCGCCAGGCTCTAAGCGCATCGCAGCAAGCTGCAGTCCACCAAGGGACCGGGACACGACGTGGAGAAGAGGATGTACGAGGTATGGAATGTTCGGCAGCTGTGAGAATAACCTCTGTGAGGTATTCGACCTGACTGTCACAGCTGGGAAAATTCTGATCGTGAAAAACAGTCATGGAAGAATAAAGCCCCCAGTCAGCTTTAGAAATGTTCCAACTGGTGGGACGAGGAGATGGGGAATGATGCAGGAAGTGGATGATACAAGGGAAATGGTCACTGGAGTACGTGTCAGAAAGTGCATACCACTCATACCGACCGGCAAGCTGAGGAGTGCATATAGCGAGGTTTATATGGGAATAGGTGTGAGTCGTGTCGGAAAGGATGGTCGGTGCACCGGTGTTGAGGCAGACAATATTGAGGTGTTGGAGAAGGTCCACCAAAAGGAAGCCTCTCGGACAAGGTGCCGGAGAGCCCCATAGGGGGTGGTGGGCATTAAAGTCTGCCCTAGTAAGGGCGGATGACGATGGCGAATAGATATTACAGAGGAAAAAGGAAAAGGTGGATAGAGTGATGCGGACGGCAACTACCTGTAGGTGAGTATGCAATGTAATGGGACGGTGATAGACGTCATCCCAAATGAGCATCAGAACCCCTCCATGGGCTGGGGTACCTTCCACAGGTGGCAGGTCGAAACGCACAGAGGTGTAGTGGGGTAAGTCTGCACGATCACATGGACATAACTTAAGTTTCTTGGAGACAAACTAGAAGCGGGCAGTGCAATCGAAGGAGTAGTTTTAATTCCTCCCGATTGGAACGAAAGCCACAAATATTCCATTGAAGGAGCGCCATGATAAAAAATAAGAGAAGGGAAGATAAAAAGGAACAACCAGGTGGGGTCACCTCGACGGCCGCTGAGGACCGGACTTCGAGGGAGCACTACTGTCGCCATCTAGAGGCAGAGAGTCATGTTCCATATGTTCAAACGAGTCATCTGCCACCTTCCCGAGTTTATCAGGAGGGGCAGCTTCCACCGCTGGTAAAATGCCGGTTGCCCGGCTAACAGTAGTGCGTCCCGGCGAGACAGAAGATGATCGGGGCCGACTACTGTTGGACGGCGTGACGGATGGGTCACGCCTCGGCGGGGAAGGAGGGGAACTCTTTTTCTTGTTGGCTCTTCTGGAAAAGTGACGGTGAGAAGAGGCAGTTGACGGTTGGGAAGCCTGAGAACGCAGAAATCTTCACGGATGGGTTCCTTTTTCAAAGTCCGGGCATCTTGTTTAGGTGCCCGGGTTTATTAGAGGTTGACGAAGACTGAACTTTAGAAGCAGCAGGAGGAAGCGGGGACGTGGAACGGGCAATCTTCGGGCTGGCGGATCGCACAACTGTGTCAGCGAAAGTGGAGTCACAGGTCGATTGTAGGTGAGGACTTTACTGTATGTGCCCGCTGGGAGGACAGTGGGCTTTCGACTCGCCAACAACTTTCGAGCGGCAGATGTTGATACCTTTTCCGTAACCCGAATTTGCGGGATGACCATTTAATCCTTATATACAGGGCAGTCTCGAGAGGAAGCCGCATGGTCACCGTTGCAGTTAAAGCAGTGAGGGGACGGAGGTGGGCAATCCCCCTCATGGGTGTCCCTACCACAAGTGACACATTTTGCTGCGTTAGGGCAAGATTGACGGGTGTGGTTGTATCTGTGGCATTGAAAACAGCGCATTGGGTTAGGTACATAAGGGCGGATGGAGATGACTTCATACCCTGCTTTGACCTTCGACAGGAGTTCAACTCTGTCGAATGTCAAAAACACAGTACGAGTCGGTGTCAGCTGGTTATCTACCTTTTTCAACACCCTATGGATGGCTGTTACACCCTGATCGGACTTATAGGTTTGTATGTCTTCGTCAGACAACCAGTCAAGGATCTCGTAAAAACTACCCCCCGTGACAAGTTGAGTGTGCGGTGCGCTTCTACCTCGACTGGAAACGTGTGTAACAATGTAGTCCGTATCAGTTTTTGGGCCTGGAAGGCACTGTCTGCTTCCAGCAACAATGTTCCATTGCGCTGACGCGAACAGGTTTTAACCGGGCCAGCAATTGCATCAACACCTTTCTGAATGACAAAAGGATTTACAGAATTGAAATCTTTACCGGCGGTGCGAGAGACAACAAGAAATTTCGGTAGATTAGGCAGAGTCTTCTTTTGCTGAGGCGAATCTATCTTTCGTTTCTGGGTCAACATCACTGAAGAAGACAAGGAAGTCATTGCGGAAGTGTCCCCCGTGATTACCGGCGTCTCCGATGGCGCACTCCTTCCTAGTGGGGGCCCTCTCCGAGGGCTTACGGCTTACCTGCCTTAGGTGACTGTTCACACCTCCCGAGAACTGAAGGCATGTTCGGAAGGTACCAGCTCGGGTAATCACCCCTCCCTGGGCCTGGCCTTTACCAAGGGGTACGTACGTGCCCTACTTGTCTACCCGGGGCGGGGAATTACATGTTACCCCGTCACCTGTTACGCATGATAATGCGTGGGTCGGCCTTCAGACACGCACAGGGAGGAAAGAAGAAGAAGAGAGGAAGTGAAGAGAAAGAAGGAAAGAAGTGTCTCAAACACCGAAGCGGAGACTAATGAGGAGGAGAAGAAGGCTAGGAGAGTACAGCAAGGAGAGAAAGACAGAAACAAAGGTTATGAAAGGCAGGAACCAAGGAATAAGAGAAATGACAACAAGAAACCACCTTAACTCGCGAAAGACGTCCGTCTCTGGGCGAAGGCATAAACCGGGAGGGAAAGTGAAGCAGCCTGGGGCAGAAGAAAGGCTGCTTCAGCTAGGGGCCCCGTGCGCGCCACACACGTACCCACAAAAGAGCTGTGGGTCCCCTGGGGGGGGCCGAGCAGGGAGTAAAGCGGTTAAAAGAACTGGTAAAAGCAATTCAGCAAGCTTTTTTGCTGTCGTTTATAACACAACGACATTGCGCTCGCAGTCATTTATAGTTGATACTATTCAACGTTGGATGGCGGCGGAAGGTGCGTAAAGCACGGCGCCAGGCTCTAAGAGCGTCACAGCAGGCTGCAGTCCACCAGGGACCGGGACGCGACGTGGAGAAGAGGATGTGCGAGGTATGCAATGTTCGGTAGCTGTGAGAATAACCTCTGTGAGGTATTCGGCAGTCGAGATGTAAGCCGGCCAGTTTGCCCTACGGAGTGACAATCGGGGCAGGCAGGGAAATGGTCGCTTCCACAAAGGTCGTCATGCATCGTCCAAGTAAGGTGTGGAAGTAAGCTCAGACTGCAAAAGGACATATCTATGGCTGAGTAGGTGCCATGGGCCAAGCTGAAGTGTGTGGCGGCTCCGTTGTTAAGAAGGCAAATATTTAGCTGTGCCAGGAGGTACTCCACATCTCCACCACAGGCCGTAATCTCAGTTCCACCTACACAAGGGGTTGTGGGCATTAAAGTCCCCCAACAGCAGTTCTGGCGGGGGAAGTTGGGCAATCAATGCAGCTAGTTCTGCAGAAAACACTGCCTTGTCCGGAGGAAGGTACAGAGAGCAGGTGGTGATCTGCTGTCCTGCCCGAATCCTCACAGCCACTGCCTCAAGCGCAGTGAGAAGTGGCACTGGTGCACTGGGGACATTGGCGAGGACATAGATGCAAACACCTCTGGAAACCCTGTCGTAGGCTGCACGATTTTTATAATAGCCCTGGTAATCACGAAGGGCAGGGGTCCACTGAACAGAAAAGCAAGTTTCCTGAAGGGCTACACAAAGAACAGGAAATTGGCACAATAAATGGCACAATTTGGCTAGACGGTGGAAATAACCACCGCAGTTCCACTGAAGGATATTGCTGTTGGCATGAGCATTGTGAGCATTAAGTTTACGCCTCAATATCACCTTTTGCCGCCGCCTTAGTGCTTGTGGCATCCATATCCATGGATTCTGGGAGGTCGGTGAGTGCTAGGTACTCAGGGGACGCTAGCATCTCCAACAAATCATCAGAATCGTAAGTTTGAGAAACCAGCAGCGGCAGTGCCGTCGGAAGCGATTTTTTCTTATGATTGTCCTCCCATTGTTCTTTTGGTTTAGACCACTGGGAGGGCTTCTCTGAAGTTTCAGGATCCGATGAGCATCGGGAAGTCCTTCGACCAGTGGTGTGTGCATCTCCCAGTGAACGGCTTGGGTCCTCCAGTCCACTCTTTGAAACTGGGGAAGGGAGTGTCCCAACGGACTTCTCCCTAGTGACAGGGGCCAGGGACGGGTGCTGCTTTTCCAGCTGCGGAATGGGGACTTGTGTCCCCGATGGTGGGGGTGAAGTAGCCCCCACCAATGGTACTGGTGGGGCAATGAATGAAGGCCCCCCAAACCTTCGAGGAGGCAGAGTGAGTTTGATGGCCCTTAGGGCCCACAGAAGATGGTTGCACTGTTGGTGTCATCGTCGCCGGGTGGCTGGGGACGACGTAACTGTCACATAGGAAGTTGTCTGCAGTACGGGGTGGAGTCTTTCATATTTTTTCCTTGCCTCGGTGTATGTCAGTCTGTCCAGGGTCTTAATTTCCACGACTTTACACTCTTTGCAGAAAATGGTACAGTCTGGTGAACAGGGTGAATGGTGCTGCCCACAGTTGACACATATTGGTGGAAGAGTACATGGAGTGTCCAGATGGGATGGACGCTTGCATTCCCTACATGTGGGACTAAAGTTGCAGCGGGATGACATATACCCAAATTTCCAACATTTGAAGCATCACATAGGGGGAGGGATGTAAAGCTTTACGTCACACTGATATATCATGACCTTGACCTTTTCGTGCAAGGTATCGCCCTCAAAGGCCAATACAAAAGCACCCGTGGCAACCATACAATCCTTCAGACTCCTATACAAGCGCCAGACAAAATGGACACCCCATCACTCTAAGTTGGCATGTAACTCATCATCAGACTGTAGACGAAGGTCTCCGTGGTAAATCAGACCCTGGACCATGATCAATGATTTAGGGGGTGTTATGCTTACAGGAACATCACCCAACTTGTCGCAAGCAGCAATGCTTTCGATTGAGCGCATGATGCAGCCTCTATCACCACTGAACCACTCCTCATATTCGACATACCCACGACTTCACCATACTTATCCTCCAAGACAGAGGGGCGTACAATATGCAACTTTTGCTGAAATTAGAACTCGTATGGAGGTATGAGACATAGATTACGAGATTCAGCTTATGTCTGTTAAAAATGTTAGTCAGCTTGTAACATTTCTGCTATGTTGCGCACTCCTTACAAAACCATTGCCAACATCACAAACACAAAATATTAGAAACCATAAATAAAACTTTACCACCAGACATGTAATATTCGCGTACTCTGTTTAAAATACTATGATGCACCTGCAGGTCCTTGTATGTGCATCTTGAAGTAGTGTTTATTTAAATAACTTATTAATGAGACGTGTAATACATGATATTCAGCTTTGATACTTTCGTAAATAACAATTACAAAAACCAAAAGTACATTTTGCATAGCTATGGAATATGCTGGTCCCATAGTCATGTACTAATATAAATGTAACATTATTACATGTTGTAACTATTGCACAACATTATTACATATTTACGTTTTGTATAAATAAATTAGGGCAGACCATGTTTCATGTATCACTGGATCCTAAATCAAATACATATAACAATTTTGTCACTCATTTCAACTATCTGTCTGGTACTAAAAACTATTGCAGAAATTAACTAAAACACTATACAAATTCGTATTTATAAAAAATTAAACCACAAACTGATATACACTAAAATTAAAGAGTCTAAATAACAGTAAACCAAAACAATATTGTCAAAACATATATGTTTGTACTTCGAAATTACCAATACAGAAGGCTAAATAAATTGAGTAAATTTAAAAAACGACTTTCAGTTTCCATATTATGTTAAATGCAAAACTCAAGAAACATGTACACACATTGAGCTAAATAGTTAAAACCTAAATGTAATATTTTATTTTATTGTCATCAGTCTTATTACACAATTACTCTGTAAATGTTTGGGTGGAAGCCATGTTACGGCACTCTCTATCTGAATTGGAAACTGTAAGCAGCACTGTAATCTGCCGCTAGATTTTCAGGCATTGTGCAATTAAATGTCTCTGTTTGTTTTCACGAAGATAGAAACAAAAGAAGTTGCCCAGAAATAATTACATCAAGTACAACTGATTTTTCATCCTGAAACACATACTATTTAGTGGTGAGCAGACAACCATAGTAACAACTCGTAGTTCGTTGGCCAGAAGATAACAAAATAAGTTTATTTGTTCCCTACCTGAAGTGGTTGGTTGACTAAATGGCTGTTAAGAAACTCATTGTCTGTACTTTAAGAGATATTTTGAGCAGCTTCAACCAATCAACAAGAGATGGTGCAGTTTCAAGCTGCTAGAAGTTACTGTGTGAGCAACCGTGGGACACAATGAAATAGACTTGCAATTCAAGATGTGCCTAGGCTCCCAGACATGTAATAACAAAAAAACGAAGGATAACCACATGCTATCCTTGCTTAAACTTATCAAATGAATGAATTTTCATTCTTGGTACCATACAGTAATAACCCTATATAGTAAAGCAACAAATTAAAATGTATACACACAGGCACGCAATTAAAGAAGAAAAATCTTTATTATACATTCATTTCACTTTACCAGTGACATGTATTTTCATGCAGTAATGTTGTCAGAGATCACCCTGGGGCACTTGGAAATGGACGGAGAATGAATCAGTAGTTTGTTCATTTGTACTAAGTGAGACACAGGAGAGAGATGCCAATTATGGACAAAAAAATATGGCGAAATATATGATTTCACTACGCACAAAATAGAAAACTTTCTTTCAACACAGCACTCTGTCAAGCTATTTAAATTGCAAATAATCAATCTTAAATGATGAGCATTTTTTAAATTAAATCATTGGGGCTGGTAGGTGGGTGAATAAAAACAAATTGAACAGTTTGTATTGTAAAAAAATAATGATATTTATAGCAAAATAAAGATTGAATATTTTAGGAAAACAGTGATATATAAGCCTACACAGGAAGACACACAATGGCAGACATCAACTAGTACAAGGTGGTTACAATCAAAATGAGTGTTCAGAGTGCTGCAGTGCTCGCTATATAAATCACAGGAGGCTGAAACTTCGTAGGGATAGCAGTGATTGGTGCGTTCTTGGAATATGATGAAAAACCTCATAGATCCAATTTACATCTACATTTATACTCCACAAGCCATCTCACAGTGTGTGGCAAAGGGTACTTTGCACACCGTCATTTTCTGCCAGCATGCGAAAATATGGCACTGTAAACAGTCAGAAAGTGGTGTAGGTGCAGGAATAAGGGAAGGTAATGGTGGTCCTGGCACATTCATTCATGTATGTTCACAACTTATAACATATGTTCAATATGGTCTTCCAACTTAGCAACATGCTGCATACATAACATTGCATCGTTGATATATGCATGCAGCACATCCGGTGTAATGTGGACGATATGTTGTCGTCTGCTATCTTTGAGATCAGGAAGAGTCCAGATACATATCCCTGATAGACACAATCCTTCAAATATCCTCAGAATTATAAGTCACATGGATTTTGGTCAGTGATCTGGAGAGGCATACATCTTGAAAGTGAATATAGCTGGCATCATGCAGGAAGGCACTTCCATGCGTAGAGGGGGAGCAATTGGAAAATCACAAAGGGGAGGAACTACAGCAAAGTGCCAGCTGTTTAGCCTGTGGGAGAAACATTGCATGCCTAGAGAATAAATTTTATTGGCTGCCAGTGAAGTAATGGAGGGAGATGCACAGAACAGCTGAAAACTTGGCCACCTTCTTATGTGATGTGGACTATTGAAATGATGCAGTGATCACTGAAGTTATCTTGAAACATGTGACGTGATATCTCCACATCTTGTATAAAATAGTGGTGTGGACAAAGTTTTTACATGCCTTATTGCAATTATGCTGGGTTCGACTGCTTTCCTGATGTAAAACCCTACACACCACTGTGCTCTTCCTACTTTGACTCCTGACATGTAGACCTTGTATTCTCTGACTTCGTCCTCTTTCTCTCCCCTTACTCTAATGTCACTAACAGCTAAAACATTTAACCCCATCTTACTTGAAGCCTAGGCCAGCTCTACCTTCTTCCCAGTTTAATCCCCATTGATGTTAATAGCTCCCCATCTCATTCCAGATCGTTTGCCAAGTTGAATCGAAGGATTCCCTGGTCTGTCAATTAGAGGTGGGACTCCATCACCTCCAAAGGTCCGAGGCATTTTGCTCTGATTGTTGCCAGCATGATATTGAAGCACCTGGGAAGCAGGTTGCTAGCCTTACTTGCCCAGGGCCCTACTGGGTTTTACCCTTAACGGTTGAGGGTCTAACTGGTGGATTTGGTAGTCTTTGCCATCTGAGCACAAAAAAGGCCACGACTCAGAATATGTCCGAGATGCTCAACCTTATTCCAAAGTAACTGGTATCCCAATTGTCAGGACCACTTACTTGGCCACTCATACGTTGCCCTTATGAGATTATAGAGTGTGTTTAAAAGGTGATCTGTAATTTCTCCCTGATGGTAAGGTGTATGTTAGGTTAGAGGATTTCTTTTTTTCGCATGAGAGCACTGATGGCACGAATTTTTTGTCTGAGACCTGTGATCTATGGTGCATTCTGTTATCTGTAATTTACGAGGATAACTAGATTATTTATTATTTACAATACAGAAATATTAAGTTCTCCCATATACGGGTTTTCCGACATGCTGCTGTTGTTGTGGGTGAAAGCTGATGGTGGTATACCAGTCTTCAGTTATGCCAGAATGTTGAATTAAATTCAAGGAATTACCAAAATCCAAAATCCTCCTGAAATTGCAAATGATAAATAATTGCTGGAGGTAGTAATTGTACCAGTGACCTGAAAGTTATTAATCGGTGACTGTAAATCAGCCATGTGCGCATCTATTATTCAGGATTTCTATATACGCCATTTACAATCTCCAAAAATATTTATACTGTGCGACCGTAAAACATATTTTATTGTTCTACAGAAGATTGATGACAATGGTTAATAGTAAAATGGGAATATTAGCACATTTTTCCCAATGATTTGAAACAATTTGTTGGTTCAGTGTAGCTGTGTAAAAGATAGGCCTACATATTTATCTCATCTGGTCTAGTTGCTTCTCTAAAGCACGATTTCACTAAACCAATTCAGGCAAATGCCCCGGGGGTACTTTTGAAAGGGCACAGCCAATTTCCTTCCACGTTCCTGATAATATGTGCTTTGTCTCTAATAACCACAATGCCGATGGGACTTTAACCCCTTATTTTCCTTCCTTGGCTAGTCAACAGTCAGTGGCATTTTTGTATCGCTCATAGGTTGTCGATGCACCACATTTTGTGTAGCCAATGGCATGTCACTTTCACATAACCAGTGATAGGTGAGAAAAGATGGAGCACCAAAAGTAAAGTGTTTGTTTGATTCGGTGTACCTACAGAGGGATTATAATTAAACTTAAGAGTGTTCTAGGTGCTGCGGCACTGTCTGTGTACATCACATGGGTTAAAGTGAAATTTATGAGTCCACAACTGGTACTTGATGTGTAGATGTTGGTAATGGCAAGCTGGATTAAAGGAGGTGAAGGAGCCTTTGGGCGGGCAATAAGAGTGCGTGTTTGATGTCTAGTAAATTTTGCGTCAGTTTTAAAATTTCTTGTGGCATTTGTGTGTGTTGTTTTTGGCAACGTAACTGATATTTCATTTATAATCAAAACTAATCATGTTTTTTTTTTTTTTTTTTTTTTTTTTTTTTTTTTTTTTTTTTTTTTTTTTTTTACAATATACTATAGTTTAACTCGGCCAGCACATAATTACTCACACTTTCTACAAACATGCACACACCTCAAAACTATCACACTGCAATTACATCACAGGTCAAAGATGACGGGCAGTATCCCCGTTTTCAGGTGAGCCAACATTCTACGTAAGAACAAATGTGGCCATTTTCTGTTGAGGCAGACATTTCTGCTCCATATGTACTTTCATGTGTATTTGATAAACATATACTGCCTGGTAGAACTCACAATGGCCTACTGAACACCTCTTGCATTTTTCAAAATGGCTGAGGAGTAAATTTTGTGCTTGGCTACCATTCAACACATTACCACAACCTTTGTTTTGGTTTGATATTCATTGGTTTTGCCACCGCACAAGTAAGCTGTTACCTTCCAACTAACCTAAGCCTAAGCTGCAATACACATCAGTTTGTCCCCCAAACAGAAGTCCAGGGGGACCCAATAAGTTACTTTAGTTCCTCTAGTGTAAAGCATCATTGTCCATGACCAGGCTAATAGGCAACCAACAATACATTTTTCCCATAACCTGAAGTACTACAATAGCATTGGATACCAGCTAGTTCAACATACTAAATTTGCTACCTGGATGATTTTCTCTGTGACATTTAAAGAGCATTAAAGTCACTTGGCAACTGTACTAATCTGTCTCGATTAATCAGGCCTATATCTGAATCCAAGCAAGTACCTTTTCATTATTTTCTGCTGTCCTTACCCAATACAGCAAAAAAAACTAAATAAATAAAATAAAATATTAGATGAATAATTCAAATATATAAAAACCATTTAGAAATGTTCAACATTTGGCTATATTTTCGAATTACTTTGCAAGATGAATGTATTACCATCTCCTCCACATCATTATGAGTTGTAATGAGGTCTCAATAATCTATGGAATATCCATTAAATTGTTACAGTAGCCAAGAAATAAGAATCCTGGAGTCATAATGTTAACATAAACAATCTGAATCCAAATCCAAAAACAATGATAAACAGGTTTTAATCATCTTTGGCTAATTCGTGGCATGCGATCTCCTTAGTATGTCGAACCAAGGAGTCAAAACTTGAAAGTTGATGTAGGCTAACTTTACCATTTCTCTGCACACACCTCACTTCCCACACTAGCCTATAGTGTCAGTTCTATGCTGCATCTTTCACAGATTGGTAGTTTTAGTAGTAGGTCTTATTTTGGGGGAGGTTCAGGGAGGGAGTACACTTTTGTTTATATTTTTTCCTAGCTGCCAAAGTGGGTGCAGCAGTAGTTACTGACGTATGCAGTACCTCTTGTTTCCTTGTTTGCTAAGAAGAGTTCAGAAATTTGGAACCAGTAATTGCCAGTAATTTACAGCTAACACTAATTCAGCAAGTAAAGTATTCAACATGTATTTGTATGAATAGGTTTTTTTATGTTAGCATCAAACAATTTGTATTTGTATTAGGATGTTAGTCTCACATTCCACACACACTCGCTTGAAATTGAAAACTGTGGATAGCAGATAAACTGTAGATAACAGACGGTAATTACTGTGTATCCATGTTTCATTGCTACGAATCATACATATCGGTTAGACATTGTTTTGTACAGGTTGAAAAACCTGAGCAGAGACCCATACTAGTTGGGCCTAATTACCAACTTAATGTCAGTATGAAAACACAACTTCAATCAATTAGGACAATAACAACCACTCGACTGTTGCAACACATTCTAAATCGTTAAGCTGACAGTGACTGAAAACTAAAATACTCTACCACACACAATTCCTCCTGAAATACCGGGGATATAGCAAACGTCACAAATACAATATCAGAAACATCCCTACTAATAACATAGCTATCTTAAACCAAACATAACGTCACACACTAAATTTTGCAATGTCATATACGTGAGAAAAGGCACTAAGAAGTAAAATAAATATTTATTTGTACACGAACTTACGTTATTGATTTTTGAGACATTTTGCTCGCACTATCATTTCCCGCCACATCAAAACAGTCACACTGCTACGTGCTAAGTTCGTAAACATAAAAGACGTAAACACTATTCTTGCGTCTGACAATCCAGAAGTCAGCTTTGAACGTTGTTGTTTAATGTTACCCACGTGAACAACAAAGCAGATTTTTACAATAATTTAACGATATTAAATTGAATTTTCGCTTTTGTAAACATTGGTCTCTGCGTAATGGCAAGTAGATCTTTCTCGTATACAGCTACACTTCGACCTGAATGGTCGAAGCAGCTACAATACTTATTTCTCATAATTTTTATTGCACTGTAAACTGTCATTAATTAGACTGTAGTGTATACTATGTATAATAATTTATAGACGAGTAACGTTTGTATGCGGTATATAATTGGACCGTTGTGTTGGACTGTGGTCAAAGCTCCACGATGCTACAAGTTTCTGAAGTTTGTTTCCCGCTGAGCCAGTTATTGGGGCTTATTATCCGTTCCCTTCATATATGAAGTGCAGGAAGAATGACTTCAAATGCCAAAGAGTATGAGGCGTTGATGAGTTCTGCCCTAGTAAGGTGACACTACAATGTTTAGACGTCAGTGATCTCAACGTCGTAACCACATCTCCTAATATTTCCATTGGCTGTCACAAAGGAGCAGCTTCAAATAGCGAAACAGATGACAGAAGAAGCTAAAATGCTTGTACATCTATGGGATTTAACTACTCTGGTCATCATCGCTAGGCTTACGAACTACTTAAACTAACTTCTGCTAAGGACAACAGGCCGCGGTGGAGTAGCCGAGCGGTCTAAAGCGTCTCGCTGCGGAGTGCGCGGTTGCTCGCCGTGGAGGTTCGAGTCCTCCCTGGGGCATGGGTGTGTGTGTTTGTCATTTAGGTTAGTTTACCTAGGTTCAAGTAGTTTGTAAGCTACGGACTGATGACCACGCAGTTTGGTCTGATAGAATTACAAACATTTGAATTTTTTTTATGTCTGTGTTGTCCTTAGGGTAGTTTAACATAGTTTAAGTAGTTTGTAAGTCTAGGGACTAATGAGCAATGTAGTTTGGTCCCATAGAGATACAGACTTTTTTTTAAGGACAACAACTACACCTATGCCAAAGAGAGGACTCGAACCTCCGAGGGTGAGCAGCGGCACACTCTGCAGCTAGGCACCTTGGAACACTTCGCCACTCCAATGTGGCAGCAGTAAGCCATGTTCACACTGTCAGCCAGGACGTGCCGCGTCGAGAAATTTAATATTTTATTTACATGAAACTATCAGTCTAATATTTTCAAATTAAAAATATTATACCAGTTTGCTACCTTCCAAAAGGAAAGAATATTTTCCAAACTCGTTAATATAACACATTGTATGGCACTACTGGGTTCACACTGGCAGCCGATCAGCAATGGGACGTCGAGAACCGACACATGCCAAACTGACAACTTTCCATATGTTTAATATTCCCAGCGCCAGCGTAAGCCAATTGGTCTAATGTTTGCTTTTGCAGCACTAAGTGTCAGATGTTTCCTGTCTGCTTTTAATAGAGTGTGAGCGCTTAGAGAACCTGTATAAGGAGAGAGTGGCCAACCGGCCTGTGGCCACCATGTTTTTACCAGACTGTGCACGCGATGTGCATTACTTAGCGACCCAGGTAGAAATGCAGCCACTTAAAGAATGAAATAGGGTATCACTTCCACCCATGACACCAAAGCACATCTTCTAGCTTACTAATCACTGTGTGGTTAAAGAAATGCCATTCATCTATGTGCATACAGCCCTAATAAATTTTTTAATAATGATTTTGCATCCAAGATCGCATTTTTCATTTATTATGTTACCGGTTTCGGTGTGCTCGATGCCATCTTCAGACCTATTATACAAAGTTTAACAAGTGATTTGTATACATGATTGCCAAGACACTAACTATATACAATTACATGGTTACATACCTGTCGTATTTTACATAATTTTACATTTTTACATACTTAAAGAGTACATCCAGGTTGAGGTGTCACCAAACATAAAATTTCTAGTCACAAATAAAGTATTAACATCCATCTTCCAATGGTTCTGAAGCTAGGTACTTCAAAGACTAAGTTCAATATTGATTGAAGCACAGTATAACACTAACTGTTAGGCGGGAAAACTATATACACAGATGCTACATGCACGTTTATAGAATAGTCTTGAGTTTGCAATTTATCACGAAAAGACAGCATAACAATACTAGAAAGATTAATAAACTAGAAATGCATAATATTTGCATAATACCCTATTATAGAGACTGAGGGCGACGAAATTAGGTTAACTTCCAATGTTAGCAGACGATCCTTCTGACAAAACTTTCTTTCTGAGAAGCCCTGACATGACGCAACGTAACAGCTATGTGACGCACATTGTGAATGCCACCACAGGAAATGCATTGTGAAATGTTTAGGAGGAATGTGATGGACATATGAATTGATCTTTATGAATGTGAGAGCATTTCGTTTTCAAGTCTTTGTGCTGTGAGACTCCTCTTAATCGTGTATATAGTAATAGATGGTGTGCCAAGAACGATTTAGCTCAGTATTTCTTCTTGCAAGATCTTGTCGTTTGAACAAAAACATAGCGTCAATGCTAGACAATGAAAACGGTATTGTATCCATCTGTGCGTTCAGTAAGCCTACAGTATCAGTGTTAAGGACAATCTGTTCCGTTTAACAACTATCAAGAGACTATACAACTCCAAGAGATTGCTTGCAAGTCGAGATCGATGTTCATGTTTACTGATACAGGTAAGTACCAGGGTGATTCAGAACGTAAATTCTAAGTTATATTCAGGAAAAATTACTTTGCGGACTGACGGTACATACCAGTGAACAGTACATCCTTTCAGCTATTTTGTACCCTGTCTTATACAAGCTGTCCTGTCCTTTCGATTGCATTTGAAATCTGATATATTGTCACGTTGAAATGGAAGCACGCTTGACTTCGAAGGCAACTGAACACAGCACTTACACTGCAAGCTGGTTTATTACGAACTTAATATACACGTAGCACTAATCGCCTCTCGGGCAGAGTGCTCTGCTATTTATACACAGACAGAATTTACCAGAAATTAGAAGAACAGTTAACATAAGAAGCAAGTATAATTTGCAAGTGAACATAAGAAAGATGTAAATGGAATTGTTAATTACAAAGAAATAAATTTTTGCCTGTGGTCGGGATTGAACCGGCGACTTTCAGCACCGCAGTCCATGACGCTATCCCCAGCGCTACGCCAGCAGTCGGTGTACGTGGTCAATTGCGGCATTGCTCCCTCTCCTGGAAAAACAGCGACCTGCTGTTATGTTCCCTGTGGAGCCAGCTGCAATGTCCTGGAACTTGACCTTGTCATGGGTCCTCTGTATGGCAGTTCAAGGGAATCCTACCCTTCTCCACCATTATCGACGTCAGACGTTCCTGTCGTGGCTTCATCAGTAACATTACTGTCCCTAGAGTCCTTGAACATTGTCCCTAGAGTCCTTGAACATTGTCGCCTACCTGCTCTTCAGGATTGTAGTAAGGCTTCATGCGCAGGACGACAACAATGTCTTATCTTTTTTGTCGTTTCGACAACGGCTCATAATCCTCAACTTCGTATGTGACATCTGAGAGGCGTCATATGACACGATATGAACAAAGTATCGCTTCAATAAGTTTTCTGACAGTCCCACCTTCCATACAGGTGTAAAAATCCATACAAGATCTCCTGGGCTGTACACAACAGGTCCGTGCCTGTCGTTATACCGCTGACAGTCCTTCTCCTGGGCGTTCAGTGTCCGTATGCGAGCCAGCTGTCTTGCTTCTTCGACCCTGATTATGAGCTTTTTCACATAGTTATCCTGAGTGAAGCCTGTGGTGTCTTGTCTTGCGGTATTGTAAGCAAATGTCACGACTGGCAGAACTGTATCCCAATCCTTCTGTTCAACATCGACGTACATCGACAGTATATCGGCTAACGTCTTGTTAAAACGTTCCGTAAGACCATTTGTCTGAGGATGGTATGCAGTTGTCATTCTGTGGACAATGTCGCACCGTGACATTACCTCTGATTCTAGTTTTGACTGGAATACTTTTCCAGATATCATGACACATGGTGCTTCTGCTGTCGACACAGGTTTGGTGACAGCGTAGTGTGTGAGGTAGTCAGTGCAGACTATTATCCATCGATTACCGGTTGTCGACCTTGGAAACCTACCTAAAAGATCGATCCCAACTCGGTGGAATGGAGCTGCTGCCGGCGGAATCGGTACGAGATGTTCAAATGTTTGTAAAGCTTATGGGACTTAACTACGGGGTCATCAGTCCCTAAACTTACAAACTACTTATGAACTACTTACGAACTAGGACGACACAAATATCCATGCCCGAGGGGGGATTCGAACCCCCGACCGTAGTGGCCGTGCAGACCGTGACTGAAGCGCCTCAGTCCCCTCGGCCACCGTGGCCAGCAGTACAAGATGCCCTGGAGGTAATTGCGGTACATTGTTCCGTCGCTGGCACTCTTTACAGTAACTCACATAGTGCTTGACAGATCGGTAGAGCCTTTACAGTAATACCAGTCTGATTCTGTCTAGGGTCTTCACGAATCCTAGCTGACCAGATATTGGAGCATCGTGGAAATATTTGAGAATAGCTGGCTGGAGATGAGGTGGAACGACCAGTAGCCAGTGGATCGTAGTTGCTCTTATACAATGTTCCGTTTATAAGTTGGAACTCTCCATTGGTCGGTTCTCCTTTCTCCAAGGCCTCTATCGTTTTCAATAGTGCTGGATCTTCCCTCTGTTCAACTGTAACGTCATCTAATTCAGTGAAGGATGAAATTTCATTCATGCTGTTCTGTTCCTCTAATGGATTCCTCGGAAGGTAGTCGGCATCCTTGTGTTTGCACCCGTTCTTGAATACCACTGTGACATCGTACTCTTGGAGTCTTAGTGCCCATCTTGCTAGTCGACCTGATGAATCCTTCAAGCTAGTCAGCCAACACAAAGAATGGTGCTCTGTCATGATGGTGAATGGTTTGCCAAATAAATACGGCCAGTACTTGTTGATAGCCCAGATAACTGAGAGACATTCTTTTTCAGTTTTAGAGTAGTTTATCTCGGACTTTGAGAGCACTCTTGATGCATAGGGTATCACTTTTTCAGCACCTTCCTGAACTTGTACAACCACTGCACTAATCCCAAATCCACTGGCGTCTGTGTGAATTTCCATTTCTGCATTCTCGTCGTACAAGGCTAGCACTGGTGCGGAAGTTAAAACCTCCTTAAGTGCCCGGAAAGCTCTTTCTTTGGTCTCATCCCAGTAAAACTTGGCGTCTCCCTGCAGAAGTTCTTGTAATGGACGTGCCTTGTTACACAATCCTTTTATGTAACGTCAATAGTATGAGCACGAATGTGCTGAGGAGTTGGAAATTCTGTGACTGCCGTTACTTTATCTGGATCAGGACGGACACCATCTCCAGTGACTAGGTGCCCCAGGATTTTTATCTCTTTGGCAACGAAGAGGCACTTCTTTGGATTGAGGCGAAGTCCTGCAGTCTGAACACACTTCAACACAGTTTACAGGCGACTCAGATGTTCTTCAAACGTTTTCGAGAAAACGACAATGTCATCTAAATAGCAAAGACACGTCATCCACTTAAGGTGTCGAAGCAAGTTGTCCATCATGCGTTCGAATGTGGCTGGAGCATTACATAATCCAAATGGCATTACTTTAAATTCATAGAGGCCGTCAGGTGTAATAAAAGCCGTCTTCTCCCTGTCAGCTTCCTCAACCTCGATTTGCCAGTAACCTGTCTGCATGTCCATAGTTGAGAAATATGTAACTCCTTTCAAGCAGTCTAAGGTGTCGTCAATGTGCGGCAATGGGTAGACATCTTTCTTTGTGATTCTGTTCAGCCGCAGATAGTCGACACAAAATCGCCACATGCCATCCTTCTTCTTTACGAGGACCACCGGAGACGACCAAGGACTCTCCGAAGGTTGAATAATGTCATCCCGCAACATCATCTTCACTTCCTAACGAATTATCCATATTTCAGCTGGTGACACTCTATACGAACGCTGGCTAATTGGTGGATGATCCCCAGTATTGATACGGTGCTTTATTGTGGGCCGTTTCGTCTGACTTTTCTCCTGCTGAGGTGTGAATCCACTCGAAAATTGGCGTAGTATACCTAACACCCGCTGGCGTTGTTCCTTGGTCAGTCCAGGCCCTTTTGGCAGTTCCATGTTTGTTTCCTCCAGCGTGTTGTTTGTACTAACAGCAAAAAAATCTTCAAATGTTTGTAGAACTTATGGGACTTAACTACGGGTTCATCAGTCCCTAAGCTTACAAACTAGTTATGAACTAGCTAAGACTAAGGACGGCACAAATATCCATGCCCGAGGGGGTATTCGAACCCCCGACTGTAGTGGCCGTGCAGACCGGCAGACCGTGACTGGAGCGCCTCAATCCCCTTGGCCACCGCGGCCGGCTACTTACAGCAGGGCATGGGTCTTCAATGATGATGTTGAGCTCACCGTCCTGGATTGGTTCAGCTGTCCTGATACACATTCCCTTGGGGATAAGTTGTGACTGCTCATGACAATTTGTGATCCAAATCTCACCTCGACCACCGGTAATGCTTATGATAACCGCTGTTATGTAAATTTCTTTTGTGAGTCTGACAAACTTTTAACTATCAACAAGAACTTCACAGTCTAACCGGTCATCTGTGTTTGTGACTGCAACTCTCCTCATTGTCAACAGCGATATCGTCACATTTTCAATGACAAATAACTTCCCAGAAAATTCTGTATTACATGTATCCGTCGGAACGACTTCCTCAATTTGCATCTCAGATATTCCACAGTCAATGATAGCTTGGGATGCTTGAAGGAAGTCCCATCCGAGGATGACATTATGACTACATTCCGTTAAAACGACAAATTCAAACGGCTGGGTCCTGTTGCTGATAGTTATTCTTGCAAAACAAGTTCCTGCTGGCTGGACGTATGTTCCATTTGTGACCTTCAGCACAGTTGCCCCCATATCACAAAACATTGTCTTCTTTAGTGTGCGGCAGTAATTATCCAACAGTACAGAGAAAGAAGCTCCTGAATCAACCAGTGCCCGGACAGATTGGCCGTCGATTATGACGTCGATGAGATTCCCTGACATCTTAGCGACAGTCGTCCATGGAGGATTTTCATCTGCGGCGGCCTCACCTCCGTAGATGGTCGCCTCGCTTAGTTTTCCTGGGCATGGCGGCGAGGGGAGCGGCTGGTACCTCTGTAAGGCGACGGTGACTGGCAGCGGCGAGTCGGGGAGTGACCTCGTCCAGGGTACAGCGATGGACTTCTTCCGATTGGTCGACTGAATTCATTAGCAGGTGACTGCCTGGGATAGAACTGCTCCAACGGCTAACGTCTTGTGGCAAAATAATCGTCGAATACTCGCCTCATCTCTCTGCAGTAGTAGACGACATGTTCAGAGCGCCCACAGTGGAAACACAGTGGTGTGTTATCTTCTGTCCTCCAGACGTCTGTTCTTCTGCAGGGCGTCATAGTTACCGGGGGAGTTGGTTGTTGTCGCTTCGGCCGGTTCATGGGCTGCCGTTTGGCGGCTGCAGCTAAGTCATAGCAGGGCGACGCCACTCTTCACGTCGGGTGCAGACATGAGGTTATGTCTGAAATACCTCTTCCTCAGCGACCTTGGCTCTCTCATGACTTATAGGGCTTACATCCATGGCCATAATCTGATGCTCGCCTGGTCTAACAGTCCCGGTTGCCATAAATTGTTGTAATTCTTCTCTCACAATTTGTCGTGCGAGAGAAGCGAAGTCATGCTGGTCTTCCACAACGGCCATAGGGACTACATTGGGGAGTCTGTCATACTTTTTGCGTCCAACCCTCCTTTGTTGAATCTCTCAATACACTGGCACCATTTAATGAACTCTTCTGTCGTAGCAACGTCTTTTATCAGAAGAGCTTCGTACATGTCTTCTGCAATACCCTTCATCAGGTGCGTGATTTTGTCCGCCTCAGTCATGTTCGGATTGACTATGTTACACAGGGCCAAAACATTCTGTATGTACGATTGTGTCGGCTCACCAGGTCGTTGGGCCCGGTTCTTCAGTTGTTCTTCCGCCGAGCGGATTTGTCGCTGTCGGTCTCCAAACGTCTTCTTAAGTTCCGCCTGGAACGTTTCCCAGTCATTCAGTTTGTCTTTGTTGTTCTCGAACCATTGCTGTGCTGTTCCGTCCAGGTAGAAATAAACATTGGCCAAGCACATTGTATGATCCCACCTGTTGTACGTGGCGACTTGGTCGAATTCTTTTAGCTATTTATTGGGATCCTGTCCAGTGTCTGATGTGCAGCTGGCCTACCGTTGATTTCGTGACCATGGTTCTTCCAATGATATGGACTTTCGGAAGGATGCACTCGGTATATCCCTTGTATTCCGGTTCTAGTCCGTGTAAGCGAAGGCTTCTACGTTGCCTAATTGGAGCCACGGTGGTGCAGCTGTTGCACAGGGTACCTGGCGCCTCCACCAAACAATGTCACGTTGAAATGGGAGCAGGCTTGACTTCGAAGACAACTGAACACAGTATTTATACTGCAAGCTGGTTTATTACGAACTCAACATACATGCAGCACTAACCACCTCTCGGGCAGAGTGCTCTGCTATTTATACACAGACAGAATTTACCAGAAATTAGAAGAACAGTTAACATAAGGAACAAGTAGAATTTACTAGTGAACATAAGAAAGATGTAGAACATTCTGGAATTGTTAATTACAAATAAATAAATTTTTGTCGGTGATCAGGATTGAACTGGCGACTTTCAGCAGCGCAGTCCGTGACGCTATCCCCTGCGCCTTGACGGCAGTCGGTGCGTGTGGTCTCTCGCGACAATATGTAACAATGCAAAAAGAAGATGAACTGATTTCAGAATGAAATAAACTGGGGGCTGTATATGTTTGTTGGTTTACGCTAGTCCCAGGAAAAATTTGGTTAACTGTTTGTGTTGTTTTAACTTTCTACGCAAATGGATACGTACTAGTACACTATTTACGTGCCTCATTTCAAATGCTTAAGCTCTAAGCGCCACACGTTACCAAGTATACTTACGTACGCCGACAGCAACTCATATATGAGACTTGAGTGAATAAACATTCCACCAGAGCCACACTCCCAGCCAGATGAACAGTGTTCAAAGCTTTCTGGAATGAACTAGATAGTTGGCTTTCGAAAAAGCGGAAATTTAGCACCTTGTCAGTAGTTCCAATTCACACTGTCTATCATGTAACGAACGTCATGGACCTTCAGAATATTTCACAATGTATTTCTAATGGGGGCATTCACACTGTCCTTGTGCAGCCTCTCCTAGAGAGAGTAAAGGCGCAGTATGGTGCGGCGCCCTTTGATTTATTAATTGTTTTAGAAATCATGTCAGCTCGGTGATTGCCCTCAGACCCCCCCCCCCCCCCCAACCCTGCCCCTGACCATGATCCTGGATAGTGGATACGTCGACGTTTACTCGGTTTACATGCATATGCGTCTTATTAATCTTTATTTTATTATAATACTTTATTTTAGTGGTACTTTCCAAATATTTCATGACCACTTAAATATTTTTCTCAATTGAGTGTTCTCCTAAAGGCAAGGCCGAATATCTGTACCGAAAAATAGTTTATGTTTTGTAATATTGTAACAGTAAAAACTAAAGCGAATTGATTATTTCAATCCGTCACTGTTCGTCACTTCAATTCGCCTATCCCAATACCCGATGTTGAAAGTTAGTGTATGAGTTGTGATCTGTTAAGTAGAAAGTCATACTGCAGTTGAAACAACTACTTCGAATTGGAGACTTTCCTGTCGATACTGCCTACATCGATGTACCCACAAACTCTAGAGACTGTTGCGAAGAAACAGAAATGTCTGCAAGATATAATCTTTGAGCCAAAAATTGTCCATAGTCGTCTGCATGGTTGTGAATGTTTACTAGTTCATTGTTGATTTGTTTTATAATTTCGTAATTGATTTGTGTGTTACAGGTATGCTTTTCGATGTAAAATTCTGTATTGAACATATTTCTACGTAACATTGCCTGAGCACATGACGCAATAAATTCACTTCATTTTATGGGTATTATATCATCAGGGTGTACGTTTGGAGATGGGAAATACTGTAACTGCTGCCCAAGTGGCGGCTACACAAATAACTGGGCCGTATGATACGAAGAGTTCGGTGCAGTCAGATGATTTCAAAAAATCCGCACACGTATATGACAATCCGCCAGTTGGTTGTCCCATGCATAAGGAGGAAGACAGGAAGGTATGTAGTAGGTTCCCTTCCCCTAAGTCAATAGCAAAACTATGTTAATCTGTTATTGAAATGTTGCATTTATGTTTCAGCCAACAGTATCGGAATGCCCAGTGAACCACAGTAACTTGGATGGTGATATCAATCCATTAAACATGGTTAGTATACAAAGGGCATGATTTTATAATTTATTAACCGTAAAAGAAAGTAGGCCTAACTCGCATTTTAACAGTTGATGATGCTAAAGGCTATTCTGGATTGCAGTTATTTTTAAATACTGTCTTTTTCTTTTTAATAATAATGCATTTTGTTGTGTAACTTTTTGCTTCATTAGAATTATACGTAGTCTGATATTATCCAGTCCTGATATTGTGCAATTTAAACGTACATTGTGTCACGTTAAGTCAGTATCTATTGAATCAAGATGAAACATTACATTTTTTGTGTGTCACCATTAATGGGTATTTATTTCGCAGTTTCTACCCAATTGTGGTATTCTTTCCTTCCTCCGTTATGTAGTACTTTATTCATTCACCAGTTCATTTAATTTGATAATGATTGTATTAGTAGCCTGATTTGAATTTACTTACAATAATAATTGCATTTTATGGGCAGTGGAGGATTTTGTAGAAATTAAATGATGTAGGGACGGTATGGTTACTTTCTACCTGTTGACTATTGGGCAGAAAACTAGAGAGCATGTCATATCAATATAACATTTGATGAATTGTGAAGTCTGCATTGATTTTTGTGTATGCCTGCACTTCAAGGATGATGGTTTTATTCTCCCCCCCCCCCCCCCCCCACACACACGCACACACACCTTTCCCACAACAGCCAGTATGCTAGAGGGCCATAAAGTGCCTACACTCCCAGCTACAAAAAGTGCCAAGCTGTATATTATGTCTTAAAATGAGTGTTCTATCGAATTAAAACTTGTGCAAATATTTTGCCACCATGTAATTTGTAAATTCTGGATTTTTAGCTGTCTCATTGGTGGTGGTATACAATGTTGACCACAGATGCTGAATGCTGAGAAATTAGTTTACCAGTTGTGAGGAAGACAATCAGATTCTGTCGTCTGTTGAAAAACTAGCGCAGCAAAAAATAAATCTATCACAATAAATTCTGTTTTTTGTATATATTTTTGCCACTACAGTACATTTACAACACATTCGCAAGACATAACTAAAGACATGGAATAATAAATTAACAAGGAATATGTGCAGCATCGTTATCAAAGAATAATTTGCTAAGCACCGCAAAAATATTGATCACATTTCCAACACTCCCCCTTGAGCAAGATTTTTCGGCATTATATATAAAGTCCCATCAATTAAGCCATACTGTCTTACAATTTTCTGGAATCTCTCCTTGGTTTTGTTAATAAATCAGCCAACATTTCTTCAGAGCTTAAGTATTTCACTTCAATATTCTTCTTGTCAATGTGATCCCTGATGATATAGTGTCTCACATCTATGTGTTTTGTTCTAGCACTTGTTACATTGTTTTTGGCTAAATTAATGGCTCCCTGATTATCACAATAAATTGTTGTTGTCCTTGAATTAATATCAGCCTCAATTTCATTCATTAAGTTTTTGAGCCACAAAGTTTCCTGTACAGTAGTAGATAAAGCAGTATATTCTGCCTCTACTGTACTTTATGCCACAGTTCTTTGCCTTTTACATATCCAGGGTGTTAAGCCTCCCATCAGTTTTAAACTGCTTGTAGAGATAGTGTCGCCGGCCACGGTGGCTGAGGGGACTGCGGCGCTTCAGTCACGGTCTGCACGGCCACTGCGGTCGGGGGTTCGAATCCCCGCTCGGGCATGGATATTTGTGCCGTCCTTAGTTGTAGCTAGTTTATAAGTAGTTTGTAAGTTTAGGGATTGATGACTCCGTAGTTGAGTCCCATAAGCTCTACAAAGATTTGAACATTTGATAGACTGTCTATCTTCTAATTCATTACCCCAGTCTGCATCACCATAACATTCCAATTCTTCATTACCTTCTTTACAATGGATTAATTTTTAATTTACAGTTCCCTTTAGATAGCTGAAGATCCTCTTCACTGCTTTCCAATATTTTTCTTTAGGATTACTACAGAATCTGCTTACAACATTTGTTGCAAAATCAATATCTGGCCTTGATGTGTGAGCTAGATATAAAAGACTCCCTACAGCTTCCAAGTAAGATGTAACTTGATTATAATCAGTGTCTTCTTCATTTATCATCAATTTTATCCCAGGTTCCATTAGAGTTGAAATTGGTTTACAGTCTTCCATTCCAAACTTTTTCAAAATCCTTTTGCTATGTGCAGACTGAGCTATCCAAAGCTCGTTTCCGTTTCTCTGCTTTATAATTTTCACTCCCAAACATTGTTTTGCTTCACCTAGGTCATGCATATTAAACCTCTCTTGTACCCGTTCCTTGAAAACAGTCATTTGCTTATCATCTCTAGTTAAAATGAAAAAAAAAAAAAAAAAAAAAAAAAAAAAAAAAAAAAAAAAAAAAAAAAAAACATTTACCCAAATAGCCATTATAGTTAATTCTTGTTAACTTTTCCTAATATAAATACAGGGGTCTGCCTTTGACTGCTTCATTCCCATCTTAACTAATGTAGGATGCAAATACTTATTCCAACAGTACCCACTTTGTTTCGATCCATAGGTGCTCTTTTTAAGCTTCCAAACCTTTCCTTTATCTTTACAATATTTCTGAGCTTCCTTGGGTGGCATTACATAAATTTCCTCTTCTAATATTCCATTTAGATAAGCAGTTTTAACATCCATTTGATGGATTAATATATTTTCTTTCACAGCTAAAGCTAAAAGATGCCTTAGTGAAGAATATTTTACAACAGGTGAAAATGTTTCTTTGTAATCTATACCTTCCCTTTCATTACATCCTTTAACCACTAATCTTGTTTTATACTTTGTTGTTTCACTTCCAGGATTTTTTATACTAAATATCCATTTGTGTTTAAGGGTTTTTTCTTCTGTGGCATATTCACCCATTCATGTGTTTAATTTTGATTTAAAGATTGCAATTCTTTCTCAATTGCTTCTTTCCTATTTTTAGAATCTTTACTATTCATGGCTGCTTCAATCGTTTCTGGTTCATCATTGAAACACTGGGCAACATACATTTCATAATCAGGATACTTCTTTGGTTTCCTTGTATGAGAGGAATGTCTTACTTTATCTTCATCACTCCCTGCTTTATCTTCATCACATCTTGGTTCTTCTTCTTCCTCCTAGCTTGTCACTGTTGGCCCTTGATTAGTTTCTTCTTCCATTTGTCTCTTCTCCAGTACTTGTATTTTTATTTACACAAACAGTTGTACATTCCTTGGTTCTATCTTCACAATTTTCAAGAAATACAACATCTCTACTTCTTATTATTCATACAATTCAAAAAACGATAACCCTTTGATTCTTCACAATAGCCAACAAAAATATATTTCCTGGATTTTATATCCCATTTCTTTCTTAGTGGTTTAGGAATTTGTACCATAGCTGTACAGCCAAAAATTCTCAAATTACTTAAGTCTGGTTTTCTTCCTGTCCACACCTCATATGGATTTTTACTTTTATAGCAGTGGTAGGTGAACGATTTATTAGATACACTGCTGTTGATACAGCCTCTGCCCAAACTTTTTTTGCAAACCAGCACATCACTTAGCATACTCCTAGCTTTTTCCACTATTGTTCTCTTTGCTCGTTCTGCAACACCATTTTGTGCAGGGCTATATCGTATAGTGGTCTGATGTCTTATATCACCTTGCTTTAAACCACCTTCAAATCTATGATTTATGTATTCTTTCCCAGTATCAGATCTGACAATCTGTATTTTCTTTCAAGTTTGACTTTCCACCAAAATACGGAATTCTTCAAAAATATCACACACTTGTTCTTTAGAATTCAACAAAATAAACATGAATATACCTAGAATAATCATCAATAAATATAATAAAATAATTATTTCCCCCAATAGATTCACTCTCCATGGGACCACACACATCTGTATGAACTGTCTGCAATAATTCTTGAGTTTTACTGTTTTCCCACTATACATATCTCCCAAGGATCATTACACATACCATAGTCTTTAAACCTGTTGCAATGTCCTTTAATAATGACATACCTTTCCTATTTAAAGGCCAAGTCTCCTATGCCACATAACACTTTTGGCACTGTACACTGAATTACTTTCATTACTACTAACATTCTTAAGTGTCTAATTTAAAAATTCATTTTTCATTCCTTGCAGTTGCTACAATTTTACCACAACTGTCAATTATTCGAGCTCCATTTATATCAAAAATTACCTTGTTACCTTTCTTTACTATCTCACTAACAGATAACAAATTAGTGGTAACATCTTTGACATAATGCACACTTTGAGCAGTAATATTTTTTTTTTTTTTTTTTTTTTTTTTTTACCACAATACTAAGGTCAACTCTTCCAACAAGTTCACACTGCAATTTTGACCCGTCAGCTGTAGATATACTGATATTAATTGTATCCTTGACATCATACAATACAGATTTATTTTTATGTGCAGTGATGCCCCTGAGTCCAATATCCATTCTGTTTCTTCATTATCTCCTTTTTTAAAGAATAATGCATTGAAAGAACTTTACTTTGGTTCGAAGACTTCTCATGGTTATTGGAAACATACCTGTTACCACTAGTACTTATCTTTTCTTTGCACTGTGAAGCAGAATGACCCATCTTATGGCTTCTATAGCACTGGATTTGTGTCTTCTTTTTATTTTTAGAGTACAATGCTGATGCTGTTTCATCTTCAGTTTTATCTCTCACATCTTGTATTTTTGCCTTGATACTGTCACCTGTTATGGGAACACCAGAACTCTCTAACCCCATTATCATGGGAGTATATTTTTCTGGTAATCCAGCGAGTAATAAAGTACCAACCCACTTGTCAGCAATCTGGAAATCTATTTTTCTCAGTCTATGAGATGTAGATATTATTTTATTAACGTAGTCTTCCACATTTTTGCACTGATTCATTTGGGTGGTAATTAATTCACGGAGTAATCCTACTCTTCTAGCCAATCCGCTGTCTTCAAAAGCTTTTCTTAACTTGTTCCAGACTCCTTGCCCATTTGCAGTATTTCCAATGTGCATGTAATTTACCGGATCCACCAACAAAATTAATTTTGATTTGGCAAAAATGCAAACTGCGAATCGGTAGACTTTTAATGTACCATCTATTATGCCCCATAAATAATCTAATTGCAAATATGCTTCCACCGCAAATTTCCAGGTCCCGTAATTTTCACAACCTACGAGTCTTTCAATTTGTGGTATTTGTGCAGTACCCATTTTTTTTCCACGTTTGCGATCTATTTCGTTGAACAATTTAGCTTCACGCCTTCTTGTAATTTTTCGGATTACTATTTCATACTGGGCCCATAACCTGTTGAAAAACTAGCGCAGCAAAAATAAATCTTTCATGATAAATTCTGGTTTTTTATTGTATATATTTTTGCCACTGCAATACATTTCCAACACATTCACAAGATGTAACTAAAGACATGGAATAATAAATTAAGAAGGAATATGTACAGCATCATCATTATCAAAGAATAATTATCTTAGTACTGCAAAAATATTGATCACATTTCCAACACCGTCTAATAAATAATTTGTCTTGAGAATAAATACAATTCTTTTTGTCCGTAATAATAGTTGCAAGATGAAGTAGCCTTCATAAACTGTCTACTGGTTAAGATTAATTACTTGCTTTATGTGTAAATTGCCTCTGTATACATTTTCACAATAAGTAAGAGATTTTAAAATTGTTACACCAAAAGGAAAAACTGTTGAACACTTTTATTGTAATTTCGGCTAATGGCATGTAAGTAGAGTCACAAATCACACACATTCACATTGTGCCCATAAGAGCATGAACATAAATGTTTGCATGTCCTATTTTTGTGGTCTTCAGTGTGGAGAATGGTTTGATGCAGCTCTCCACCCTACTCTATCCTGGGCAAGCCTCTTCATCTCTTCGTAAGAACGGCAACATACATCCATTTGAATTTGCTTACTATATTCATCTCTTGGTCTCCCTCTGCGATTTTTACCCCACACACTTCCCTCCAATGCTAAATTGACAATTCCTTGAAGTCTAAGAATGTGTCTTACCAATTGATCCCTTCTTCTAGTCAAGGTACACCAGAAATTCCTATTCAGGGTAAAATTTTAAGGCACTTGTCGCCGGACTCCAGTGCTTATGTTGGCAACAGATGAACAATGAATTGTAGAATTGCGTTAATATTTTTCATGAGCTACAGAGCAAATGTTGTTGCTGCTAGTGAAACTGTACCTGCTGTGTGGTTGACAGGTTCTTGTGTGTACCCTTGTCCACTCAGAAATTTTTTTTTGTTCTATTGATGTTGTCAAGATAAAACATTTATTGGTCATCTGAGTTGCCGACATTATCATTCGTGCCAACATAACTAATGAAGCCCAGCGAAAAGCATTGTACAATTTAACCCTGTTCATTACCTCCTTATTAGTTGTAACATGATCCACCCACCTAATCTTAAGCATTCTTCTGTAATACCATATTTCAAAAGCCTCTATCCTCTTCACACTGTTTATCATACATGTTTCACTCCCATACAAGGGAATATTCCACACAAATGCCTTCAGAAAGTACTTCCTTATGCTTAAATTAATATTTGATGTTAAAATTTTTTTTTTCAAAAACACGTTTCTTCCCACTGCCATTCTGCTTTTTATCTTCTCTGGACTGTGATTGTCATATGGTAATTTACTGCCCAAGTAACAAAACTCATTTACACCTTTATTGATTCGTTGCCTAATTTAATTCCTTCAGCATCGCCTGATTTTCTAGGACTGTGTTTCATTACCCTTGTTTTGCTATTGTTAATGTTCATCTTATACACACCTTAAATCACACTGTCCATTCCATTCAATTGCTCCTCCAGGTCCTTTGCTGTCTCTGATAGAATTGCAATGTCATCAGCAAAACACAATGTTTTTATTTCTTCACCCTGAACTTTAATTCCTTCTCCATATTTTTATTTGCTTTCCTTTATAGCTTGCTCAATGTACAAATTGAATGACATCGGGGAAAGGCTACAACCCTGTCTTACACCCTTCCCATCCTCTGCATTCCTTTCGTGCCATTCAACTCTGATAACTGCTATCTGGTTTTTGTGCGAGTTGTGAATAACCTTCTTGTTTCTATATTTTACTCCTGCTGATTTCAGAATTTGAAAGGGTGTAGTCCAATCAACATTGTCAAAAGCTTTCTCGAAATCTACAAAAGCTAGAAATGTAGATTTGCCTTTCCTTAATATATCTTCCAAGATAAGCCATAAAGTGAAGATTGCCTCCCGCCTTCCTACAGTTCTCCTGAATCCAAAATGGTCTTACCCAAGGTTGGCTTCTACCAGCTTTTCCATCTTTCTGTGAGCCGGCCGCGGTGGCCGAGGAAACTGAGGCGCTTCAGTCACGCTCTGCACGGCCACTACGGTCAGGGGTTCGAATCCCCCCTCGGGCATGGATATTTGTGCCATCCTAGTTCGTAAGTTGTTTGTAAGTTTTGGGACTGATGACCCCGTAGTTAAGTCCCATGATATTTACAAACATTTGAACATCTTTCTGTAAATAATTCGTGTTAAAATTTTGCAGCCATGACTTATTAAACTGATGGTTCTGTAATTTTTGCATCTGTCTGCACCTGCTTTCTTTGGAATGGGGATTATTACATTTTTCTTAAAGTCTCAGGGTATTTCCCCTATCTCATACATCTTACGCACCAGATGTAATAGTTTAGTCATGGCTGGCTCTCCCAGAGACTTCAGGAGTTCTGAGTGAATGTCGTCCACTCCAGCGGTCTTATTTTGACCTATGTCTTTCAGGACTCTTTCAAATTCTTCTCTCAGTATAGTATCTCTTATTTCATCTGCATCTGCTTCCTCTTCCCTTTCTACAGTATTATCTCAAAGTTCATTTCCTTTGTAGAGCTCCTCTACATACTCTTCCCACCTTTCAGCTTTGCCTTCTTTGCTTAGAACTGGTTTTCCATCTGAGTTCTTTATATTCATGCAGCTGCTTTTCTTGTCTCCAAATGTTTATTTTATTTTCTTGTTAGAAGTATCTAATTTTCCTACATTCTTCTACAGGCTTGCATTTGCCTTCTAGGCACTCCTGCTTACCTATTTTAAACTTCCTGTCAATCCTATTTCTTAGTTGTCTGTACTTGATTTTTCCTGTTTCATTACTGCATTTTTATATTTTCTCCTTTCATCAATTAAATTTAGTATTTCCTGTGATAGACAAGGATTTTTTTGTAGGTCTGGCCTTTCTACCTATTTTGTCCTCTGCTGCCTTCACTATTTCATTTCTCAATGTTTCTGTCAATTGTTGCCTAACACTCCCTCTGAAATTCCCAAGAACTTCAGGCTTCAATTTATCCAGGTCCCATCTCCTTGTTTTCCTTCCTTTTTGCAGTTGTTTCAGTTTCAGCCTACAGTTCATGACCAACAAGCTATGATCAGAGTCTATATCTGCCCCTGGATATATCTTACAGTTTCAAACCTGGTTCTGGAATCTTTCTTACCATTATAAAATCTATCTAGTACCCTCCAGTGTCTCCACGTATATAACCTTTATTTATGATTCTTAAACCAAGTGTTCTGATTAAATTATGTTCCGTACAAAACTCTACCAGGTGACCTCCTCTTTCATTCCTTTTGCCCAGTCCATATTCACCTATTTTTCCTTCCCTTCCTTTTCCTACTACCGAATTCCAGTCTCCCATCACAATTAAGTTTTCCTTTCCCTTTAAATGTGTGAATAATTTCCTTTACCCCCTCATACATTACTTCGATCTCCTCATCGGCAGAGCTAATGGGCATATAAACTTGTACTACTGTGGTCGTCGTTGGCTTTGTGTCTATCTTGTCTTTGATAATGCGATCACTGCTCTGTACCTAATGTCAGCCTATCCATTTCCCTTTTTAAATTTTCTAACTTCCGTACCCGATTAAGGGATCTCATTCCACACTCTGATCCGTAGTCTGCCAATGTTGTCTTTCCTGATGATCCCATCCTCCCGAGTAGTCCCCACCCTGAGATCCAAAAGGGGGATTATTTTACCTCCGGAATATTATACTTGAGAGGATGCCATCATCATATTTTCATACAGTAGAGCTGCATGTCCCCGGGAAAAGTAATGGTTCTAGTTTCCCCTTGCTTTCAGCTGTTTGCAGTAACTGTGTGGCAAAGCCACATTAGCTGATGTTACAAGGCCAGCTCAGTCAGTCATCCAGACTGTAACTACTGAAAAGGCTTCTGCCCCTCTTCAGCAACCACACATTTGTCTGGCCTCTCCACAGATACTGCTCTGTTTTGGATGTACCTATGGTATGGCTATTTGTATCGTTCAGGCACGCAAGCCATCGCACCCTGTCAATGTCTGTGGTTCATTGGCATGGTCCTATACGATTAATTTTCTGGTGACTATTATATATATACAAAGGCCATTGAGACTGTTCAGAGGGAAAGGTCTTTAATCCTAACCACCCAGGGTTACGAGAACAATGTCTCTTGCATAATGCAACTAAAATAATTATTTTATCTTACGGTGATGACAATTACAGAAAGAGACATAAACATACTTGATAAGCAACATTATAATCAACAGAACACTAGAAAATCTTTAGCAACATGTTAATATTCTTAGGAACCTGAACCATGTAGAATGATATGAAAATTGTTTCCTCCAGACCTTGAAGTAAAAAAAAAAAAAAAAAAAAAAAAAAAAAAAAAAAAAAAACTAATGCATCTATAAAGGTGCAAGGTTATGTGAAAGAAACATAAAATGTGTTGGTATATTCTGTGGAAAAATACAGTGAATTTTATTGTATACTTCATACTACCACGGGACTGACTAATGTAGATGTCCCCATCCATTTCCAGTGTTATCTCCTTTGATTGCTGAGCTGGTAAGAAAAATTTTAACCTTAATATGATACCAAGTGAATCATTCTATACTTCCCCCAGGGCAATAATCTGATCAGATGCTGTGCTCTGTCTGTACCTATTTCCCTACCCACTGTAATACCTGTCCTAAGCATTCTCTTACCACTACCTATACCAATCCTGTAATGGGTGAGACATAACTATCAAATGGAGAGCTATGTGTGAAAAATGTTCTACACCAGCTGCTAGATGTGCGTACAGTTTTCGGCCTTTTACATTGGTATAATTACCATGAATTTTTAAGTCTCTCTCTCTCTCTCTCTCTCTCTCTCTCTCTCTCTGCTCAGGGCCATGTACTATGAAATGTGTATTTGTGAGAAGCATGTTGTTTTAGGGAATTAATTTGAATACTGCTTCACTAGTTCACTTTGATACCTAGAACTGAGCTTTGTTATAGGTCAGTATGACACATATTCAAATTAACCTAGACTGTTGGTTACCATACAGACACGAAAAAATGTTATGTCCTTGTTTCTGTTGTGCCTTAGGACACCATAGCATACACATAACTACTTTAAAGGACAAAGTAGAAAGAAGTACATGGGATTTAGTTAAACCATATTAGGTTGTGTAACTGATTGTGGCCACTAATCCATCTAACAGAAAAGGCCTTGAAGCTGAAGATAACAACTGACTGATTAGTGGATTTAATGTTGATAATAAAAGATTATTAGTGTGTGTTGCCAATGCTGCTAAGGCTTGTTAGTGAAGTAATGTAGTTTTAACTCATAGCTTATCTCCTATGTACCGGTATGACATTGAAGGATGCGATCCCACCTGTCTGTTCTGACTCATGTGATGTCAACGTGGCAGCAGTGACTATAAACTCCTAGCCAATATGGCAATCAAAACAATCATGAAACACACCGACACATGCACTTATCATGTGAAAATTAACATGAATCCAATAAAATTACACTAAAGGGACAATGGTATGAATATGACAGTTTTGGGTGGGGACATTCTAAGTGGAAATAAATGAAAGACAATCCAGAAAATACAAACACACACACACACACACACACACAAATAAATAATGACAAAACACACAAAAACTTCAATGTACCTTTAATACACCTCAAATGATTCTAAACAACCCCACCAGAAACAAAAGTAAAAATGGTATCACATACAGCTCAAAAGTAGTATGCAGCAGCCCAGAAACACACACACAGCTTCAAAAATTGATTCTAGAATTTTAACTTCATCCATAGAATTAAAAGTCCGCAGAACCACAACTTGAAAACTTGCATGTTTTCCTGATATTTGCAATCTAACCCTAGTGATGTAGCTAAAACTAGTTAATAACATTTTTCTTCTTTTTCCATGGTTGTTTCCTTTATGTGTATACGGTACTGTACTGTCTATGAACCTTGACTGTGTTCTACAAACTGTGTCCAGGCTGATCACCTGCAGCTCTCCATGCTCTATAAACAGTATTCAAGGTTGTGGTCTGCTAGTTCAGGGAGGCTTTGCTATGTTTGAAGTTCTTCAGTACCTTCAGGCTCCGTTTGAATTTTCACATTTTTTTATGATAAGTTAATAATAAAAGTTAATGAGATACTGAGTAGTTTATAATTTAATGTATGGGTACATGCAAAGCATCACACATCCATAGGCAGGTACCTACTGACAATTGAGAGTTGTGATATTTGTTTGCAGTTTAATTCCTACAAGTTATGTTTCAGTGAACTTGGGTAGGAACATGTTATTAAAGTAAATAAATTCTTGAATCGCCAAGTATCTGGAAAGGAAGTGACATGAGACAGGAATAATGCTGTGGGTGGGAATAGACAACAGCGCAAGAAACAGTCTGGTGGTTTTAACAGTATTACATTTATTGACGAAGTTCATGTGGTGTATACACAACTACATCAACTAACACAAATTGGATGCAAAATGCTGCCGAGAACTCAGAGCACTACTTGTGAAATGAGTGAAGCTGGTCCTGTAGCAAGCCAATCAATGTTGGATGGGAGCTGTTAGTCTGCAAAGCAGGCACCCTCACAGCACTGTTGCCAGCAGTGCAAATTTCATACGCAGCAGGTGTTCAGCCTGTGGTGTACAGTGGCACTTCACAACATCCCACCTCCCTCTCAGGAAACTGCAGGTGGAGCTAAACAGTGGTGGATGGAGTGGTGGGCGATCCTGAAAAGAGAGCAACATAATGGCCAAGGGAGTTGACTAGGTGACTGAGCGGGAACATGGGCATCACCCATAGATCATGGACTGCCATCAGCTCATCTTCATCTTCAGATGAATTGAGGTGCAAATCACTGAACATCCCACCCAGGTGAAGCCTTCTGCCCGTAGTACCCAGGGCAGGCCACATCTTCATGTTGTCAATGCAGGGGATGCCCCTTGCTGGTACTCCTGTCACCACAACCTTCAGAGACGAATCTGACACCCCTCAGGGGCTCAGCATTAATTTGCTGAGTACGGGCTTGGCGAACCCGGGGTCCTGAGCTGTGGGCTGTGTTGCGCCAACAGTCCGCTACACCGTAAGCTCTGTGCGTGCATCAATGACCATCGTTCGGCACGACGGTGGAATGTTGTACGTTTCAGAGCCCGGGTCGCGAGGACGGTACAAACCTCTATAAAAAAAAACTCAATCTCAAGGTGTGCTACATGCCGAGGAGACGCATGGCTGTTGAGGTTGAACAGCCGCTAGTGAGCAACCTCTGAGGAACCTGCCGCACCTCAGTTGTATAAGACTTACCCAGGCAAGTGGGGCTCTGCCTGGGTGGACCTCTTTTCCCTAGCTGCTCGTGGGATGGAAATGAAACGAGCAATAAATAGTGTGGGCGGTCGCAAAAATGCCGTTTCTAAGCGAGGAAAGCATACGTCCCTAAGACGTTCCCTTCTCTGGCTACGCCATAGGAAGAGTGCAAAGCTTTACTCAGTTCAGATCCATACTCGCCGCGATACCTTGTTTTTTCCCGGACTGATGGAGACTCTTTCTTGTCCACCAAACTGCAGTTCTTCGTTGACCACCTCGAGGACAAGTATGGTGAGGTGGAGTCTTTCTCAAAAATGAGGAGTGGGGCTGTTTTGATACAGACGGCAACCCCAGCCCAGTCCACGGCATTATTGGCCTGTGTCAAGCTGGGTGATATTCAGCGGCGTAGCTATCATAGGGCTAGGCGGGGCAGTGCCCCAGGGCCCCCGAGATCAAGGGGCCCCTCGGCCTCCGTAAGCAAAGTTTGGAAAAAGTTACAGTAGAGCGTCGTTTTTTAAAATTTTATTCATTTATTTATTACCTTCCCACCCTACCGTCCATCAATTCCCCCTGCCGTCAAACTAAGCTTTTAACAGCAGCCGCACCGGGCCACAGGGTGACGGAACATTGCTTCTAGTGGGGCCTGCCGACAGGGCAAGCCGACAGTCGCTGAGTACAACAATCGGCACACTCCAGTCAGCAGAAGTAGCTGCAGCATCAAAGCTGTCCACAGCGCCTTCCAAGTGATGCGGCGTGCCGCTCGGCGCAATGAGAAGGATCGCGCGACTCCAAATACTGTATAAATACATCTACTGTACAGTGCTTCTTATTGACAAGTAGAAGTGTTCAGTTCGATTATACGAATAATCAGTTTTCCGAACATCCATGTCCCACAATTACACTTCGGATAATCGACGTTATACTGTATATAATATTTTAGCTGAATGAAGGATTTTCGACTTTTAACTTTTTGAACACTGCCAACAGACTTCAAACGCACGAAGTGAAATCCAAAAATTATTCCCATCTCAGAAAATAAACATAGAAAGGTATTGCTTGTCGGCTACGACGTGCACCCTGCCACCTCCTCAATTACTAGCAGTGTGTGACAATACTGTTCTTGGTTTGATTCGCGGCAGGGGGCCATATTTTCGTGGTTGAATAAAACTTCATTGTTGATTTTTATTAGCTTCTGCCTGCGACTTCATTCACCTAGTATGGAGCAACTTCGAAAACTATTCCAAGTTAGTTTTATCTGTATGACCTACCCAGGTCCAACTCTATCCCTCTCGAAAATTTCATCCAAATCCACTCAGTAGTTTCTGCTTGAAACCACAATTAACTTTCACAGTTATAATTATATTAGAGAGTACAATTAAATATTATCTGCTGCGTGACACACAGTAATTTACTTAAGAGTAGGTTTGCCTTATTATGTCTTCCAGTAAGCGGTAAGGACCTGATGAAGTAGTATTGCATCTGTATAGTTCATAGGCGCCGATTACGGGTATGCTCGGTCGCTCAAGCATACATCAAAATTTGAGTGGGTGTGCTCGGCATACCCCACTGAAAATTTTGGTATTATTTTTTTCTTTACATTATATTTCTTGATTGTAATTAAATTCGACTCTCGTTCCATTGATGGGCGGCTGTTTTTTGTAATATACCGCTGTAAAAAGATTATCTAAAACAAATAGGTAATTGAATTTGTAGGCATTAAAATTCATGTTGACATGTGAGTGAAGTGATCATTTTCTAAATAGCCCGAATGTTAATGGAATGCTGCTTGTAAGTTCAATACCGTAAACTGAAGGCGGTAACCTTTAATTGTTGTATTAAGTAACTAGAAATGAAGTAGGTTTGGGACGACACTATGAAAATGTTTATACTACTAATTTAACGTTTATGTATTCTCTTAGAAGTCAATTGTCTTCAAGGAAACGTGTTAGTGTTAAGTCGTGACATTTTTCATCCTGTTTACTGAATTGGTGTGTCGTGTAACAATGGGTTGTAAACCTATTGGTATCGACAGACATGGTATGACAGCAGAAGTGGTTATGGACTATTTTCTTAATACTGTATAGAAAATAAATCTGCAGAAGAAAGAAGGCAGGAAGACCATCCGATGTTAGTTTTTGCGATAATGAACACAGTATTCACAATACAGGCACATCATTATCTGATATGCATGTCTAAAAAGATGAAATCTCTGAAAATGACTTCTGTATTTACTACAACGGGAAAACAGGTTCAAATGGTCGCAAAAGCCGCCCAGTACTTCTGGAACGTAAAACTGAAATTAATGGCTATTAATTTCTGTACTGCATGTTAAAAAATTACTTTTCTCCTTTTAGAGTTTAAAATGGTCCTAAATTAACACCAGATGAAGCAAAAAAGAAGAAATACTACTAAAATAAAACAAAATTATTACTTTGCCTTTGTACCTGGAATTGGAAAAATATAATAAAGATTTTCTTTTAGAAATACCTGTTGCGGGGTGGTGGGAGGGGGGCTGCAGGCCCGCAACCACCTCCCCCCTATTGGACACGCCACTGAGCATACCCCAAGATTTTCAAAAGTTGGCGCCTGTGGTATAGTTTTAGTTTAGACAGGGCCCCAACGTCATTTTTGCCCCGGGGCCCTTGTTGTAGTAGCTACGCCACTGGTGATATTCCTGTCAGTGTCACGCCCCACAAGACCCTGAATATGGTCCAAGGTATAATTTACCATCGCGGCTTATTGGCACAGTCCGATGAAGAGTTAAGGACCAACCTGGAACACAGAGGTGTTCACTTTGTCAGATGTATTTATAGGGGACCAAAGGAAAACAGAGTTACCACTGGTGCATTCATCCTGGCCTTTGAGGGCGATACATTGCCTGAGAAGATCAAGGTAATGATCTACCGGTGCGACGTCACACCGTATGTCCCGCCCCCTATGAGGTGGTTCAGGTGCTTCAGGAAGTTTGGGCATATGTCCTCCCGGTGCACTTCCAGCCCTGTGCGCAGGGAATGTGGATGTCCATCTCATCTGGACACTCCCTGCACCCCACCTCCCGTCTGTGTGAACTGTAACCAGCTGCATCCACCGTGCTCCCCGGACTATAAAGTCCTACACAAAGAAAGGAAAATTATGGAAATTAAGACGTTGGACCAGCTTTGGTACAATGAGGCAAGAAAGAAATATGAGCGACTCCATCCGGTGAATATGAATACCTCCTATGCTGTACTAACGTCATCTCCACACACTACAGGTATGACACCTACCAAGGTATCTCTTCCTCCTGTGGGCCCAAGAGGCAACAAAACTACCACTGCCCCCTCGTTAGGTGGGGGCGATACTCCACCTGCTGCTGCAGCACCTGTTGTGGGGACAAATTCCCCACAACCATTGGGGACACCAGCACCCAACCCCCAGAAGGATAAGCAACAGCCTCCTCCAGCACCTCTCCCTCGGAAGGGGTCCTTCGGGACGCTCCCTTCTGGGGAGTCCCAGGGTGTGCCAGGGGATCGCAGCCTTTAGCTGAAGGGTCCGAAGCCTGCTGGTCGAAGGGTTTCTTATCTTAGACGGTCCCTGATGCCACTCCTGTGAAGTCCTCCCAGCCCTTAACACCAAAGGGCCAGCGAGAGGGCAAAAAGGAAGTAAAGAAGAAGATGAACACAAAGGAGGACTCCTCGGCAATTCGGAAGGAACGCTCCATCACATCTTCGGCCTCTGAAGATGAGGTGGAGATCCTCGCGTCGCCTGAGAATCTTGCCATACTTGGGTCGCCAGAACCGATGGTTCCAGATCCTGCAGAGTCTATGGAGTTGCCAGCAGGTGCCCCTGCTGAATAACCATTTTACCGCTTAAATTATGGATATTCAGCACACCAAAAAAGAGATATTGCAGTGGAATTGTGGCGATATTTTCCACCATCTGGCTGAGCTGCGGCAATTACTCTGCCACTTCCCTGCTATTTGTCTTGCCTTGCAGGAAACATGGTTCCCTGTCGAGAGGACCCCAGCCCTTCGGGGCTATTTTAAGAACCAAAACGCCTACAACAGAGTTTCTGGCGGCGTCTGGGTTTATGTCCACACTTCTGTCCCCAGTGCTGCTGTGCCTCTGCAAACACCTCTAGAGGCAGTCGCTGTACGGCTCCGGTTATTACAAGATTTTACCATCTGCTCCCTCTACCTTCCACCAGATGGTGCCGTCTCTCCCGTAGACCTCGCTGCCTTGGTCGCCCAACTTCCCCCATCCTTTCTCCTTTTGGGGGATTTCAATGCCCACCACACTCTGTGCTCTGCCTTGTAAACACTGGTGCTCCTACCCACTTTAGTACAGCGCATGGTACTTATTCTTCAATACACTTGTCTGTCTGCAGCCCTGGCCTTCTTCCACATCTCACCTGGAGGGTCCATGACGACCTGTGTGGTACCGACCATTTTCCTATCTTCCTGTCGCTCCCACAGTGTTCGCCTGCTGGTCCCTCCATAGGGCTGACTGGCCAGCTTATTCCTCAGCTGCTGTGATATCCTCTCCCTTTCCGGCTGATGTTGATGCCGCCATTCAGCAGCTCACAGAGGCCGTCGTTTCTGCAGCCGAAAACTCTGTCCCCACCATGTCCGGTTCGCTCCGTCGTAAATCAGTGCCCTGGTGAACACCGGAGATCGCTGAGGCCATCCGGGAACGTCGACGAGCACTACAGCGCCACCGACGCCACCCTTGTATCGAACATCTCGTAGTCTTCAAGCGTCTCCGGACACGGGCCTGGCGACTGATACAAGAAAGTAAGAGAGATTTCTGGGAGAAGTACGTCAGCTCCATTGGTTCCCGCGCTTCTCCTTCCAAGGTGTGGTCGCAAGTTCGGCACCTCTTTGGGCACCGCCCACCGGCGGGAATTCAGCGTTCAGGGTATTCTCTGTACTGACCCTGTCGCCGTCGCTGAGCACCTGGCAGACTATTTTGCGCGCACCTCACAGACTGCTGCTTATGGTGCAGACTTTCGCACCCTTAAAGGGCGAGCAGAAAGCCATCTGATTTCATTTTGAACGCGACGTCGGGAACCATACAACGTCCCATTCACTGAGTGGGAGTTTGAAAGTGCCCTTGCTGCATGCCCAGATACCTCCCATGATCCCGATCGCATTCAGTCAGTTCCTCCGACACCTATCGGCGGACACCAAGAGCCAACTTCTCGCCCTGCTTAATCGGATATGGCTGGAGGATGTTTTTCCGTCCTCCTGGCGGGAAAGCATTATCATTCCGGTGATTAAGCCTGGGGCAGATCCAAAGGTGGCTGATAGTTACCGCCCGATCAGTCTCACCAACGTTCCATGCAAGCTCCTTGAACGGTTGGTGAGTCGGAGGCTCATGTGGATTCTCGAGGACTGCCACAACAGGGTTGGTTCCATCAAGGCCGCTCCACTATCGACAATCTTGTGTCACTGGAGTCGGCCTTCCGTACAGCATTTAGTCGCCGCGAACACCTGGTTGCCGTATTCTTCGGCCTGCGGAAAGCATACGACACTACCTGGCGCTATCATATCCTGTCTACGCTGTACGACTGGGGTTTACGGGGTTCACTTCCTATATTCATTAAGAATTTCCTGGCGTTGCGTTTTTTTTGGAGTTTGTGTTGGTTCTTGTTTTAGCTCACCTCATTGTCAAGAGAACGGAGTCCCACAGGGTTCCCTTTTTTTTTTTTAGTCGCTATCAATGGCCGTGGGGTCAGCGGTATCCACTTCCTTGTATGCCGATGACTTCTGCATGTATTGTAGCTCCACCAGCATCAGTGTTGCTGAACGTTGGTTGCAACTAGCCATTCGAAAGGCGTAGTCGTGGGCGTTTGCCCACGGTTTTCAGTTCTCTGCGTCGAAAACCCAGGTAATGCATTTCTGCCGACGTCGGGCAGTACACACTGAACCCAAACTTTATTTAGCTGGAGACCTGCTACATGTTGTAGAAACACACACATTTCTAGGCATGTTATTCAACAACCGTCTCACCTGGGTGCAACACCTTCGCCAGCTGAAACGACAGTGCTGGCGACACCTCAACATCCTAAGTTGTCTCAGCCACACCGTTTGGGGAGCCTCACGCCCAACGCTCCTGTAACTTCACAAGGCACTCATTCAGTCGCGCCTAGACTATGGCTGCATGGTCTACGATTCGGCCTCGCCTTCAGTACTGCGTTGGACCCGATTTTACATTGTGGTGTCCGTTTGGCGACAGGAGCTTTTCGCACAAGCCCAGTGACAAGCCTCCTTGTCGTACCTGGGGTCCTCCCGCCGGCTCCTTTTTCCAAACGCTGCACTACCTATCCCTTCACGACAGCCCAGGTCGGGTTACCCGATCTCGGTCCGTCTTCATATCCTTCTTTCGTCTCTCGCATCCTATCCACTACCTACCACTTTTCACTATTCCTTTCACACCCCTCCTTGGTCCATTCCTCGTTTGCAGCTCCGTCTGGACCTGTCCCATGCATCAAAGGCTTCTGTTTCTCCCATACATCTCCGTCACCAGTTTCTTTATAGATAACTAGCTTATATGCCCGTGCTTCGCAACGGTTGTTAAAGAAGGTCCTGTGTACATCATGGTTCTTTGGGTTCCGGACGTAGGTCAGCAAAAACACAATCCTTGTTGGATCTGTCTGTCAATAAAGTCAGTTCTCCTGGCCAAGATGTCAAATTTAAGTAGACGTCATTGTCGAAAATGATGAATGGTCATAAAGCTTTTCATACTAAAAGTGAAATTAATTTAAGTCCGTACTTCGGAACAATGTAAATTCGATGTTAGGTTGTGTTCATAAAGCTACACATTGCAACAGCAGTGCCAAAAGCGGCTGGCAAATTACATTTCTGAAAACGATATTGGATAAATGCGAATATTGATTTGTAACAGTTTTCACAAATATCTTCTTGAATAGGAATTTGGAATGAATTGTAAGACTGTGTGAATCATGAGACTCTATACAAAAGAGTTTCGCGTGAAAGTGCTGGTCATGATGAGATGTGACAACACTTGATGTATCTGATTCGGTAAAATTTTACTTTCTATCCTGGCGGCCTTGTGTTTTTATGTTGGCAACATCAATAACACGATATAAAATCGTTGCAAAGACGACCGAACCACATAGAGAGTAGATAAATACTGCTGTATGCTTGATTTCACGACAAAATATTTGCGCGTCCGCGATTGGTTTATGACGATGTCACATGATTCTCGTCATTCAACATCTGTTGCCAACATTATCACAGGGGGCCACTGGGTTATGAGTAGGACTACGTCGCATAGTTTTTCTTGACCCAGCTGTCAAACGATAACACCTTTCACAGCAGAGGGTGTCGCGGCTATATGTATCAGAGATCACTGATTAGCACAGACCAGTGAGCTTACTGGCACAGGCATATCAATATCTATGGCCTAAGAGACAGTCAATGTATGTCTGTGTTTCCACGACGCTTCCACGAAAGTGATCAATGTTCCACGAGCATTTTTATCTTTGATTCTATCTGGATTTTTATTTTTGTTTTGTGTCTCTGTTCATAGTCGGTAATGTGTGGTTGAACGAAAAATGTGATCTATTTAAAAAATTGTGTATTTGATATTCCTCGTCGTTATTAAAGTCTGAAAGGACCGTATTGTCTGACGATTGAAAGAATAAACAGATTTTGACTCGTACCGTAAAGTTCGTAAGTCACAGAGTATATAGCTTTTCCTAAGGGTATTTATTGAATATTTTGCGAATTTTTGCTCGTCACACTCACCCACTGCCACGCACCGCGACCAAACTCCCTTACTAACATCATTAGACCTAGGGCTATGTACCACAACAACCACGAGTGGGTGGCAGTATGTGGTCATGGAGAAAAGTCTGTCAGCACGTACACACACAAGCCTTTATATATAGATATAGATTTGATTCAGGGTACCACATTTTATTGGAACCTGCTATGTTTTGATCATTATTTGTACATAATTTGAATATCAAATACTGCTTTTTATAACCATTACATTTTACCAAATTGATAAATGTTTATTTGGCTTCCACATTGATTTTATTAACAACTCCAATGAAAGTTATACATAATTAAAACAATTTTTATATTCCTCTTTTAAAGTAATGAATGAAGCAAATGATTTAATTAATTTAACACGAGTGTTTGAAAAATCAAACTATTTGGCTGCGTAGAATTTAAAATTTATCCTTCTTTCTTCTTTTTATATGATGTAAAGGTAGAATATTAAATGTAAAAAATGATGGCAATGATCTAAGCTAGCACCACCAGTCAGCAAAACAGTTTTTATGCATGTGTAATTTTTATTTAAGACTGCAGTTGACGCACCCACTAGGTAGATATTTACTGTGCAACTTCAGAGGTTTTTAGGTGAGTGTACAATTGTATCCTTGTAAAAATATTTTATATTTTTGTATTTAAAATGTTCTGTGTAACTCGATTGTACAACAAACACTTGTGTTTTCATCTATCAGATCTGATGATTGCAGATGCTGAAACGTCGCAATAAATATAATTTTAGCGATCTAGACGTTTTTATTCTCATTGAAGAAAAGTTGCGTGTGTGTGTGTGCACACACATTGTTGAATTGCCTGTCTGCGGCATAAGTTGTCATTGCATTGAGTTGCAACTTATCCTCGTTATTATAAAACTTTGTTACAGACTAATGTTAACTAAAAGTAATACAGTCCTGGCCATTAAAATTGCTACACCATGGAGATGATGTGTTACAGACGCAAAATTTCACCGACGGGAAGAAAATGCTGTGATACGCAAATGATTAGCTTTTCAGAGCATTCACACAAGGTAGGCGCTGGTGGCGACACCTACAACGTGCTGACATGAGGAAAGTTTCCAACCGATTTCTCATACACAAACAGCAGTTGACTGGCGTTGCCTGGTGAAATGTTGTTGTAATGCCTTGTGTAAGGAGGAGAAATGTGTACCATCATGTTTACAACTTTGATAAAGGTCGGATTGTAGACTATCACAATTGTGGTTTATCGTATCGCGACATTGCTGCTTGCGTTGGTCACGATCCAATGACTGTCAGCAGAATATGGAATCGATGGGCTCAGAAGGACAATAAGTAATGCCGTGCTGGAGTCCAATGGCCTTGTATCACTAGCAGTCGAGACGACAGGCACCTTATCCACATGGCTGTAACGGATCGGGCAGCCACATCTTGATCCCCGAGTCAACAGAAGGGGACGTTTGCAACACAACGACCATCTGCACAAACAGTTCGACAATGTTTGCAGCAGCATAGACTTATCAGCTCGGAGACCATGGCTGTTGTTACCCTTGACGCTGCATCACAGACAGGAGCGCCTACGATGGTGTACGCAGCAACAAACCTGGGTGCACGAATGGGAAAAAGTCATCACCCGGCTTGATGGTATGGGGTGCTATTGGTTACATGTCTGTCACCTCTTGTTCACATCGACAGCACTTTGAACAGTGGCTGTTACATTTCAGATATGTTAAAACTCGTGGCTCTACCCTTCATTCGATCCCTGCAAAACCCTACATTTCAGCAGGATAATGCATGACCGCATGTTGCAGGTCCTGTATGGGCCTTTCTGGATGCGGAAAATGTTCGACTGCTGCCCTGGCCAGCACATTGTCCAGATCTCTCACCAATTGAAAATGTCTGGTCAGTGGTGGGCTACAAATAACATCTTGTAGCTAATTTATACTGTAAATGCATAGAAATACAAATCTAATGATTCTTTACACTTTTGATTTTTTTGTATATGCAGCTACTGCCAACTTGTACCGCGACCTAACAGCAGTAGTTACAAACAGCAGAGTATTACCAAAACCAATGGAGAATGATCAGAACTAGAGACTTGATTTAACTAAGTGAACTAACAGTAGTTTGTCTTCCATTCAGACATAGTTCACTCCTATGAATTCAGAACTTGGTACTCTTTGATCCTGGGAGAGATATTTGTCCATGTGCAGCCCAAGTTTCAGTAGGTAAGGGAATTGAGCAGTATACAATATTCACTAAAAGGAAGACTGCTTTAGACAGGTAGTTCTCAAAACAGTTGATTGGTTCATAAACTACACTTCTAAAATATTCTGAGGCAAAACACATTGCACATTGTAGAATATTACTGAAAGTTTATGCACATCAATTTTTTTAACCTTTTTTTTGTTCTAATTTTCAGATGCCTGCACCAAATCAACATCCAGCACCAGATCAGCCTTTCCCACTTTCAACACAAAGACAGACATCATCTATACCTAAAGCTGGTGCTGAGAATGAATATTGGGTCTATCCATCAGCACAGGTATTTGCCTTCTCTCTCTCTCTCTCTCTCTCTCTGGGTACACTTTATAATTACAGTGAAACCTCTTTTAATAAATATCTAGGTAATTAAAAGTTTGCTTTTATTTTTGTGTAATCACAAGCTTTTAGTCTGGGTACTGGAGTGTAGCTTTGTTTGGACACAATAGGTATTCACTTTTTAACCCGACATCTAAAATCATCTACTTAGTGATTTAAAGACAGCATCCAAGATGAAGAAATGTTGATGTTATCCAAATATTATTTGTTTAATGTTACAGCGTGAAGATGATTAAAGAACTTGAAAAAAGTATCAATATGGCTGTTTTTGGAAAAAGAAAGAAAGAAATTCAGTAAGATTAGTTACTGTCGTTCCAGATATGCGACATAACAAAAATTTAAGTGATGAAGAATAGCCAGTGGTAGCAATCTTTTGGACAGCTCCAGCAAAACTTATTTCAGATTAAGCCCCCTGTTAGTCAACATCCTCACTTCACCATCTACAACTTGATTTATTGTAGTTTCTTCCTTCACAGCAGAATCAAAGCACTTCACGTCAATATGGGGTATAAAATTCCAGCTGTATTCATAAGAAACTGCCATATAATGTATACAGTTACCACTTATAACTTCAATTCTCCTCTATGTGGTTAACCATAGTTCGTTCCATGCTGTTTTTCCTTATCTGTCAAGGTGCAGCATTGCTGTTCCTGTCTTTAAGCCAACATGGATTTGTCCTGTCTGATGGTTACCAATTGATTTAGTCCTACCAACATCCCCTGCAAGTTATTTGAACTGATGTTGGCCCGTCAGTTCGTTTGGTCCTAGATTCTTGGTACCATTTTCCTCCTTTCTATTGCAGCTTTTGAGAGTGACAGCCTCTGATGATCATCTCCTTTGGTTATAAACTGGAATTCAGTAGGCACTGCCATCTTGTCACAATACTCTTCAGATTGGCACCATTATCAGCTAGTCGTGGAACTAGGAGACCGACATTACCTTTACTGACTCTTGACTTCCATCGGACAGTTGCCCTTGCTCAGTATGAGATAATTTCTGTATGTAAGATAGTATGGGATACTCTGCAAGTCACATTTAAGTGCCTGGCAGAGGGTTCATCGAACCACCATTATACTATTTATCTCCCATTCCATTCTCAAATAGCGCACCTGAATCTCTCCGTTTGAACTCTGATTTCTCGTATATTATTCTGATGGTCATTTCTACCTATGTAAGTGGGAGTCGTCAATATATTTTTGCATTTGGAGAATGTTGATGATTGGAGTTTGTAAGTAGCCCACGCAGCAGTGATAAGTGCCGTTGTTGTAATGATTCCCATCACAGATCCTGTATCATTTCCGGACGCTGTCTCCCCTGTATCATGACAAATACGAAACGAGCTGCCCTTCTCTGGACTCTTTCGATGTCCTCCGTCAAACCCACCTGACAAGGATGCCACACTGGGCAGCAATATTCCAAAAATTGACGAACAAGCGTAGTGTATGCAGTTTTGTAGTTCTGTTACATCCTTTAAGGGTTCTGCCAATAAAACGCAGTCTCTGGTTCGCCTTTCCCACGATATTATCTACGTGTTCTTTCCAGTTTAGGTCTAGAGTAATAGTAATTCCTAGGTATTTTGTGGAGTTTACGGCCTTCACTTTTGATTGATTTATCTTGTAAACAAAGTTTAACAGATTTCTTTTCGGTTGTAATCACAGACAACACCACTCTCACAACTACTACACAGAACACTGGTGTGCACTGGCTGTGCGAATATCCGTGAGGTGAGCTCGTACCTGGTAAACAACACACTGGGCCCGGAGCACAACTCCGCACTGTTTGTCATTGACTCGCCCGTGACCTGCTCTGGCGTTTGCTGCAGTTTCTCGCGGCGCGCTCTCGTGGCAGCTCTGACTGAGGTTGTGGGCAGGCTCCGTTCCACAGGGTCTGAAGTACTTGGGGCACGAGCAGCATTGGCGTCCTTCCCCCGACAACCCATATGGCAGGATTGGTGATTGTGGCTCGGACTCCATCTCCACCTCGGGTTCCAGACCTGGTGATGGTGGACCCGCCCCCCCCCCCCCCCCCAGGGGGCCCACAACTCTTTTGTGGGTATGTGTGTGGCGCGCACGGGTCCCCGAGCCATTGCGGCCTTCCTTCCTGTTTCCCAGGCCGCTTTTCCTCACCCCAGTTCCCTCCCTTCCTAATCCTTTTTACCACCCTACCCTTCTCCAACCCCGTCTCTAGGTGTTCTCGCGTTGACGGCCCGGCTATTTCCACGGTACTGCTACTTTTGCAATTGTGTCTTTGTTTGCCGTGTTCACTGATTTTGGCCCAGTTAGGTCCCCGTTGTGGTTTGACCTCCATCAAAATTTCCGAGTAAGTGTGAGCCATTTTGGGAAGAACTCCCAACCTAGCCCCTACGGCGCGGATTCCCGCCCTTTCCTTCCACATTCCTTTCCTCGCCATAGCTCCCTCCCCCGCTAGGTCACCAGCACGGTAGCCAGTCCGTGTGGTGGGGCTGTTATGTACCCTCATGGTTGAGTCCCCTGAATTGCACAGGGATCACATTGCTGATGCCTCAGCTGTGACCTCCTCATGAATGCCAAGGAGTCGATGCTTGTCTTTGCGGGGCATCAGGACTCCCGGCAACGGTCATCCTGCCAGGTGGCGTTGGTGTGGCTGGGTGGCACCCTTGAGGAGAGCCCCTGGTTTGGAGTGGGTGGCATCGGGGCGGACATTCCGCAATGAAGAGGAAACAACCCTCTGAAAATCCTGGCTCTTAGTCAGGTGTCTCCAAGTGTGGTAAGTTTAATTTCAATGCTCCAAGATACGACCCCAAATTGTTTCCTTCCCTAACTCCATCATGGGGGGAACATGGGCCCACGAAGCAGACTGAGCCATATACACTATGATATTTAGCGTGCACCAGACAGGATGGGGAATCTTTCCATGCAACTAAGCCTTCTTTCTTCGTCGAACACCTCGAAGAAAGGTTTGGCGAAGTTGCCGGAATGTTGAAACTGCACGACGGTTCGGTCTTCATACAGGCGGAGACCCCTGCTCAGTCATGAAACCTCCTCACGTGTGACCATTTAGGCGACATCCCCATCTTAATAACGCCTCACAAGCCCTTAAATAAGGTACAGGGGCTCATATACCACAGAGACCTTTTGTTGCAGACAGATGAGGAGTTACGTGACCATTTACAACGACGCGGAGTCCACTTTGTCCGCCACGTTTTTCGGGGACCAAAAGATAAAGAGGGTGGCCACTGGCGCATTTGTTTTGGCCTTTGAGGGTGACAATCTGCCCGAAAAGGTCAAAGTCATGATGTATTGCTGTGACATCCAGCCATACATCCCCCCTCCAATGCGATGCTTTAAATGTTGGCGCTTCGGGCACATGTCCTCTCGTTGCAATGCTGCTGCAACCTGTAGGGACTGTGGCCATCCCTTACATCCTGACACTGCCTGTGCCCCTCCACCTTATTGTGTCAATTGCAGTGGTGACCACTCTCCCTGTTTGCAGGACTGTCCTGCTCTACATAAAGAGCGGAAGATAGTGGAGTATAAGACGTTGGACCGACTAACATATTCAGTGGCACGAAAGAAATATAAAAAGCTGCATCCTGTTTCATTACTAAGTTCATACGCTGCAGCTACAACGATGGCACCACCACCGGTGGCCACTTCTCTACCTGTTGTACCTCCATCTGTGGGCCCTATGGGCCGCCCCTCTACCTCGGCCTCCCAGACATCTGGGGGCACACCATCTTCTGCGGAGCCTGTACTGCCCCCCACATCAGGAGTGGTTACCCCCGCTCCCCAGCCAGAAAAGGGTTCCCCTTCTCTGGCTTCTTCTTCTGGGAAGGGAACGTGTTCCTCCCTTCCAAACTCACCACCTAAGAAATTAGATACCAGCCAGCGGCTGAAGGACCCTCGGCCAGAAAGCCGCCTGGCTCCTCAGTCTTCCCACGCTCCTCAAGCCCCTCCAGAGAAACCCCCCTCCTCCGGTAGGCCCAAGGAACGATGAGAAGACAAGAAAGAAAAGACGGTAAAGTGCAAGGAGACACTGGCGGCCTCAGTGCCCCCAGCCCTTGCACCTGACGCACCTGAGGATGATGTCATCCTTCTCGCGACACCAGAAGATTTAGCCTTTGCCGATCTCGGGGATGCCATGGACACGGAGGATCAGGCTTCACAGCCAGAGATGAGTGCTCATGCCACTCCTCTTCCATCTTCATCTTCATGCACTGTCAATCAGGAGACAGTCTGATCCTCCAATGGAATTGTGGAGGTTTTTTCAGTCACTTGGCTGAATTGCGTCAGCTGTTGAGCTCTTTTCCACCTCTTTGTGTTGCTCTCCAAAAAACCTGCTTTCCTGGTGATCGGACCCCCCCCCCCCTTCGGGGCTACAGGGGGTACTTCAATAACCACACCATCTACAATAGGGTGTCGGGCGGGGTATGTCTATATGTACATACCTCTGCCTACAGTTCCCCAGTGCCACTTCACACAGCCCTGGAGGCTGTCGCTGTCAGGGTCGAGCATCACGGGACATTACCATCTGTTCCCTTCATCTCCCTCCTGATGCAGCAATGGCACCAGCTGACCTAGCAGCCTTGATCGCTCAACTTCCTTCATCATTTCTTATTTTAGGAGATTTTAACGCACATCACCCCATATGGGGGAGCAACGTGACTACAGGACATGGTCGAAACTTTGAACTACTTTTTAACCAACTTGACCTTTGTATTCTTAATACAGGAGTTCCTACCCATTTTAGTGTGGCCCATGGCACCTTTTCCGCCATAGACCTTTCTGTGTGTAGTCCGGGCTTACGTCCACTCCTTAACTGGTGGGTCCATGATGACCTTTGTGGAAGCGACCACTTTCCCATCTTCCTTTCGCTTCCCCACCACCAACACCATGCACGTCTACCGCACTGGTCCTTCAAAAGGGTCGACTGGGCAGCATACAATTCAGCTGCAATGCTGGATACCCCTCTCCCTGCTGATGCGACAATGGCAGTCGACCAGATTATTTCCGTTGTCGTTTCTGCTGCTGAGTCCACGATACCATCTTCTTCTGCCATATCCCGGCGAAGACCAGTACCCTGGTGGTCACCAGAGATAGCAGCAGCAATTCGCAATCGCCGCAGAGCTTTGCAGCAGTATCGGCGCCACCCCACCGTTGACCACCTGGTTGCCTTTAAATGTCTTCGGCCCCAGACACGCCGACTTATCCGGCAGCGTAAGCAGGCATGCTGGGAGGAATATGTATCCACAATTGGACCGCGTGTCTCTTCTAGCCAGTTTTGGACGAAGATTCGCCGTATATCAGGCTACAATCCACCGACAGGGGTCGCGGGTCTCTCTATCCGCAGTACGATCCATACCGATCCGACCATCATTGCCGAGTATTTTGCAGCGCACTTTGCTCTAAATTTGGCGTCCACTGCCTACAGCCAAGGTTTTTGTACCTTAAAAGAGCGGGCTGAGCGAAGGCAGTTGGTATTTCGCACAAACCACCAGGAGCCGTACAATGCGCCATTTACCGAGTGGGAATTTCAAACTATTCTTGCCAGTTCCCCCAATACATATGCAGGACTGGACCGAATCCACTGTCAAATGCTAAAACATCTTTCTGAACACTCGCAATGCCATCTTTTGGATTTCTTTAATCGTCTCTGGATCGAGGGAGCATACCCGTCCCAATGGCAGGAGAGTATCGTTATCCCTCTGTTGAAAACAGGTGCAGATCCATTGAATGTTGACTGTTACCGTCCCATAAGCCTCACAAACATTCTTTGTAAGCTTTTTGAACGTTTGGTGAGCCGGCGACTTCTGTCGGTTCTCGAGTATTGGGGTCTGCTCGCCCCACAACAAGGTGCTTTCCGGCAAGGTCGCTCTGCCATTGATAACCTCCTCTCTTTGGAGTCGGCAATCCGTACTGCTTTCGCCCGACGTCACCACCTCGTCGCCATCTTTTTCGACCTCCGGAAAGCATATGACACGGCTTGGCGTCATCACATCCTTGTCACACTACATGGGTGGGCTCTCCGTGGCTCCCTCCCACTTTTTATTCAGAATTTTTTACTTTCACGCCACTTTAGAGTCTGCGTTGGCACCTCCTTCAGTTCCTCCCATATCCAAGAGAATGGGGTACCACAAGGGTCCGTCCTAAGTGTACCCCTCTTCTTAGTGGCCATTAATGGCCTAGTGGCTGCAGTGGGGCCATCGGTTTCTCGCTCCCTCTATGCGGACGACTTTTGCCTGTACTATTCCACCGCTAGTACAAGTGTAGCTGAATGATGACTGCAGGCAGCCATCCATCTGGCACAGAATTGGGCTTCTGCCCATGGTTTTACATTTTCCCCTGCAAAAACTAGGGTAATGCACTTTTGTCGCCAACGGGCAGTACATCCGCATCCGGAGCTCTACCTTGATGGTGAGCTCCTTCAGGTTGTGGACACACACCGCTTCCTGGTTCTCCTTTTCGACTCGCGTTTGACATGGCTCCTTCATCTGCGCCAGCTCAAGCAACGGTGCTCACGACATCTGGACATCCTTCATTGCCTCAGCCATACTGTCTCGGGGGCAGCACGCCCTATCCTCCTCCGGCTGTATAAAGCTCTGGTGCAATCTCGTTTGGACTATGGGAGCCAGATCTATGGCTCGGCCTCTCCATCTGCACTGAGAGTTCTCGACCCAGTCATCCTTACTGGCATCCGTCTGGCCACTGGAGCATTTCGTACGAGCCCGGTCACGAGTCTTCTCGCAGAGGCTGGTGTCTCCCCATTGCGATACCGGCGACAATATCTCCTCGCCCAGTTTGCTGCCAGAGTCCACTGTACCCCTCAGCAACCAAATAACAGACTCCTTTTCCCAGGGGATGTCATTCGTTTGCCGCAGAGGCGACCCTGGTCGGGACTCCCTATAGCGGCGCAGGTCCAATCGCTTCTTTCGACCCTTGACTCCTTCCCTCTTAACCGTCCCTTTCGCTCAACTTTCCATGCTCCACCCTGGACCATTCCTCGACCGCGGGTTCGGTTGGATCTTTCCCGTGAGCCAAAGACCTCCACCTCTCCTCCGGTCCTATGGCATCTGTTTTCTGCCCTGCTTCGTGAGTTCTGTAACTCCGAGGTCATTTATACGGACGGTTCTTCGGATGGCGACCACACCGGATATGCCTACATGCATGGCGCCTATGTTGAGCAATGCTCTTTGCCACCCGGCAGCAGCGTCTTCACTGCAGAACTGGTGGCTATATACTGCGCCCTTAAACACATCCGCACATGCCCTGGGACCTCCTTTCTGGTCTGCAGTGACTCGCTGACGGTTTACAGGCCCTTGATCAGTGTTATCCTCGTCATACATTGGTCAGGGCCATTCAGGAGTTGATACTGGCTGTTGATGACTGGTCGCTTCGTGACATTCATTTGGACCCCAGGCCATGTAGGCATCCGGGCAACGAGAGCATCGACCAGCTAGCCAAACAGGCTACCACTTGGCGCCCTCTGGCGATCGGCCTCCCAGAAGCAGACTTCCGCCCGTTGCTTCGCAATGAAGTACGTGAACTGTGGAACGCCGAATGGTCCGCTCTGGACGTGCCCAATAAGCTGCGGACGATAAAGGATACAACATCTGTCTGAAGTCCTCGCAGCTGGGGTCCCGTAGGGACTCTGTGGTTCTCTGCCGTCTCCGCATTGGTCACACCCTTCTGACGCATGGTCACCTCCTTCGTCGAAAGGACCTGCCCATGTGCCGATGTGGTGCTCCATCTTCTATGGTCCATCTCCTACTCCATTGTCCCATTTTAGCTCCACTGCAGCATTCTTTTACCCTTCCGAACACTCTCTCTTTGGTGCTCGGCGACGACGCCTCTGTGGCTAATTTGGTTTTACGGTTTCTTCGTGCTGGGGGGATTTACCAGTTGCTGTGAGTCCTCTGGGTGGTCTTTTAGATAATTTTCTATGTTCCACTTTACGTGTCTTTAGACTACAGTTTTTATTTTTTTTACGCTGTGTGGTTGGCTTTTCCCTTTTTACACGCATGGTCGGTCAACCACATTTATTGGCTCTGTCATTTTTGTCTCGTATTTGTTACTGTGTGTCTGGCGTCTTTCGTATTGTCTCTTGTTGACTCTGTCAATATTTTATTGACGTTGCATTCTTTTCTTCTGTGCTGTTTTAAATTTCGCTCTGGCACATTTTTCGGTGGTTGTTTTTCTGCGTGTCGCCTAGCTATGAAGCGGGGGACTGATGGCCATAGTAGTCTAGTCCCCCTAAAACCCACTATACCAACCAACCAACCAAAGGGAGCAATGCATCAGGAGGAGTTGAATCCAGTATGGGTGGTGACTGTACCCACAAAGGTATAGGTCCCTGAGGGGCGGGACCTGGTTCAGTCCCTTGCTGAGGCAGACAACTTGCAGGTAATGGCAGGAACCTCTCTTCGGCCTGTGGGCTAGTTAGTGGAACAGACTGGTGCGGGAGCATCGGCCGAGTGATGGGGGACTTCCGATCTTCCACACGCAGGCGCAGCTGGTCGTGGTGACGTGCAGAGATGCCGTCTTCTGTGTGTATGTCACAGAGACGGAGGCCGCGGCATCTGGTGACGATGGCAGGAATAGATTTCAGTCGAGGTTCAAATCCACATGCCCAGACAGCCATACCTGGTCGGAAGCGAGGGGATGAAGACATGGGTGAATTCCCGGGCTAGGATGCAGGAGATGGAGCAGAGTCCGGGGGTGCCGGCCATGGAGGAGTTCCGCGGGACTCTTGTCACCAAACGGGGTGAACCGAAAAGATGAGAGAGATTATGGGCAACATTCAAAGGGTACTGAGCCACATACTTCTTCAACTGGGTCTTAAAGGTGTGAACAAATCTTTCAGCCTCCCCATTTGACTGTGGATGGAAGGGTGGGGCAAGGACATGGTGGATAACCCGGATGTTGCAGAAGGACTCGCGTGATACCGTAGTGGGGAGGCCTTCAATCGAGAAAATGCGTGACAAGGCTGCAACCGTGGCCGTGGCTGAGGTTGAAAGGCAACGGACCACATACGGGAACCTAGAGAAGGCATCAATAACCAGTAACCAATAGGCATTAAGGAAGGGGCCTGCAAAATCAATGTGCATGCGATCCCAGGCCTGCGAAGGCTGAGGTTACGGGGCGAATGTCGCTCGAGGGAAGGCTTGATGTTGTGCACAGGGCAAGCACGAGGTAACCATAAGAGACACGTCGCTGGCCAGACCCAGCCAAAACAAATGACAGCGGACCAATGTCGTAGTACGAGATACCCCCCAATGATTGGCGTGTAGCAGCTTGAGGACCTCTGAGCGGAGGACCGATGGAATGACAACCCGAGGAGAGGACTCCTCAGAATCAAGGAGAAGCACGCCATCCACAACAGAAAAACAGTGTCGAAATGCATAGTCGTTTCTGAGGGGGTCCGATGCCCATTTCAGCGGAGTCGCAGGCCAGCCCTGCTGGACCAGATGGATCACCTTGCGGAGGACCGCGTCTGCGGTACTAGCCAGAGCCACCTTGGCACCTGTGATTGGAAAATCGTCCACTGTTTGCTGAGCGGCTATGTCAACATGAAAGCACAGCAATTCATCCTGATCAAAGTCTGGGTCTGGTCCAGTCGGAAGATGGGAGAGGGCATCCACATTTGCATGTTTGGATGTAGGGCAGATGTGTATCGCATAGTTATATCGAGATAGGAACAGAGCCCAACGCTGAAGATGGTGAGCGGCCTTGCCGGGTAGTGATGCCGAAGGGTGAAAGAGAGAAACCAGCGGTTTGTGATCTGAAATTTTACGCCATACAGAAAGACATGAAACTTCTTCAGAGCGTAGACAATAGCAGGAGCCTCCTTCTCAATTTGCGAATATCTGGTTTGGGCAGGAGTGAGCATCTTAGAGGCAAAAGCGATCGGTCGCTCAGATCCATCTGGATATTTATGAGCGAGCACTGCCCCAATCCCATGTTGGGAGCCTAAGACAAGGGGGAGGCTGGTTTGATAGGTGACGAGGCAGGGGGCCGATTGTAGCAGCTCCTTTGATGTGCAAAATGCTTTTTCACAGGCCGATGACCAATGGAAGTAAGTCCCTTTGCGCAGCAGGTCATGCAGGGGTTTTGCAATAGATGAAGCCCTCGGCAAGAATTTATGATAATAAGCAACCTTTCCTAAAAACACTTGCAGATCCTAGACTGATGTCGGCCGAGGGAGGGCCAACACGGGGGACACATTCTGATGGAGGGGCTTGCTGCCCTCACACAACCTCAAACCCCAAAAATGTGATAGAAGGCTGAAAAAAATGGCATTTCTCCAGATTGCACGTCAACCCCGCCGCCTGCAGTACTGTCAACAGAGCACGTAAGTTGCGTAAATGTTCATCGGCTGAGGGCCTGGACACTACTATATTGTTGAGATAATAGACACAACCGGGCACCGACAATGTGAGTTGTTCGAGGAAATGCTGAAAAATTGCTGGAGCGCTAGCCACCCCGAAGAGCAACCTCAAGTATTGGTACAAACAGAAACAATGTGACCTATCTTGTGGCACTGATGACACGTGGACCACCGTTTTAGGCAGTCAGGTGTATCATGATCAACAAAACAGGAGGGACACGAAGGAAGCATTTTTCAGTTGCCTGACTGCGTGCCTCCTGGCCTGTTTCCATTGCCCTGCAACAGGCTAATCTCCTTGGCAACGAGGCTGGGCGTGGACTGCCGTGACCACGTCATCCCTAGTGACCCTGCTTGTAACGGGGAAGAAGTGGGTTGGATTTCCGCCACCTCAAACTTTTGTGTCCCAGCCTCGTCACCACTTATGTGTCTCGTTTCCGCCGGTTTTCGTGGATGTCGGTGGCCGAGGAGAAAGAGACCGACACAGGAATAAAGGATGCATGCTTGTGCAGGTACGGAGGTGAGCAGCCAGAGGGAAAGCAGAAGCGAGAAACACTAGAGTAAATTAGAACGAGATATATATTTCATAGAGACTTAGTAATACTTAACTTTTACATAGTTCTTGACTGCAGAATGCTGATACATAGATTCGATAGAGGTCTGCCTACTGATGATGCCTAATGCCTATCCGATAGCCAAGTCTTAACTGGTGCCTATCTGATTCCTAAGTGAACGATGTTGTTCAGTGGTGGCTACGAGTGGAGTTGCAGCAGAGGGCACTCGTGGCTGACGTCGTAAGAACGGCGCACCGTGCGTGCATGGCGGCGCACGGCGAAAGTATGTGGCGCGCACTTTAGACTTATGCGACACCACAAACAGCCGAGCCGCGTTACTGGTGGGGCGGGCGTCGTAGCAGAGGCTGGGATCGAGACAACGTCCGCGCCCCGGTATCCACCTTGCGATCTCGCGGGAAACCCACCAAAACGAAGGGAAGGGCGCACGCCTCCGCCCAGAGGGAGCAGTCATCTTCTGAGGTGCGTGGACCAAGCAGAGGGGGCACGCAAGTTCCCAGAGTCCCTCTCGGCGGCGCTGGAGCTGCGGCGGCGACGGAGGTGGGGTCGACCGCAAATTAAAAGAACAGTATACTTCATCACAGAAAAGTGCAAAATTGAGGGTATCTGTAACGTTGCCACGGTTCTGTGGCCGCCATGGCGTCATTTAAAGAAACTCACAGCATAAGAAAAACAAGCCGCGTATGCTGAAGTTCGAGGATTGTGCTTGAAACTGTCTGTAAATGGTAAGGTTAATTCACGGAAACCAATTGGTAAACGAATGTTTGTTTTTCGTATCTGCCACCTCTTGTTAGATCAACATTTATTACGTCTACAATGTAATATTTGGGAAGCGTTTCGCAGCCTAAACATTCCTCAATGCGTTTTGATGTAATATGTGCTATGTATATTTCACCGTAAATATAGTCGCTTAGTAACTAGTAATTCTAACTATGGAGTGTACATATTTGAAGGTAACAGGAATACCTTACAGGTGTTATCATTCATGTTCAGAGTCTATTCAAGCAAACAGTGACCAAGTTCTTCCCATGAAAAAGTCCAAGATGGGCTGGAGTTTGGATGAAGATGATGAAGGTGGACACAAAGTTACTACTAATGAAGTTGACAGGAACCTTTCGCTCTTAAAATCAGACTGTGGCTGTGCCGAAGGACAAATTTTGCAGCGGGGAAAACGCACGCAGGCTTTCGATAGTAGCCAGAAGAGTTCTCTGCTATCCTGACATTAGTGCTGCCAGTGAGAGAAATTTAAGCCAGGCCGGTCACCTGCTGTCCAGCAAAAGATAGTGGCTGTAATCAAACTAGGTGGATGATCACTTATAGGTCCATCATAATTATGTAAGTATTCACAACATACCATGTAATCACATGGAAGGAAACATTCCTCAAACTCAATAAATGTACGATTCCACTTTCATTGACTTCACAGGAAGTAGTTCAAACCGCCAGCTGTAGTAATAGCTCAGGAATACAAATGATGCCTTTGTATCAGGGAAAACCAACTACGAAAAAGGAATTGTTTAGTCAGAATTCACTTGTAGCATTATTTACAGGTCGTCATTTGTTTGTAAGTTAACGTTTGTACAACAAAATTTCATGAATATTACTTTTAACTCCGTCCCTCCTTCCCAGTGCTGCATTCAATATTAGTACAATGTATAGGCATAGCCAGGATATGATTTCGGGAGGGGTTTTCAATGAATGAACATTGTTATAGCGTAAACTCTTAATAAAACTGCAAATGGTACTAATACTGTCTGTTATATTACATTTCAAAGGACTGTATACTAGTGTGTCACCAGGATATGGATACAAAATTAGGAACAAGACAAATTATATCAGGAAGATAGGAAAATTTGGATTGAAACACAGATAGCAATCGGAAAGGCAGTGCGTGAAGCTTAATTGTAAAAGCACTCAAATTTTTGCAGTACATGTAAGCTATCAGTGACAAAAAGTGTGTGTGTAGATACTCTGACTGGACGGAAACCTAGAGTCCTTTACATAGGAGCATCAAGAAATATTGCTGACTGACATTGTAATGTGTGACTGACATTGTAATTACCGATAGTAAAACTGCTCATTATTTCAGTAGTAAAACATTTAACCCACTGTGAGACCAGATAATTCCTCCGTGCACAGATGTTTGCAGTTCGCTGCAGAACCTTTTTTTACCCAGGTGTACACAACTTCATCAGAAACATACCGATGGCTATGAATGTCTCTTTTTCAGGGTTACAAAACATATGGGAATCACATGGGGAGAAATCAAGACTGTATGGAGCACATTTAACTGTTTACCAGACTCGGCAAAATGTAGGCGGACTTTATCCTGATACACAATGATGTCAATTATTGTTAGCTTTGTCAACATTTCGGAAGGGGTTTGAACCCCAGAAACCATCCCCCTGGCTACGTGCATAGTACAACATATACGTGGCAGAGTTAGAAAATAGACTACACATAGCCCACGATTATAGTACTGTGTTCTCGTTTGTCTACTGAACGGAACAAAATACTATGTACAGGCATTACAGTTTTTAACAATTACTGCAATACTTGATCACCTCAAAGATGAAACTCCAGTAGTCTGCAACATATAAACAAACATGAAATGCAACATATACAATTGTACTATTCAGGTTATAGAACTGATAGTAAACAACGAAAGACATTTGTAAAAGAAATGAGTGAGTGGTTAATGTGAAGCGGTGGCCTCTTATCTCAAGTAGTGTGGCAAAGCGCAGCTCGCTGTCACTGAGTGCGCCAGTTATTGGTGACTGGCCAAGCGTTCAGCGCACTCGGCCGAGCGCAGGGGATTGGTTGCCCGCAACTGGCGGCCGCGTACTCCCGAGAGTCAGAGGGGTGAGTGGGACTCACCGGTAAATATCTGAGATATTGCAGACCTCTATTTCATACCCTTAAATTGCTGGTGGTGCGTTTGTCCATACTTTGTTTGTCCCAGTCAGGTGGTGAGCCTTGATGTCCATTGCCGACAGTGGTTGACCAGTTCTGTTTCTTGGGTCTTCTTTTTGACAAAAAGTTTACTTGGTTGCCCCATAACTACTTTCTGAATATTATCTGTCTGCGTAAACTGAATGTCTACCACTTTCTTGTTGTCACCATTTGCAGCACTGGCCTTTGACTATTATATGCCTTTATTAGGTGTCTGGTATAAAGAAAACTAAAGTCAATAAAACCCACAACTTTGGCAAAGCATGACTCCTTAGAACATAAAAAAAGACATAAAATAGCTACAAGTTGGGTATGGTAACTATTACACACAAATTCCTTCTCCAGTGTGAGGGCTTGCTGTTGTGTTGCATGTTAAGTGACTGTTTCTTATAATCTAATGAAACAGTACCTGTTAATCTCTCAAGCTTCTTGTTATCAACTTCAAGTTGAGTATTGTGAAACTTCTAATGTCTGAACATATGAATTATTCAGTTTACTTTGCTGGTTCATCTCCATATAAAATGATAAAGCAGTCATATTTTTGTCATTTATAAATGGCAAACTTAGTAAATACACAACACTTGATTCTTTAATGTAGCCTCATATAACTGAATTTTTTGGTTTCAGTTGCTATGAATAGTTCACTATTATTTACAAAAACTGTTTTTATTATTGTATTCGTGTGTGTTGGGTGTTAATGGAGGAATGTATCTTGCTTTACAGATGTTTTGGAATGCTATGCTGCGTAAAGGATGGCGATGGAAAGAAGAAGATATTTCAGAAAAAGATATGAATGATATAATTCGTATACACAATGCCAATAATGAACATGCTTGGCTGGAAGTTTTGAAGTGGGAAGCTCTACATGCACGTGAATGCGGTAAACCAAAATTAAAGAGTTTTGGTGGACGAGCCAAAGATTACTCTCCACGTGCTCGTATACGAAGCTGGCTTGGGTAATAATTTCTCTCTTCACACAGCATGTCTTATGTTAATGGTGTGAATGCATGATAATGCTAAACAACATGTGTGCAGTCAGTATTAATGTACAATAATACTGTGAAATATTACTATGTTTCACACAGAGCAAACTCATTTATGTTCAGTATTTAGTCTGGTTTAAAGTGCTGGGCAATCAGGACATCTAAAATTGAACAAAGTTGAAGTGTCCAGTGGAATGGCATTAAAAATTCTATACCAGATTGTGGCTGAGTGAAGATGTTGCGGGATGCAGTTGGCAGCCTACTGAAAGACGAAGCGTACACTCAAGCAGGCAATATGCAGCTGAGCTGGTCACCCCTTGGAAACAACTGAATGGACTCAACCTGCGCATAACTCGAGAATGTGTTTCTGCGCATGGGCCCATGACTTCCTGCGTGAGCTCTACAGTCATACAGGAACACATCATAGACACGCAACCATGTCCGGCTGCCTCATTCGAAGTAAGGTGCTTGGATAATGCGGGGGGGGGGGGGGGGGATGAGAGGAGGAACAGGATGGATGCAAGGTGGAGTTGGGAATGGATACAACATGGTTTTATGGAGCATGCAGTACCTAGATCTAGTGGGGAAGGATGAAGCAAAATGGGCAGGGACATGAACCTTGAAATCTTGAAAACCTGGAATTTTCAAAATTGGGAAAAATACAGAGAAACCCTTGAATTTCACTCAAAAACTTTGATTTTTTATATTTTCTCAAATTTTACTTACAGGGAAACCCCGCTTTTACATTTATGGATTTTATGTTTGCCCGCCTTTTAGACAATTTTAATTTGCACAGCGTTTGCATTAACATAAGCTTCCAGTTGTATTTACCACCTATATATTATATATAAATACATATCTTTAGAGGTGAGTCTTCATCTGCGGAATGCCGTTTTTTGTCTGTGTTGCTCAGTAGCCACTCATGTGTTATGTGTATAAACAGGGTGTCCACAAAAGGGCTCCCTGATTTCAAAATTAAATATCCTGAAAACAAAGATTGATAGAGGAATGCAGTAAATGGCAGCCTTTCTTCAGTCCCCCCCGGTTTGTGCCTTCACACGGAGATGGGCATATTCAGTCAGTCAAAGGTTTCTTTTTCTCTTCCTCTAAGACTTCTCCTTTTCTTAGTCCTCTTCCTTTCCTGTTCTTTCGCCTTTCCCTCTTGCTCCTATCTCCTTGTCCTCGACCCACCATTTAATCTCCGCCTCGGCGTTTGAGATTCTCCCTCCTTCATCACTTTCTCTCCTTCTTCTCTTCTTTCTTCCTGTGCATGTCTGAAGTTCAACCCACGCTCTGCGTAGCCGGTGAAGGGTAAGGCGTAACTCCCCGCCCCGGGTATACATGTAGGGCACGTACATAACCCCCCGGTACAGGCCGGGCCCAAGGAGGGGTGATTACCCGAGCTGGTACCTTCCGAACATGCCGATTGGTCCCACCGTCCTCGTAGGGGGTAGTACTCACAAGATCCCTGGATGGGTTATTGGACGAGGATATACTCAACTGTATGTCCGATTAGGGAGTTACGGCTGTTCATAGCATAATGAAAAAAGTTAACAATGATCACATGCCGACTCGTACTGTCTTCTTGACTTTTGACAGGGTTGACCTACCATCGAAGGTGAAAGCGGACTACGAAGTCATTTCCGTTCGCCCATATATACACAATCCTGTGCGCTGCTACCATTGCCAGAGATTTAATCATACTAGTATATCTTGTCCTAATGCAGCCAAGTGCGCCACCTGTGGCAGGGACGCCCATGAGGGTGAATGTCCACCTCCATCCCCTCGCTACATTAATTGCATGGGATACCATGCTGCTTCATCACGGGACTGCCATCCAGGAGATTCGTGTCAAGGAAAAGGTTTCAACCTATTCCGCTCAGAAGTTATTAGCGAGTAGGAGTCCCGCTGTACTCCCAGCAGGTACTTACAGCCAGGTCCTCACCTCCTCTCGACCAACTAAGGAGGTAGGCACTCAGACCTGCGATTTCACCTTCTGTGACACTGTTGTCCAATCGGCTAGCATGAAAATTGCTTGGTCCACCTCTCTGATCCCTTCTGCCCTTTGCTACAGTGCATTCGTCGACCAGTTCCCACACATCCCAGGCACCTAAATCCACTGCCCGAAGTTCTAAAAATGAACCTGTTCATGACGATTTCCTAAGAAGTCCGTCTTCTCAACCGTCATCCGCTTCTTCTATTATTCATGCCTCTAAGAAGGCTCACAAAAAGAACAGCCCCCCCCTTCAAATGTTCAAATGTTTGTATAGTCTATGGGACTTAACTATGGGGTCATCAGTCCCTAAACTTACAAACTACTTATGAACTACTTACGTACTAGGACGGCACAAATATCCATGCCCGAGGGGGGGATTCGAACCCCCGACCGTAGTGGCCGTGCAGACCGTGACTGGAGCGCTTTAGTCCCCTCGGCCACCACAGCGCCCCCCCCCCCCCCTTTTCCTCGCCGAGGCGTGACTCTTCGGTCTCTGTTTCGCCGGGACACTCTGTCAGCCGGGCACCCGGCCCTTTACCGGCGGTGAAAGCTGCCCCTCCTGATCAACTCGGGGAGGTGGCAGAAGCGTCAGTCGAACCCATGGAACATGATCCTTTGCCTCTAGATAGCGATAGAAGTGCTCTCTCGACTCAGCGGCCGTCGAGGTGACCTCGCTTGCTTGTTCCTTCTCTTCTCTCATTTTTTATCATGGCGCTCCTTCAATGGAATATTCGCGGCATTCATTCCAATCAGGAGGAATTAAAACTACTTCAATTGCACAGATTGCTTCTAGTTTGTCTCCAAGAAACTAAGTTATGTCCATGTGATAATGGAGATTTCCCCCACTACACCTCTGTGCGTTTCGACCTGCCCCCTGTGGTAGGTACTCCAGCCCACGGAGGGGTTCTGATGCTCATTTGGGACGACGTCTATTACCATCCCATTTCATTGCATACTCACCTACAGGCAGTTGCCGCCCAGATCACTCTCTCCACCTTTTCCTTTTCCCTCTGTAATATCTATTCGCCATCGTCGTCTGCCCTTACTAGGGCAGATGTGCTACACCTCGTTGACCAGCTCCCTTCACCTTTCGTGTTGGTAGGCGACTTCTGCCCACCACCCACTATGGGGCTCTCCAGCACCTTGTCCAAGAGGTTCCCTTTTAGTGGACCTTTTCCACCACCTCAATCTTGTCTGCCTCAACACTGGTGCACCGACCTTCCTTTCCAACACAACACATACTTACTCCCACTTAGACCTCGTGATATGCACTCCTCAGCTTGCGCCCACTTTCTGACATGCACTCGAATGATCATTATCCTTGTGTAATTCACCTCCTGCATCATACCCCATCTCCTCGTTGCACCAGTTGGAACATCTCTGAAGCCGACTGGGGGCTTTATTCTTCCATGGCTGTTTTTCACTGTCAAACTTTTTCCAGCTGTGACAGTCAGGTCGAATACCTCACAGAGGTTATTTTCACTGCTGCCGAACATTCCATACCTCGTTCATCCTCTTCTCCACGTCACGTCCCAGTCCCTTGGTGGACTGCAGCCTGCTGCGACACTCTCAGAGCCCGACGACATGCCTTACGCACCTTCCACCGCCACCCAACGTTGGAGAATTGTATCAATTATAAACGACTGCGAGCGCAATGTCGTCATTTTATAAACGACATCAAAAAAGTTTGCCTACGCCGATTATCCGGCATCAAGGTCCGCTCCCCGATATCTGGCCTGACTGTCGAGAACGCAGTCCTTGTGGACCCCGCTGATGTTTCCAACGCTTTGGGCCGCTCCTTTGCAGAAGTTTCGAGCTCTGCCCATTACCATCCTGCCTTCCTCCCTCGCAAACAGGCAGAGGAGGCACGGCCACCTTCTTTCTACTTTTTTAATCATGAAAGTTGTAATGTCTCCTTCACCATGAAGAAGCTAGATTGTGGTCTCACCTTGTCCTGATCTTCTGCTGCTGGGCCCGATTCTATCCATATTGAGATGCTGAAGAACCTTTCTCCTGCAGGCAAGTGTTTCCTTCTTAGCACCTATAATCGCATATGGACCTGACGGTCAGGTCCCCACAAGTTGGCGTGAAGCCATTGTTGTCCCCATCCCCAAACCAGGGAAGGACAAACATCTTCCTTCCAGTTACCGCCCCATTTCTCTCACAAGCTGCGTCTGTAAGGTAATGGAACGTATGGTTAATGCTCGGTTGGTCTGGCTCCTCGAATCTCGACGCCTCCTGACTAATGTTCAATGTGGTTTTCGTAGTCACCACTCTGCTGCTGATCACCTCTTTATCTTGTCGACCTTCATTATGAATAATGTTTTAAGTAAGCGTTAAACGGTAGCAGTGTTCTTCGACTTGGAGAAGGCTTATGATACCTGTTGGAGGGCGGACATTCTCCGCAATTTGCACACATGGGGCCTTCGCGGCCACCTCCCTCTCTTTATTCAATCGATTTTGTCAGATTGTAAGTTCCAGGTACAGGTGGGCTCTGTTTTGTCAGATACCTTTCGCAGGAGAATGGGGTGCCACAGGGCTCCGTCTTGAGCGTGGCTCTCTTTGCCATTGCAATCAATCCGATCATGGATTGCCTTTCAGCCGACGTTTCCGCATCCCTTTTTGTAGACAATTTTGCAATTTATTGCAGCGCCCAGTGGACATGTCTCTTGGACCGCTGTCTTGACCGCCTATATTCCTGGAGCATTGCGAACGGCTTCCACTTCTCCACTGAGAAAATGGTGTGTATAAACTTCTGGAGATACAAGGAATTTCTTCCACCATCTCTACGTCTCGGCCCCGAAGCTCTCTCTTTCGTGGAGACAATGAAATTCTTGGGACTCATGCTGGATCGTAAACTTTGCTGGTCCTCACATTTGTTCTACCTGGCTGCCTGTTGTGCCTGATCCCTTAATGTTCTTTGTGTCCTTAGCGGTACATCATGGGGAGTGGATTGTACCATCCTGCTTCACCTTTACTGGGCCACGGACTATGGAAGCTTTGCATACTCTTCTGCACGGCCGTCCTTTCTCCGCCGTCTCAACTCCATTCACCATTGGGGATTACGCCTGGCGATACGTGCATTTTATACCAGCCCATTGAAAGTCTTTATGCTGAAGCTGCTGTATTACCCTTGACCTCTCGGCATGTGTCAGTACGAATGCCGACTGCTGTCGATGCCTAACCATCCATCTTGCCCATTATTTTTTGATGACTTCCTTGATCGCCAATATCGGTTGTCTGCGATAGCCTTGCTTCCGCCTGGAGTTCGCTTTCGCCATCTGCTTCAGCGACTCGATTTCACCCTTCCTTCCACCTTTCGGTTGAGCGAGAGCCCATTGCCACCGTGGCATCAGGCCTAGGTTCACACCCACCTTGAACTTAGTTTGCTCCCCAAGGAGAGTACTCCGGATCTAGGCTCGTCAAACTCCATTCACAGTTCAATAATGCCATTTTTATCTACACTGATGGCTCTAACTCCTGTAGTGCCCTGCAGAGTCATAAGGATCATTTTTTCGACCCATCCTGTCGTGTACCGAATTCAACGCTCCCTTCAGATACTAGCGGATAACGGCTGTCACGTTTGTTTTCTGTGGGTGCCTGGCCACGTGGATGGGCCCGGGAATGAGACTGCCGCCATTGTGGCCAAAGCAGCAGCTCTTTTGTCGTGCATCCCATCAGACAATATTCAACGGGCTCTTCGCCGGTCTATTGTGTCGTCCTGGCACAGTTCGTGGTTCTCACTCCAGGACAATGAATTGCGAACCGTAAAACCGATCCCGACTGCTTGGAGGACCTCCTCATGCCATTCTCTGTGAGAGTAGGTCATCCTAGCCCGGTTGCAGATCGGTCATTGCCGATTCAGCCTCTGTCATTTGCTAACCTCTGACCCTGCACCGCTGTGCTCTTGTGGTGAATTGCTGACAGTGCAACATGTTTTACTGTCTTGTGCTAATTTTAACCATCTTCGTGTAGCCCTTAATTTGCTGTCTACTTTGGAGGAACTTTTAGCTGATGACACACGAACAGCTGCTAGAGTTTTGCATGTTATCAACATGTCCAATTTATCAAAGGATATTTAACACTTCTATTTGATGTTTTTTATCCTTCTGTTTTAGCTTTCTCTTGATACTCTCCTTTCTGGCAGTTATCAATTTTTTCAAGATCTAGCGAATCTCTGTTCTGATTCGGGCGCTAATGACCTGAGAAGTTGTGCGCCCTAAAAAAAAAAAAAAAAAAAAAAAAAAAAAAAAAAAAAAAAAAAAAAAAAAAAAATGGGAGGGCAGCAATAATTGAAACAAAAGATAATACACACAGAGTTTATACACAAAACAGAGTTTATATATAGTCTATTCTGTGAACACTCTCCACTTTCTCTTACATCCACTGTGCAGTGACTGACCGCTTGTTGTGTCTGCAACAAAGACAGATCCTCACAGTAGCTACTGCGTTGCTATGCTGCTTGTATGCAAATTAATGCCGTGATAAACTCAAGTCGATCCAAAAGGGATAAGTACTTTATCTTGTAACACTACATGTTGTATCCTTCTATCCTTGCATTGAATATTTTAAATGGTTTATTTTATGATATCTTCGGTTCTAATTAAGGTACGCAATTCTTTTGACATAACAATACTTAGTGCTTTTAAACACTTGCATTGATTGATTCTGAATAAAGCTATGCATGAACATTCAACTGTACTTCCATTTTTCCCAACTTTTTTGTCAATCCACTAATGGTGCAAAGTATTTGCACAGTCTTCTAGTTACTCAATAATCCATTAATGTTTTTAAATGACACAATAATTACAAATGTTACATTTAGCCTCTAACAGTTAGCATTATAACAAGATAGAGTTAAATAAGCGTCATAAATTAGTATGTTACTATACCTGATTGCTTCAGTAATTTAGTGTTAATAACAGTTTTTTGAGTAATAACAATAAATATGGCTTTTATATTAATTGTGCATCAATTATGAAATATGTAAAGATCCTACCATGTACCTTACATCTTATAAAATAGGCTGTGTGTGTGTGTGTGTGTGTGTGTGTGTGTGTGTGTGTGTGTGTGTATGTTCCACATCTCCTGCTAAACTACTTGACTGATTTCAACCGAACTTGGTAGACATGTTCCTTATTTGAGATAACAATTGCTTTATGAGCACAAAACACACACAAGATATGATGTCATGAACAATAGGAATCGCAAAAAGCCGCTACATAATGCGACGAGACTTGGCATGCCTATGACAGTACTTGGTGACTTGCAACAAACTTTAAACATAATTTCAAACCTTTATTAAACTTTCTCACAGACAACCACATCAAAATAACAAAAGGAAAAAAGTTTCTCACTTACTACTTTTCCACTGTATGTGGAGCAAAACTATGGTGTTCAGTATAATGTTACAATTTATAACTTCTACACTACCAGTTGTACTCGCAGGAAATTTTGCAGATAAGATACACACTTAAAGCTGAATGTACATATGAAATTGTATCACAGTACGACATGTAGTTAATGAGATATGAGGACATAAAGAGTAGTTCATGGAAAAGTGCCCCATTAAACATCACATTTTAATCTATTACTTCTTTACCGCTAACCATATTCGCAACAGATTTTACCGACATACAGCACTTATACAAATCAATATATTCCTGCAAAATTTTACAATTGTACAATACATATATACATCTTTCCTGGTGGGATAAACAAATATAAGAAAATAGAAAACAGATGACTTACCTAAAGTACCTGCTCGTCGATAGACACAAATAAAATCACACACATACAAGCTTTCGCAACCGTTGGTCGCTTCGTCAGAAAAACAGGAAGAAAGGAGAGGAGAAAGGGAAAGATTTGGGTTTTAAGGAAGTGGAAAGGTAAGTCCTTCCACTCCTGGGATTGGAACGACTCCTGATATTGCCAATAATCACACGAGCCTGCAACCAGTACTGTACCTTGTGGGCACCAGACGGAGATAGTGTGGATGAGTGATCTTGCAAGTTGCTGACACAGGTGGTACAGTTGCACCTCTCCTCCATGTTAACACTGACTGATGATAGCTTCAGACTGCTCGGGCTTTTTGGACTGTTCTATTGTTATCGAGAACTGTTGTGCCCTATTGTAGCATGACTTTCACCATATTCCTGTTTTAAAACATTGTGTTGTGAACAGTCAAATGCACCGCTTCTAAAAGGTGTCTTCCTGTGTTCACTGTTGTATCTTATACCATAGTAAAGACAGAAATGACAATGAGCATGATCCTAACAAATATTTCTCATATCTGGTGTCTGTGGAAATTCTTGTAATTAAAACGGTGAAATGTTAAAAAGACAAGAGACAGTCTTCAAATTTGAGGGAAACACACAGAAGAAGTTGGTACTAAAAATTTCAAACTTACATGAATCAACTCTGAAATGTAGGGAAGTTTTTTTTATGCATCATTATGAATCAATAAAATATTGTAAGAATGTCTGATGGCACTTAAAGGTTGGGGGGGGGGGGGGTTGAAGCTGAACCCACTTACTAGTAGTTAAGCCACTAGTTTGATAATTGTTGCTCATCAATCACTGACTTGGAATGTGAACAATTTTAGAATGTGTTCTCTTGTTTCCAATGACCCACTCAGATAAGACATTGAAAAGAGTTTGAAAGGGTCATTTAACTGCTTCTATTCTCACAATTTTAGCCAAATTGTTGAGTCTCATCCCACGTCCTCTCCTTTGAGATAAAGAAAAAAACTCCTTACTATTTTAGTGAAACCCACTAGCCAAATGTTTCTCAAACTTTTTTCCTGAGACACAGCATATTTTTATAACAGTTCTACCTGTGATTAGTTATTACTATTAGTTGCATTGAAGCAAGCGCATAAAATACATAAATTTCTGCCATAGAAATTTCAAATTGGGCTACTCTCCAAGATACAATTTGGCAATAAGTTTCTGATGTTTGATGTACGAAAGATTAGATGACATTAAAAATATCAAAATACATGTGGTATGTATTTGTGACACACCAGTGTGATGTGATAATGTGATTCAGAAGTGCTGCAATAGTCTATGTGCAGTGTAATTTGGTTCCTCACTGACATTAGTTTTAAACACAAGTGAGCCTACATAGCCCATTAGATGCATTTTATTTTCTAGTATTCCATTTTCAAGTTATTTATTCATTTTGTTCTCTTTGTTTTAGGTATGAACTTCCTTTTGACCGACATGACTGGATTGTTGACCGCTGTGGAAAGGAAGTCAGATATGTTATAGATTATTATGATGGTGGGTCTGTCAATCAAAATGATTATACATTTGCTCTCCTTGATGTCCGGCCCGCAATGGACTCGTGGGAAAACGTATGGGATCGTATGAGGGTGGCGTATTGGCGGTGGATGTATAGCAACGAAGAAAGTGCCACGGAAGGGGCATCCAATGTTGGAAACTGATGTTAGTTATCAGTGTGTTCAGTGATTTAGTGAAAACTGTTCATACATTTGTACTTACTGTTAATCAGTTTTGTGTCCTTGAAAAGCACACAACTGACTTAATAGCTCTTCTGCCACTGGAAGACACAAGCAGTATTTGTTGTGGATTAACTTTTTACAGTTATGGGTCACACTTATTTTGTGATTAGTTCTCTAATGCTACAGTCAGCTTTCATTATTTGACTGTTTGACATAAAAGATGTTTTTTTATCATTGCTATTTATTCTGCTGTAATCTCTATTGTTTTTGTTCTTTGAGATGTGAGCTCTTCTGAAAGTGATAATGATGATACAAGTAAGATACCTGAGCCAGACTGCATAATATTAGGAATATATTGCAGTGAGAATCTCCATTACTTTTGGACGTTAGTCAACTGACAAGATATGAGGGAAATTAATTGACCTTTCATAAAATCATCTGTATAAGCTATTCATGCAAATAAATCGGAGGGGGGAGGGGAGAGGAGAGGGGGAGAGAGATGCATATAATATAAATACAATGAATTTATTTATATAGGTCACTGTGTTTCAGCCTTCTCAGTATTAAAATAAGTTTTTGTATATATGTTCTGTATTAATAAATCTTGCTACATACGTGTGTAACATTTGATGATTCATTCTTCTAATTGCTGAGAAAATTGCTGTGTTTAAATTAAACACCATCTGCAAATAAATTCTCAGAACCATAAGTACTGTTAATTATGGTGGTTCTGTCTTTTGTGTGAATGTGTATATTGTTAAAGTAACAGCTTGAGTTAAACATAGTTCATTGTTTTTTGTGTGACCCATTACTGTTCAGTCATAAATGATTCTGCAGTGTCTGTGCCTGATTCACAAATTCCATCTCTAGTCTTGTATAGTTATAAGAAGTGGCATAAATTTCAAATAAAATCATAGTACACTAAACATTTTTATGTTTTCCCAGTATCACCTGAACTCTCAAAAGAACTTTCTGAAAATGTTTTTTTTTTTTTTTTTTTTTTTTTTTTTTTTTTTTTTTTTTTTTTTGTCCCTGCCTCGTCGCCGCTGTTGTCTCATCTCCGTCGTAGGTGTCGGTGGCCGAGTAGGAAGACCGACACAGGAATAAAGGTAGCACACTTGTGCAGGTACGGAGGTGAGCAGCCAGTGGGACAGCAGAAACTAGAAACACTAGAGTAAATTAGAACGAGATATATATTGCACAGAATGTATACAATACTTAACTTTTACATTGATCAGTACGGCAGAATGCTGATACATAGTTGAGCTAGGGGCCTGCCTAGTGCCTATCCGAAAGCAAAGTCTTCACTGGTGCCCATCTGATTCTGAAGTGTTAACTGGTTCCTATCTCAGTCCCAAGTGAACGATGTCGTTCAGTGGTGGCCACGAGCGGAGTTGTATCAGAGGGCGCTCGTGGCTGACGTTGTAAGAACGCCGCGCCGTGCGTGCATGGCGGCGCGCGGCGAAAGTAGGTGGCGTGCACTTTGGACTTGTGCGACACCACAGTTTTCAATTTCATATGTAAAGAAAGTTCGAAGCGTAATGTTAACCAGCGACTACTTTCTACATTGCCCCCCCCCCCCCTACCCACCCACCTTTTTGAGAAAGTTCTTGGTGTATGTTTTGTTTTCTTTGTTTGTTAAAATGGATTACTTGGAATTGGCCTTCATAAATATAAGTAAAGGTTATTCAATGATAAGCAGCAAGTCCCAAACCCTGATGGTCGGTGTCTTCAGTGTGGACGCAAAAGTGGACAATCTTTCATTACTTGCAGAATGTGTAGTTTTGCTGTACCAGTTAGATGTACTTATGAGAAAGCAACACAAATTGATGACAGAGTACAACATTTTTTTAATCCACAGTCTCTGAATGCCACCAATACATTTTCACTTAAATAGGACCACAAGAACCACTAACACCTGAAGGACATCAATTCATTGCCCGCCTTTTGTAAAATTGAAATGCCACAATGGCTGCAAAATAATTAAGAACTACAATAGCAACATCTTATGTACGAATCTACAGATTTATACTAATTTTGAAGAAATTCTAAGAAGCAATTGTAACTTTGCTGATCATTCATTTCTGTTAATCTAGTGAAAAAAAAGTTCATGTATTTCCAGTCTCAACAGGAATGTCTGTAAAACATCAGAAAGATAAAGTAATTGGCATTTATTTAATTTGTTCTCGAAGAGAATACATAAATAGAATAAAACAATTTTAGGCAGTGCTTCCGTGGTTCACTGGTAAATTGTCAAGTTACAAATGTAAAGATCATAACTTCGAACCCTGGTTATTCCTAGGATTTTTATCCCTCACTTATGACGTCTTTCATTTCTGGTAATGAAACTTTGTGGCAGATTTTAATTGTGTGCTGGAACTGGGATTTGAACCTGGGACCTTTGACTATCGCGGGCAAGCACTCTACTGTCTGACCTATCCCAGCACACTTCACGGGCCATTCTCACAACTCTACTTCTGCCAGTACCTTGTCTTCTACTTTGCAAACTTCACAGAAGTACTCCGATGAACTAGCAGGACTAGCGCTACTGGAAGAAAGGATGTGGCGGAGACATGGCTTAGCCACTGGATTTCTGGTAATGTTTGTAAATGTGAAAAATACCAAGACACAAAATGGTTATGAATCTGAATTTCATTGTAGGCTCTCCTGTAAATGGTTGGTTAAGTCAGTTTGAAAGTTGGGAAGCCAAAATGCTTACCACCTTTAACAGAACTATGTTTGGTAAAGCACTACGGTGTTCAAACAATCTTCTGGTTGATAACTGGTTTACCTAACTTTGAACTACATTACATGGTTTTCTGTAAAGCATGTTTGCAGATCTTGTTAATGATTCATTGTACATAATGTAATGTGAAATTCTTTGTTCTGAAAAGACTGTGCTCCACTTGGGCTAAGAAAAAAACTACAGAATGTGTCTGTAATGATACTTTCAACTATCACTTCGACTTTATTTCTGTCACAAAGTATCTAATACGTCGGTGACAGTAACATACCCAAATAACATTATATAGACCTTCTAACCGTGCATAATGTGTAGTTAAATGTAGCCTTTCATTAATTAATTATCTACGACCAGTCTTAATGTTTTGTGAGTGGAAAATCGATCTTCTTTCAGCAAAGATTTATGTATCGGAGGGTGTAATTTGTACGTCCAATGTTCTGGAAATCTAGCATTAATCGTGTTACAAACCTTAGAATTAATAACGTCATTTTAAAAAAAATCATTAAAACAGAGTGCAGGTTCCAAATTGGCGTGATATGTTAGAAAAACAGAAAAAAAAACTAGCCACATAACAAAATGTAGCACTGCTCACCACAATATTATTAATCTACTAGAGCAGAACCCTCTATAGAAAATGTAGTCTTTAGTAGCAGGCTCTTTAATAAACTGATACCTCATCAGAAAACTGCTCAATCAGCGAAGTGTTTAATAAAAATGTGATAATGAGGGGTTTAAATCATGTGCACAAAAATCTGATAAACATGATTTGGAAGTTACATAGGTTTTTAGAATGGCTAGGAACTGTGACTGCTGCGAACGGATGGAGGCAGAGTTGGTGACTCTTCGCTCGCAGCTTCAGGCGGCGTTGGCTTCGCTGGCAACGCTTGAGACTGCAGTGGGTGGGCGCCGCTGTTGTGGGCCGCTCGCGGGGGTGCAGCAGACGCCCTGTGCAACTGTCGTGCCCTCCGATCTGTCTGCGGCTGTGGCCAGCCCGCTCACTGCCCGCGAAGAGGTAGCCCCCCAGTCCGTGGTGGATTGGGAGATCTCCTCAGCGCGTGTCAGGTGGCGTAAGACTTCCCGGGGGACCGAAGTGGAGGCCTCCCCGGTTAGTCTTGCCAACAGATTCGAGGCACTGTCTGTGGCAGGGGATGTTGCTGATGCAGATGGTGTCGCTTGTCCTGTACTCGCCCCTGCCTTCAAGATCCGGGCATTCACAGAGGGTGGGATTGCTAGTAGTTGGGAGCTCCAACGTTAGGTGGGTGATGGAGCCCCTTAGGAAAATGGCTGCTAAAGAGGAGAAGAAATCCAATGTGCGCTCCATGTGCATACCTGGGGGAGTTATTCCAGATGTGGAACGGGTCCTTCCGGATGCCATGAAGAGCACAGGGTGCAGCCAGCTGCAGGTGGTGGCTCATGTCGGGACCAATGATGTGTGTCACTTTGGATCGGAAGAGATCCTCTCTGGTTTTGAGCGGCTATCAGAAATGGTAAAGACTGCCAGTCTTGCTTGCAAGATGAAAGCGGAGCTCACCATCTGCAGCATTGTCGACAGGACTGACTGCGGACTTTTGGTTCAGAGCCGAGTGGAGGGTCTGAATCAGAGGCTCAGACGGTTCTGCGATCGTGTGGGCTGCAGATTGCGGAGTATGTACATATGTGGATGTAGATATAGATGAGCGCGTGGAAGAAATTTATTGCAAGGACTGCAAAATGTTTAACTCAATATTCCTGTTTACAATCCCTTAATCATAAAGAATATCCATTATGAGCATGCAATGTGGACATCTGTAACAACATTTTCAAACAAACTGAATGCTTAAATATAATAATTACTGCAAGTTTAATGTGTATTTGTTTATAAGTAATATGAAAATAAATCTGCAGCACTCTTGTTGTTTAAAATGACTATAAAAATAATCTTAAGAAAAATCAGATATATTAATGTGGGCACTGTGTTCATCTAACATGAAATGACACAAATTTCTTGTTAAATTAGTACCTAAAAGTTATTCCAGCAGAAACTACAGAGTCCATTTCTGGGCCTGTTCAGCAGAATATACTTTCCGTTTGCTAACACTTGCAGACTGATCTTTTTCGTCGTCTTTGAAAGAAACGGCACTGCGAGTCTCATGAGTGCTGCGATCTTCTATGAGTGTTACGGGTCTACAAGTCTCACGAAGCCTCACAAGCGCAGTGGAAAATTGTAGCAGGCTGTCCGTGACTGACTCGCAGTGCCCCATTGCCCCCACAGTCTGTGAGTCTGCTACAAGGCTGGCACGAGCTACGAGTGAGTATGAAGGCTGAAATGACTGGCTATATTCACAACACTGCACCCTTCATGTCGCACACTTTTCCAGTAGGCAACAAGTCTGGTTATTGTGAGCGCCAGGGCAAAAGGCTGACATCCTGTGACACCAAGAAGGCACATGTATACCTGCAAAATTCTATGGTTCACCCATAAAATTTATGAAAACTGCAGCATTTTAAGGATTGACGGTGTCATTTTAAGATTTCGCAGGCAAAAATTGGAAATATTAACATTCAGTAATCACCCAACTTCTGAACAGTCAGTAGTTTGCGTGGGCAGGAGGCAAGTTTACGAAAGTCGATAATGGTTTCTTTCATATGATAGGTGCTTATAATTGTGTGATTTTTGTGTCGTCCTTTGATTTCAATTTAAAGCAAAGATAAGTTCCCTGTGAATGGTGCAGGCAGGCAGTGCTCCACAGGTTCTTTGTTCTGCTCTGTTCACTTGTGATTTAATTCGTAAGGTTTGACCGTGTGTTTGGTGTTCTTTGTTCACAAAGTTAGTGTTCCTAAACGAGTTTTATTGTATAAAGCCTTTTTCAACTATCTTATATCTAATTTATTGTTCCTATTATGCGTTCTCCAAACCAATGTTCACCATGTCTGCTGCTGTTATCATGGATTTCTTCTAGATTGTTATGTTCATTTACAAATCATAGGCATATGAAGTAAGTAGATATGATTTTACTAAAGTATCCTGTTTAAAGCATGAATCATCATATTTTGTAACCTAACATGGTCCAATTTAGTTCAGCTTCCTGGCCATTATTTCAAACTGATGTTGGAAGCGTGCAGTTGTGGAAGGAGTTGCTGAGGGTTCGGAATTTGTGCTGGTCCAGGACACCCAACCTCAAGGTCGGACGTTAGTCGCTGCTGACAGCCAGGAACACCTGTACTGGCTACCTTTCTCTCCCTACAAGTACCTATTTGAATATTGCAGAAGTGCACATGAGTCGATTGGCCCTGTCTTTAGTAGCCTGGAGAGCAGCTCTCTAGCCCATCCTGTTGCAGTTTTTAGTAGTGTTAACATTGCGAAGATACCTTGGGAACAGTACTGTCTTAGCCAGCCGCGATGGACTCATTATGTTTTGTGCTTTGATATATTCTGCTATCACATTGGTTGTTATAGTACTATCACTGCAATTTTCACTACCAAATTCAGTTGCTGCAATTGGTATGTAGTGTAATAGTTACCTTGGTCCAACCCCTGTTTCTGTGATTATTTGCGTAACACATAGCTAGTTCTATTTCATCTACTTCCTATCTCTGAGAACTGATCTTCATTTTATTAATGTCTAAATTATTGCCTTACCAACTTTTCCTACAGCAAGTCTATTTCTCACCCTGTGGCTACATCCGGTGAGCAATTGTACTTGAAAACTTCTGACGTGTGTGATATGTGTCTTATTCTGAATATATATTTCCACTGACACTCCCGACTTTCATCATCTGTATGTTCTCTTACTGTCCCATCTTTAACTTCAAACTAGGCAACAAAACACCTGCTGAAGAAATGAAGTCCAGTTGGCTTGGACAGAAGATCTGCTGATTAGTGACCTTTAGGGAATAATGTTAGTTGGTGTTTCTTTGGAAACAATTATATCAGTTAACACCTCTGGCAGCTGGTCAGTTCTGTTGGACCTTTTGAGGCCTGGTCAGGCAATAGCGTTACTGTTTAAAAAATTATGTTTCTTGCTAGGTGTCAGTCTGCATTTTACAGCTCCTTTGGTTCTCCCATACACAATTACTTTGCCGTCAGAACAGCGATACTCATCTGCTTTTACAGTTTTACTTCGAAATCCAGTTAGCACACCAGTGCCTGAATTAATTTGATTATCTTCTATAACCCTTATTTTACTTTTTTACACATTCATCATATACCCACTTAATACATTATCAATTCCATTGAGCTCTCTTCAAAGCCCTTTGACTAACTTAGAAGACATATCCATCTGCTTCCTCTTTTCTTTTTCATAACCGTGTCAAGTTTACTTGCCTCTTAAGTACCCCATCCAACTTCCATACTTCCCCTCTTTTCTTAGCACCGATTATCACTAGACCTCCTCGAATTCATGCAGTAGCTTCTCTTTGTTCCCCCAATGGTCTACTTAATTCTATTATAAGTGGCACATATACAAAGACATACATTACATTATTCTATAGCTTTGCTTTACTCTTACAGTAATTCCTGTTGTATTATTTGGAACTTATAATTAATGTAATTTTTAAGAGTTATATTCCTATTCATCACTGTTTTTTTAGCTATAGGAAGATTTTTATTCTTTTACAGTACATGCTCCTCTGTTCTCCGCTATTTCATCTCTTAAAACTAACCATTTCTGTTATATTCTATTCCTTTCACCAGTTCCAGATGATCATTGTCTAATGCTCATTCTGAAACTCATTGAACTATTGTTCTCTCAACTTTTCCAGGATTAGATTATTCAAATCCATAAACAACAATTCATAACCACTAAATTATGACCACAGTTCACGTACACTCTTGACAATTTCTTACAAATCAAAATCTGATTTTGCTACCTGTTTTACCATTGCTTTATCTGCCTGAAAAATTACAATGTCCTCAGATCTCTTTCACATATACATAATTGTTTCATAATTCTTAAAGTGAGTTTTAGAGGTGATTAATTATGTATTGTGTGAAATTTTACCAGGCAGATTTACCTTTCATTCCTTTCCCCAAGTCATTGTTCATAAGTCAGTTTTTTCTCCTCCTCCTGCAATCAAATTCAAATCCCCTTAACTAAATGATTAATTTACTTTTTGTAAAACCAAAAGAGTCTTAGTTATAAGACTGCAAAATGTGTTTTATCTAAGATCATCTTCAGATTGATTTGAAAAAAGAATTTGTGTGTTAAGATATTTTTGTAAAGAATAGGTTGCTTACTCACCAAAGAGACGTTTGATGAGTCGTGCAAAGGCACAAATAACAGGCATAAATATACTTGATAGGTTTCAGCCATTAAGGTCTTCATTGCTCAGAGAGAAACACACACACATCACACAGATATGACTGCCATCTCTGGCCGCTGTGGTCAGCGTGCAAGACTTGGCATTGCCGAGGCGAGAGCAATCAGTGGTGGGGGTGAGGAAGTGGCACAGAGAGGAAAAGCAGGAGGGGAGGGGGAGCTGCACGGAACAGGTGGGGGAATACACCAGTGTTATCTGATGAACAGGGTGGGAAGGGATTGAAATTTGTGGCAGGATGAGAGACGTATGTAAGGATAGTGTAGGCAGGTAAGGGTGGTGGAGGCTGGAACCAGCAAAGATTTAGGCTCGGGGATTGCGGGAGTGTAGGATATACTGTAGGGAGTGTTCCCACCTGCACAGTTCAGAAACACTTGTATTTGTGTGTGTGTGTGTGTGGGGGGGGGGGGGGGGGGGGATCAATATGGCACAGGCCGTGTAGCAGTCATTATGTAAGCTGTATGCCTACTGTGTGTGTGAAAATTTCTACTATGTGTGCGAGTTTTGTCAACTGCGACAGTACTCAGTATACAAATTCCCACTTAATAAAATATTTTGAATTAATTCTTTGTAGTTATCAGAATGATACCATAATTTTTTTGATAATTAATTTTGTGCCGCCACCAGTTTATAAAAATATGGAAGGTTATTTTTCTATTGACCTCACTTGCTCGGTGGCTTATGATATGGTCAAACACATTTATTTTATAAATTCCTAGCCAATATCACAATGAGAGGTACCATCAATGAAAACCTAATTTACTCAGTACACTCCCACGTTAACTAATATTTGTTTGCCCCCCCCCCCCCCCAAAGTATGATTGATAGGGAAGTTGAAAGAAGATATACCATTATTAAACTTTTTATTACCATAAACATTTCACCCTGTCACATGACAAAGCTAACAGAAAAATAAAATGAGCCTGTATGTGACAGTTAAAAAGAAAAGAAGACAATGACATGGAGTTACATTGACTATACATATTTACATCAACAAATGACTGGCTGAGTCAAGGAAGAAGGAAACCTATTCAGGAAGAATAATTATCCAAACTACTACCACAGATACACAAACTCAAAGGGCAGATGAAGTTTCCCAATTTGAACAAATAACCCCAGTTATGAAAATAAAGAGAAAATTCTCCAAAAACAACAATATACCGGCCCTACCAATGATGCAGGCGACACATTACCAAATATTTGGAACAGACAGGAGTCGGCAGTGGCAGGTGATGGCTGCAGATTAGAGATGAAATAAAATGTGACCATTTTCTCACTTCATTCTGTGAAGCAGAAATGAATTTAACTAACAGCCTCTCTGGCATTGGTACTGTTAGACAGACAATGGCTGCACAATTTTATATCACAAGCAGACAAATCAGTTGTAGTGTACTTGTGAAACAGTGTTCACAAGTGCAAATCACCAAGTCAAACTTGCAACATGAAATCTTAATAAATGCGCGATCTAAAAGAGTGTGAATGCTCGAAGGGAGACTTCCAAAATATCTAAGTCAACTGTGTCCGCTGGAAGCGAACCCACAGGACACAAATCAAAGTTCAGACAACAGCGTAAGTAAACCGCAAAATCAAGAGGTCCGAACAGTTCGTATTCCCCAACACAAGACCTAAGTCAATCCGTGCACTGCGAAGACCAATAAGCTAATCCCCTCCAATTCTCTCTCCGTGCCAGAGTTCGTGGTTGCAACATGTGATCCCACCTACACATTCAAATCACTCCAATTACCACATATAGCTGTTTGGCTGCCCAATGATATCGTGAGAAGCCGCTGACAAATTACAAAACTGTCACAATTCTAAGCTTTGGCAAATCACAGAGAATTCTGCAGACGCCCCTGCAAGCTCCTCCCACATGAGCAAAGTTTCCACAGAGAGTTACCATACACAGGTCCACAACCTCTCCGGAATTTTCAGATGCTCTTGTAGACGCCCCTACAAGCTCCTCCCACATGAGCAAAGTTTCCACAGAGAGTTACCATACACAAGTCCACAACCTCTCCGGAATTTTCAGATGCTCTTGTAGACGCCCCTACAAGCTCCTCCCACATGAGCAAAGTTTCCACAGAGAGTTACCATACACAAGTCCACAACCTCTCCGGAATTTTCAGATGCTCTTTTTCAGTCCCAGACCTCAAACTCAGAGAAACTCTCCAGGCATTCATAACTGTAAAAATGATATGCCGCTCTGGCAAGGATGCTGTACAGATCTCTCTGAATTTTGCCCTGAGACAGAATGTCCAATTATCTTGCAGTGGCTACAGACTGTCAGACATTCTGCAGTGTGTCTGCAGAGCATTGTCCTGCTCTACCAGTAATAGCAAACAAAACCACTCAGGTAACCACATCCAGCCCTGGACGACCACTCTCTTCATCCACTGCCTACCAAATGGGACCTCACAGGTACCAGGCCACTACAGGATGCCCCTCTTCCACAGTCGAGTCGGCAAAGTTTTACAACAGAGAAATTCTACAAAGGCAAATGCCCAAACCTATTAATTTATGGACCCAGAGATGATAAATTATTTTTTTAAAGCAATAGATTGGCTGGCCAGTACTTACCTTTGTGCTGTACCACCATTCCCATCGTTTTGTCTTCCCTTCTCTCCCACCTGAAGAAGGAACTATGTTCTGAAAGCTTCTCCTTTTTCGTCCATTTTCTTTTTTTGTTCATTTGTACAGCACAAAAGTAAGTACAGACCAGGCAATCTATCGCTTTTGAAAAATAATTTATGGCCCCAAACATACCAACTGCCGAGGCTATGTGAGAGAAAGTTGCCAGTAGTCCCCTTGCTGTCGGCAGCTTGTTCACTGGGCAGCAGATATCAGAAAGAATTGTAGAGAAATTTAATAAGAAACTGCTGTATTTGAAGGACTTCCCTTAGACATATGTCCCCATAGAAACACCCATCTGCCTAAAAAAAAACTGAAACTGACTATGTATTACCTCCACCTCATAACACCCCACACGCAATCAAAATTTCAGATGTGAAGTGTAATATCTAGAGAAGTTGACATGACAAACAGAACAGGAGAAACTTCCTGGCAGATTAAAATTGTGTGTCGGAACCGGGACTCGAACCAGGGACCTTTGCCTTTCGCGGGCAAGCGCACTACCGACTGTGCTAACCCGACACGACTCACGATGCCGCCTCACAACTTTACTTCCGCCAGTACCTCGACTCCTACTTTCCAAACTTCACAGAAGCTCTCCTTGCTTGTTTGTCTTGCGTGTTTGCAGGAGAGCTTCCGTGAAGTTTGGAAAGTAGGAGGCGAGGTACTGGCGGAAGTAAAGTTGTGAGGCGGCATCGTGAGTCGTGTCGGGTTAGCACAGTCGGTAGTGCGCTTGCCCGCGAAAGGCTAAGGTCCCTGGTTCGAGTCCCGGTTCCGGCACACAATTTTAATCTGCCAGGAAGTTTCATATCAGCGCACACTCCGCTGCAGAGTGAAGTTTCATTCTGAGAACAGGAGAAATTTTACATAGGGATATCCAGTCACTTGCATAATAAAGCAATGAGATATATCTAACTTGAATATAACCAAATTAAATCAATTCCCTACTTTTCTCATTCAAATAGGGCCCCATCCATTTATCCTATGTCTTTGTTTAGACTTACAGTTGATTTTATTTCCTCTGGCCACCCAAGGCCCAATGTCCAAACTAGGAATACATACTAACTCTTGTTGTCATTCATTCCTCACTGTCTTTTGATTCTGGGCCCTGCCACATTTACACTGAATAACAATATCAACATTTGCTCCCCCCAAAAAAAAAAAAAAATAAAATAAAAAAAAAAAAAAAAATCAACGATCCTTACTATTATTTGAATATGACATCATATAAGAAAACATAATTTAAGAAAATATTGTTATGTAAAAGTTCAAACTAAAAAAAAGTCTAATTTTACATAAGTACAATATGAAAATGAAGAAACACTAAATGTAACATGGAACCAAATTCAAATTAAATATGTTTTTCAGTATAAAGAAATAACTAAATAATAGCTGAAAGACAAGTTGTAAGAAATAGAAAACATATACAAATGAAACACATTATTATTATTAAGACACAAATTTATAAATGTACACTGGGGCAAGTCTTTGAAGTCTGATCAGAGGGATGTGTTCTCTTGTTCAGTTTACTGTGATGGTTGGTGGGTGCATGGAGTAATTGCAAGGTAAAGGTGCAGTTCTTGAAGAGAAAGGTCCACCTCATTAGCACAAGATGTGCCCACTCATGGATGAAGAACTCGTTCCACCTCCGAGGAAGTCATAGCATCGCTGCCAGTTGCTCAGTGGGCCAGAGGTGCGACTAAATCCTCAAGGGGGCCTGCTGCCAGGTAAAACCTCTTACTGGGACAACCCTTTTGGTTGTCTGAATGGTGGCACCATGCTGTCTCGGGGTGTCCTCCATCTCTGTCAGCCAGGAGCAAGAGCGCCGAGGTTGGAGCGACAGCATTCCGAGCCAGAAAGTGAAAGTGAGAGGTACTGATGGGTTGCTTATCTTTGAAGGGCATCAGTGGCCATATCTCTCTCTCTCTCTCTCTCTCTCTCTCTCTCTCTCTCTCTCTCTCTCTCTCTCTCTCTCTTGACGTAGGGGGAAAAAACCCCGGCAGTTGAGCTTTTGGCGCGCACGCGCGAGTGCAGGAAGTGAGGACTCCAGAGCACGTGGTGTGGCTGGCCGGGCGGCGTCGCTCTGCATCAGTCGGCATGTGGATCTCGAGATGGTGACTTTAGATTTGTCTGTGGCAATCGCCACGTGTGGTTGCTCGTCGTAGACTGTACCAAGTTAAATCGAGTGCTACTGTGTGTTTGTGAATATTTAGCCGGTGGAACAAAGTGTGCATCGCACTGAATTAAAGTGACTGTGATTTGTTAATGTAACACGTGTAGTCGCATAGGCATGAACATAAACGGTGTTTGAGACAGCCACGTGGTATGAAAACAATTCGCGACAAATATTCATTTTTGTCTGGGGGCTCACGAGCTATAATTTTATTTGGTAAATGTGTCGACGTATCAGCCACAGGGTTCAAATATTGTGAAATAAACAACATAAAGTGAACTTTCACATGTTTTCAAAAAAAGTAGTTAGTACACCCTTTTCTCTCATGAACTTGATTTTATTATGAATTTGTTTTGTTGATCATATGCAGGGAAGGAAAGCTACGAATGTATGGTATCATCCCCTAGAAAACGAGTCAAACAGTCGCAATAACAGTTCCAGTGTTTTTGCATGTTTAGGAATTTGGTTCGCAGCTGGTGGTTGTGAGTTTTAGAAATTAATCTTTCCATATTTTAAACTCTCACCCCGACCTTCACCCTTGCAACCACCTACAGGGAAACACCTAACTGAAAAAACATCAAAAGTTGAGTCAAATCGCTCCCAGGCAACTACTCAATCGCAGTAATGTCAATGTGCAGGTCTGTGTGGAAATTGCGAAACTACAACACGTAACCATGACCAGGGCCGGCCTTACCCACCCAGGCGCCCCAGGCGAGTCGCCTACTTGGCACCCTCAGGGGTCGTCCGTTAATTACCTGAGATGTTTGGGGAGGGAGGAGAGGGTTGAAACGATTCAACCAAATTCCACGTGGTGGAGAGGGGCACTGGGCAAATGTCAAGTAATTTTTTTCTGCAAGAAACAGTGTAAAACTGGGTTAATTAAGTAAAATATGAAACTTACTGGCAGATGAAAATTGTGTGCCGAAACCAGGACTCAAACCTGGGATCTTTGCCTTTCGCGGGCAAGTGCACCACCACTGAGCTACCCCGACTCGACTCACAGGCCGCCCTACAACTTCAATTCTGCCAGTACCTCGCCCCCTACTTTCAGAAGTTCTCCTGGAAGAAAGGATATGGTGGAGACATTGGTGTCAGCCAATGTTGAGATGTCGCGGTGAGGTGGCACAGACAGTGCGTGTTATTGCTGACCACTGCACTCGTTGTGATGACAATGGCGACTCATGGCATGGACCAAATGGCTTATTACTGCCAAGCTGTGACCGGCCTGGGGTGCATATTACTGCCAAGCTGTGACCGGCTGATGACCTTTACGATGTGAGGCACAGCCTGGGCAGCTGATTACCACCCATCTGATACTGACCAATGACAAGCTGGTTGGTGCTCTTTAAATACATCACTCTCATGCTGAATTCGGTGCTGGAACCTTGTAGATTGGGTCAGTGCCTCGGGGTTGATGTCAGCATTCTGCTTTGTCATGTTTCCGAATCTTCTAGCTCAGGTTGATGCATTTTTAGTTGGTTACAGCGTGCAGTTTCATCATGTGGCTGGAGCTTCTGTTATGTAGGCTGCTGACACTTCTAGGTGACTGACCGGTCTCTGTCAGCCGCTCTGGTTGTTGCAATGTGCCAGATACGGAACAGCTACACACACACACACCCATTCTTTTACGCTAAATTATCTACACTCCAATTTACACTTTGTGTTTTTATTTACTCCTAAATCCTCATACCATTACATTCCTTCCTCCTACGAAAAAAGATTTCGTCCTCGAATTCTATTAACAACAAAACACTGAATCCACTGTGGTGTCTCACAAGTATGAAGTGCGCGCCACGTACTTTCGCCGCGCGTCGCCATGCACGCACGGTGCGGCGTTCTTACGACGTCAGCCACGAGTGCCCTCTGCTGCAACTCCGCTCGTGGCCACGACTGCTGCATCAACCACTTGGGAATCAGATAGGCACCAGTTAAGGCTTGGGATTAGGACAGGCACTAGGAATCATCAGTAGGCAGGTCTCTCTAGTCAACTATGTATCAGCATTCTGCAGTCTGCAGCATTCTGAACTTTGTAAAAGATAAGTATTATCTTATTTCTATGAAATATACAACTTGTTCTAATTCAGCCTAGTGTTTCTAGTTTCTGCTGTCCCACTGGCTGGTCACCTCCGTACCTGCACACGCATGCATCCTTAAGTCCTGTGTTGGTCTCTTTCTACTCGGCCACCAACACCTACGACAACCGGCGGAAACGAGACACAAAAATGGTGACGAGGCTGGGACACAAAATCCACCACTACAAATATTTCACAAAACATCTGGTAAACTTACTGCAGCTTTTCACTTACATTTCAATGTGCTGCTCTGTTCACTACCAACATTTAGAGGCATCTCTTTGTGTTCCCGACTCTTGCAGCAGCTGTGTTACACTGTGTGTGTTTGTGGGGAAGGGGGGGGGGGATGATACAACATAGGAAGGTATCTGTTTACAATTCATACTCTCTTTTTGCATCTCTGATTATTCAACTTTTTATAGAAACAGAAAAAAACCGTTGGGTTTCACATTAAACTTATCACTGTAAATCATGTTGTTCCCTACTATTTACTTAATTAGGTCCCCTTTGGTGTAACAAGAAATTATATCTGTTTACAGTCTTAAACTAATACCTTATTCTCTACTGCTTATGCTCAATCCTAACCTAACCCATATGGAACATAACTGACCTTAGCTGACTGCAACAGTTCACTTACTACCCCCCCCCCCCCCTTTTTTTTAAAATTTTTTTTTTACTGTCAGTGGCCTACACAAACTTTTTAATTTGCTTACTGTCCTTGTGCTCCAAATTTCTTAAGCTGAGGAAATCTATAAATTACCTACAACAGAAGAAAACTTAAATTACATCCAAGACAATGTTTCTTATGTTGCACTAAAAGACTTGTGACATGGGAATTTACCACAGTAACTATAACTTATTTCATTCTAACTTCCTGCATTCGCCATTGATCTAGTGGCCTCGCTTCATGAACTCACCATAACTACTGATCCCAGAAACAGGCACTATTGTCAGCTCAGTTGTACTGTACAAAATTCTCCCCAGCCACATGTGCAATCCTTGCCCACCTGTGCTGTAACAACAATATTCCCTTAGCAAAAGGCACTATCACAGCCTACCTGTGCTCTACAAAATAACATTATAACCCCATCAACAGGCACTATCCCAGCCTACCTGTGCTGTATAAAATAACCTCATAACACCAACCACAGGTGAATTCTCAGCCTACCTGAACTGTATAACAACAATATTCTCAAGTACAGGAGCTATGTAAGCTCTACAAATCTTTTACTACCTCCTCTCGTAACGTTAGGTTTTCCTGTTTTGTCACTTCACGCTTGTACGGCAAGTGTTGGCTGTTACACTGCTATCATGAACATTGTTTCTCGAGGGACCTGGAGTAGTTTCATTGGTGTCGTGACATCTCTCGACTACCACTTGTCCGTAATTGTATCCCAACATTTCTGCTGCTTTGAGTACAATGCCACATGACGAAAAGACAATACAACATACACAAACGACACCTTTGCAACTCTCAGATGTTACTGACACTGTTCCATGTCTTAATCCTAACCTAATTAACTACATAAAACGGATTCTTAACTTCATCTTAAAATACTGCATTATGACAATCTATTTCTATGAAAAACGCTTCTTCTATCAATGTAACTTATCCATAAACATCTCAGAACTATTATGTACAACACTGAATCCTAGGCCTCTTCTGCCTTTTTTCTACAATACTTTCCAGTTTTCTACTGTTTCCTCATGCCTCAGACAGACCCACTCCATGCACTGGCTTGCATTGTGTCCACTTTTGCAACAAACAGAACAAACGTCTGTGTGAAAATCAAGAAGTGCTGGTGAAAAGCCACATATGTTGCACTGGATACAAACTACTGTAATTAACACCTCCTTTCTCGAGCACATCCTGAAAACTACTACATTCTCTATACCTAACATGGTAAACTACAGGTGAGGAAAGGACAAATGATAGGATAACAGGATTCCCACAAATGTAACAAAAACTTGTGCTGCTACTTACGTCTGACAGTTTTTCCTCAAATCTTCACCACCACTGTCTTCCACCGAATATCGAACTCACTGTCATCGACTTCAAGTTAGCCATCTTCACTGCCACCAGCAGTTTTTCAAATGAAGAGGTAGGAGGAGGTGTACTTTGCTGGTTTAGTGGGCTGTGAAATTCAGCTCCTGGGAGATGGTGGCATGGAGTTAAACAGTGGTTCCTGTACAACAAAGAAAATGTCTTTATTCAACATTAAAACATATCAGGTTGGCTTTTAACTGTGTCTTCTGGTGCTTGTAATATTCCAAGTGAGGTCAGTCATATGCCAGCACCAGTGGTTGCCTGCCAGCAGTGTCTGCGCTGACTCAGGCGTCAGATGGAATGCGCCACTGCAATGAGTGGCAGGTCCAGTGTCACAGAACTGCAGCGTGTCTCCCACAACTTAGCTGTGTGTGACAATGGCGTGATGTCAGGCATTGGTGAGCCTCCTGCAAAGCTCCGTATCTTGTCCAAAGGGTACCGTGCTGTCTTGCGAGGTCCGGGACGCTTCACATCTTACAGTGGCAGTGTGGACAGTCGGACAGTGGTGACGTAGGAGTCTGGAGCTCGGGGCTCGGTGTTGGCGATTGTTGAGATATTGTGGCGAGGTGGCACAGACAGTGCGCGCTACTGCTGATCAGCACACTCATTTCGATGATGACTGCGACTTGTGGCATGAACCAAATGGAATATTTCCGCCAAGCTGTGACCGGCTGATCACGAGATTACGATGTGTGGTACAGCCTGTGTGGCATATTACCACCAAGCTGTGACCAGCCGATGACCCTTATGATGGGAGGCACAGCTGGGTAGCCAATTACTGCCCAGCTGTGACTGACTGATGACAAGATGGCGGCTGCTCTTTAAATACATCACTCCCCTGCTGAATTTGGCACTGGAACCTTCCAGATTGGGTCAGTGCCTCAGGGTTGATGTCCGCATACTTCTTCATGTTTCTGGAGCTTTTAGCTTGGTTGGTGACAATGTGCAGTTTTGTCATGCGGTCAGAGCTTCTGTTATGTAGGCCACTGATAATGCTAGGTGACTGACTGGCTTCTATCAGTCGCTCTGGTTATGGCAATGTGCCAGATACTGGAACAGCTACACGCCCATTCTTTTACACTAAATTATCTACACTCCAATTTACACTTTGCATTATTATTTACTCCTAAATCCTCGTAGCACTACAGTTATTTGTTTTGTGATAAAAGTGAGCCATGTTTCTGATTGATATTTCAGTATTTATGGTGTAATTTATAGCTAAAATAATAAATTTATATTTTCAATCAGTAAGTATAATCCAAACTGTCATCAGTATGAAATATTTGTGGTTACTGGTAAAAGTATAAAAATAATTGATTAAAAAAATCGTTAGAAAGTCATGAAAGGTGTATGCAAGTAAAGTTTAAAGTTACACCTATTATGTTATATTTAATATTACAGACAGGAAAAATCTCAATATACCATTCTGTCAATGCACGGTGCTCTTTACCCAATTTGTTTTTAAAGATGAGACAAAGCACACAGCTACAAGTGCTATTTATCACTAATAGCAAGAGGTAAAGCAGTCAACATTCTGAAGATAGTTTTTAATACCACAGTTCTTTACAAGGCATGGTCCTGTTTGGAGGTCATACACCATGCCTTCCTACAACCTTTGAAATGACTTTACCTAGCTGGTTATAGGGGACCAACAGTTTAACGGTGGATTCTGAACTATGCTGCTACATGACATTTTTCACATTAGCTTGACTACCAGAGGTGAAAGAATTGAAAAGTAACAGGTTAAAAATCTTAGGACTTGGTGGGGATTGAACCCATGACCTTTTGGACATACTGTAGTCTGTCACTCTACCAATGTGCTACCAAGCCATGTACCTAAAAATCCACTTATCTGAAGAATTATAAATTTGTTTCTATGTGTGCACATTTCCAAACAAACAGAGTAACACACAATAATATTGCTAATGAAGTTCTATAAATCACAAACAATATACACACCAAGTGGTCAACTTGTAGTAACATAGCTAAGTAAATGTTTTCATTCCCACATAGAACACTTCACAGTGCAGGCATGTCAGTTGGTAAATGAAGTCGGTGCTATTGCAAGTGGCTCTGCCCTTGATAGTGTACACCTTCTGGGTTACTGGACTGGAGTAAGTGGTGGTGGAAGGGTGCATAGGGCCGGTCTTACAATGGGGGCGGTTGCATGGGTAGGAGCCAGAGGGTAGGGAAGGTGGTTTGGGGATTTCATAGGGATGGACTAGGAGGTTATGGAGGTTAGGTGGGCGGCAGAAAGACACTCTCGGTGGAGAGGGAAGGATGTCATTAAGGATGGATCTCATTATGGGGCAGGATTTAAGGAAGTCGTGTCCTTGCTGGAGAGCCACATTCAGAGTCCGCTCCAGTCCTGGAAAGTATCCGGTGACAAGAGGGACACTTCTGGGGTTCTTCGGTGGAAGGTTTTGGATTTGAGGGGATGAGGAGGTGGCTGTGGTAATTTGCTTCTGAACCAGATCAGGAGGATAGCGTTCACATCCCGCAGCTATCTTCCTGACCTGGTTCAGAAGCAAATTACCAGAGCCACCTCCTCATCCCCTGAAATCCAGAACCTTCCACTGAAGAACCCCAGAAGTGTCCCTCTTGTCACCGGATATTTTCCAGGACTGGATCAGACTCTGAATGTGGCTCTCCAGCAAGGATACGACTTCCTTAAATCCTGCCCCGAAATGAGATCCATCCTTAATGACATCCTTCCCACTCCACCGAGAATGTCTTTCCGCCGCCCACCTAACCTCTGTAACCTCCTAGTCCATCCCTATGAAATCCCCAAACCACCTTCTCTACCCTCTGGCTCCTACCCATGCAACCGCCCCCATTGTAAGACCTGCTCTATGCATCCTTCCACCACCACTTACTCCAGTCCAGTAACCTGAAAGGTGTACACTATCAAGGACAGAGCCACTTGCGATAGCACCGACGTGATTTACCAACTGACATGCCTGCACTGTGAAGCATTCTATGTGGGAATGACCAGCAACAAACTGTCCATTTGCATGAACGGTCACAGGCAGACAGTTTTTGTTGGTAATGAAGATCACCCTGTGGCTAAACATGCCTTGGTGCACGGCCAGCACATCTTGGTGCAGTGTTACACCGTCTGGGTTATCTGGGTACTTCCCACCGACACCAACCTTTCAGAACTCCAGAGATGGGAACTTGCCCTTTCAGCTTATTCTCTCCTCCCATTGCTCAGCTGGTCTCAACCTCCACTAAATTCAAATTCCCGCCCACCATCTTAACAGCTTTGCCTCAGTTCTCTTGACAGAGCCTCTGCCTCAACTGTTATCTCTGTCCAACCTCTTTGCTTTCTACAAATGTCTACCTTGTTGTGTTAGCGTGTGCATGTGTGTGGGTGTCTGTGCGCTTGTTTACCTTTCCTTTTATCCCCTTAAGGTAAGTCCTTCCACTCCTGGGATTGGAATGACACCTCTTCCACTCCCTTAAAACCCGCATCCTTCCCTTTCTCCCCTCCTTCCTTACTCTTTTGCTGAAGAAGCAGCCAATGGTTGCAAAATCTAGAATCTTATGTTTGTGTGCTTTTATTTGTGTTTTTGTGTCTATCTACGAGCCTGTGCTTTGGGTAACTTATTCGATTACTATTTTTTATACATATTTATCCCACCGGGAAAGTTTCCTCCAATAAATCTTGTTAGTGAAATTTTCTATTTTATAAAGCATGATGAAGACTTCAAGGATTTTTAATTCTTGTTTAATTTTGGGACAGAATTGTACTTTTAAATATAAAAGCTTGCTTAAGGGGAAAAATTCGAACAGGAATCCAAATGGCAAATGTCTTGTGGAAATTGTATTGCAGGTTTATTTTATCATTAACTTGTGATTTTTAACATTATTATATGTAAGCACTACACATGATATACATTCATTTTGGACATAAGCATCTTGGTTATACTGAATAATGATAAGTATGGTATAGTTCTGTTAAACATGACATGAGATACCAGTTGTGCCATAATACAGGCTGGTTATAATTAAAGTGAGATGTTCTGGGTGCTTCAGTGCAACCTGTATACATCACAGGATACTGAAATTTTGTTGTTGTGTTCAGTAGTCGGAGTGCTCGTGGAGCATAATGTAAAAAATTATAAATCCACTTTCTACCACCAGGTGAAAATATGGCACTCTAAGCAGTGAGAATGTGGTGTGTGTTCAGAAATAGGGGAAGAACAATCAAACACATAATAATGGTGGTTCTGGCACATTTCTTAGGATATGGTCAAAAGTTACATAAATATTCAGTATGGTTTCCCGACTCAGCAACATGATGCATCTGTAACACGGTATGGTCAACAGTAGCCCACAGCATATCCTATTTAATGTGGGTGATATGGCCTTGTATGCTATCGTTCAGATCAGGAAAAGTCCAGATACATCCCTGACAGACACAATCATTCAAATATCCTCAGACCAGAAGTAACATGGACTTAGGTTGGGGGATCTGGAAAGCCATTCATCTTCAAAGTGCCTTGAGATGATGCAGTTGTTACTGAAAGTTTCTTGAAGCACATCTTCCACCTGGTGCGTGACATTTGATATTGCTCCATCTTGCATGAAAATAGTGTTGTGGACATGGTTTCTATCTTTCAAAGGTGGAATCACATGTTGTAGGAGGAGGTCTTTATAACATGCAGCTGTTACTGTAGAGGACTATGATCTGTCATTCCTACACAATGTGTGTTGAGGAAGAAACTCATATGCAACAATTCTGTGCATTCATGGCACTGTGCAGAGCAATATGTGTCTCGACCATCCAAAGAATATAGCCTGACGACATGTGTTAACAAGTAAAGGGCAAAGTCACAACATTGTAGCCTATCCTGTGGCTTAAGATGCACCTTATGACTCCTATAGGGATACCGGTGTAAAATGTGCCTCAAAATCTTTTGAAATCTTGACCAGGGAAGAGACAATTCCCATGCGATAGCTTGAGCTCTGGCTGCAGAATTTGAGTCATGTGTTGCTGGTCAGCTACAATTACAGTAACTTCATTAGCACCACCTAATTCACCTGTTTCTCAAATTTCTTGATTGTATTCCCTAGCCCATTTATTCACATGTGGCCTATTCACAGCTATTTCTGTCAGTGCGATATTCCTGTTGTGCGGTGCTGCTGTTTCTGCCATTCTGATAAAACATCTTTACCAACTGTGCATTGTCTTTCTTCTCAATAGCCATTACAGTTTGTACAGAAAACTTATACCTTCTTAACCCTTTTCATGAACAGTCACTTCACAAATGAGATCAACAAGTGTTGTCAAACAGCCAACATTATGCTGATGTCAAACCAGAAAAATTTCACATTTTGACTGCTTACAGCTCCATATTTTTGCTTGGTGGCAGTAAGTGCAACTATGTTTTTTTATCATACATCCCAATTGCACTAATTACTGAACATACTCACCAAGTTTCAGAATAATGCAATGTATACAGCCCACACTGCAACACTGTCAATTTAATTATAACCACCTGATATTACTCTCCTGTGATTGAAAATTTGATACATTTTAGACCAACAAGGCAAATATAACTTCTTGGGGAATTCTTGAAGCTATTTGCTACAAATGTTTTATGACATGTTCATATAGAGAAAAATGTTGGTGGTGGGAAAATTTTTGGACTATACTGAAAGTGTCTTTGAGTTTTCTTTTATTAGCTTTGGGGATACTAATGTAAAATGATCATAGAGGATAGATATCATCTCATTGTAAAGATAATCAGTGAGCTACAGACAAGCACACACAATAGACAATCACATTCACTGAATTTAAATTATCGGCCACAGCGTACATCAGAAAAAAGTTACACATACATTCACACAGACTACCATTTCTGGCTGCTCTGGTGCAACAGGCATCTTGATAGTGAATGGAGAATGAAGGGAATGAGGGGGAAAGATGTTGGACGAGGTTAGGGATAGAAGTTCCATGCAGCATGATAAAATGTGAAGGCTCTGATAAGTCAGAGTGTGATATGGAGAGAGAGAGAGAGAGAGAGAGAGAGAGAGAGAGAGAGAGAGAGAGAGAGAGAGAGACTGTTAGGCATAGGATTTAGGATGATAAGCTATCTTAGATTGTGGTCAGGATGATTGTGGGACCATAGACTGTAAAATGTATTGTAGGGTTTACTTTCATTACTTCCATCTGTGCAGTTCAGAACAGCTGGTGATGGAGGAGAGGATCCAGTTGTCCCAGTTGTAAATAAGCCACTGAAAGCAAACATGTTGTGCTCAGCTGCATGCTGCACCAAAGGGTGATCAATATTGCTTTTATCTACAGTTTGATGGTGAACATTCATCCTTATTCACAGCTGGCTGGTAGACATACCAATGTACAAGGTTGTGCAATGATTGCATCAGAGGTGATAAATCATATGGCTGCTCTTACAGGTAGCCTGGCCTCTGATGGGGTACAATAAACCTGTGACAGAACTTAAATAGGAAGTGCAAGGTGGGTGGATTGGTCAGGTCCTGCATTGGCATTGGCCACAACAATATGATCCCTATGGTAAGGGGTTCAGAGTGGCAGTGTCAATGGGATGGATTAGGATGTTGTAGAGGTTCGATCTGCAATGAAACACCACTTCAGGAAGGGTTGGTAGGATATTGGGCAGGGTGTTTCTCATTTCAGGGCATGACGACAGATAATCAAAGCCCTGATGAAGGGTGTGGTTTAGTTGTTCTAGTGTGGAGTGGTATTTGGTGATAAGAGGGGAACTCCTTTGTGGCTGCGTATCAGGAGTGGATGTGGGGGGGGGGGGGGGGGGTGGGAAGGTCTGGAGGATAATGTCTGTCTGTGATGGCCTTTGTGAGGACTTCAGTGTACTGGGTAAGGGAGTTCTTGTCAATGCAAGATTCTACCAATGTGTGGTACCCATTACATACATCCCATCTGTCAAACAGAATCCCTTGTATTCCATCATCTGGAGTGTTCCAAACACAACCTCCACAAGTTATCTAGTATGCTACTAACTGCCACCTTGGTGCACCGCTAGCCACCTCCTAAGCTACCCACAGCATTCCTCCTTATGAACCCCACACAATACCAAACCATTTTCTTGATGACCTTTTCATTTTTTCATGTCCCCCAAAACTATTCACCCACACTCCACAATATCCAGAGCCAGAGCAACCCCAAATTAATGTTCTTAACCCTTTTGTCAAAATCCTCAACCCCACAGAAGTTTCAGCCCTATCCAAAAGTTTCAGCCCCACACCATGTTGGACTTGTCAAAGACCTTCTCTACTTCTGCTTATGCCTACAATGGAAACACTACTTTCCCACCAATCCTTCCAACCAAAGCCACCGTAATCCCAACACTGAATCCTGCTTCTCCCAGTTCATACCACCATTCATTCGCAATCCTTTCTCACTCCCATCTAACAACTTCCTGGTCACTTTCCAGGAATTCCTTAGCTCCATCTTGGCATCACTATACTTCCCCAACACCAATTTTTGATCAAAAGAAAGGACAGTGTTACACAACCTCAAAATAGATCCCAACCTAATGTTTGCACCTGCAGACAATGGTTCTACCACTGTTGTGATGATCACAGTGACTACAAGGCAGAAGGCCAATAATTGTCTAACTCCTGCATCTACAAGTTGTGCTAGAAGGACTCCCTCCCAAGAATGTAACATGGCCTTCTATCCCTGCTAAAATTCTATGGCCATTCCCAGAATGTCTCCCCTACTACATGCACCCAAAAATTAATAAATGTCTTTCACTGAAAGAAATTTGTCACTTGTTGAGCAACACCTCCAACCATTGGTTCGAAATCTAACCTCCCACATCAAATATGCCAACTGCTTCCCTCATCGACTCTCTACTATCTCCATCCCTTTATGTCTAGGATCCTTACTTATCACTGATGACATCACTACTTCTCCATACTCCAAACCCAGTATCCCAGTCCTCAGCCTTTACCAATTAAACCCTAACAAACAACTACTTTTCCTTCAAAGAAAAAGTATACAATAAAATCCGTAGTAGAGGCATGGGCATCTGTATGGCACCCTCCTATGTCAATCTATTTATGAGCCATCTAGAGGAAACCCCTTATCTACTTCAGCTTCATTTATGATACTTGCATGATTTGGACTCAGGACCAGCATACACTGGCTCTGTTCCATCACAAACTCAACTCCTTATCGCCTGTCTGTACATTCTTTGATACTAACCTCCATGTCAACTAACAGCTCCACCACACGTGTGCACATTAAAACCACCAACTACTAGCAGTATGTACAGTTTCCAAGCTGTCATCCATTCCACATCATAAACTCCCTCCTGGATGGCACATTTGTGGTGATGAGAACTTCCTTACCCAATACACTGAAGGTTTCACAAAGCTCTTCAGAGACATCAATTAAACTCCAGATCTAGTCTGCAAACAAATTTGCCATGCCATATCCGCACACCCCACCAATCCTCCCTCCAATCCCAATAAACAGCCACAAAAGGGTGGCCCTCTTGTCACCCCAGCACCACCGTGTGTGTGTGTGTGTGTGTGTGTGTGTGTGTGTGTGTGTGTGTGTGTGTGTGTTTAGGGCATGAGGTGTTGAGAGGGCAATTGAGCCACTTGTCATGACATGGTTTACTCCTTGACTCAGTGCTCCACAGAAGAGATGCAGCCCATGAAACTCTTAGCACAGAACAATGTTGTTATGTTGTAAGAGAAGGTAGTTGTCTTTTACATTCTGAGCCTTGATGAAGATATCATAGATGTGCAGTTTTTATTAATGATGAGAGTGTTTTAAATGATATGTTAATGACACTGTATGGTGAAATGCAGAAAATACTGTGAAGAAGACTTTTATTACACAGAGAAAAGTATTTTCTCTTATAGCACTTCCCTGGTAATATAAGGTGAAGTTCAGTTACAGGGCAAAACAAGAAAGAAAATAATTACAGCAGCTATGAATATTAGAGAGAACAAAATAGGGGTAAAATTATCATGACACAGAAAAGAGTGCTTAAAGCATTGTGGTGATCTCAAAGGAAGTTCCAAGGATGAATTTAATGTGAGGGTTGCACACTACCATACTTGAAACAATGAGACACATCATATCCAAGATTGTTTTGACCTCTCCCAAAGTGATGTTCTGTCACCCCACCTAACCTTCACATCCTAGTTCATCCCAATAACACTCCCAATCTGAACCCCTGAAAAAGAATATTTTTGAAGAAAAAAAAAAAAAAAAAAAAAAAAAAAGGGAAAAATCAACTTTAGAGCAGTGGTAATGTATTAATGGAATATGATTTGAAATGTATGGCAGGAGAGTGGGGACAAACAATAAGAATATGTTGATACCACATTTATGTCATGTCAACTTGAGATTATGATACTATATCCTGTTTTCTATCTGTTAATTACTGACAACTTACAGTGGTGTACTTCAGTTCTCTTACCACTACATCAATGTTCACATTGGTAATGTCTCTTATGTGACCAATTTCAACTGCCATTTGGGAATGGCCGTGTGGTCTAAGGCACCTTGCTATGGACTGTGTGGGTACTTCATGTCAAAAGTTTGAGACCACCCGTGGGCACGTGTATGTTATTGTTCTTAGCAATTTGTAAGTATAGGAACTGACGACCTCATCAGTTTGATCCCACAGATTTATGACATTTGAACTGATTACAATTAGAATATTATTGTAGGCCTGTTATTAATGTAATCTATCTGAATCTAATGAAACATTTTATTAGGGTCTATATGGACAGAAAAACATTGAGGTACTCAACAATAAGAGAATGTCACCAATATGTATTAGGCCTATCATGAATTTATTTACGTCTCAAAGTTGAAGTTATGTCAAGTCAGTCTCTTGCAAACTTCTGATCCACAGAGATTGTCTTGTTTTCCTGCAAGAAATTTTTTAACGAATGTATGCTCCTGTTTTGAACAAAACTTGAGTCTAATCCACCTTAAAGCGGCTGCTGTAGACATAATAGAAACTCTATGGGTGACAAGAAATCTGCAGTATTGTGTTTACACTCACAGGAGGAAACAGGTCCCGTTTTCACAAGTGAATACAAAAGGTTTCAGAAAATTGTTGATAATAAACAATGTTGAATGTGAGTAGTAACTGCCCAGCGCCTTTGTTTCTTACAGTTGTTACTTTTTACTACGCATATCATGGTGAAATCTATTTTTTTGGTCATTGGAGAAATAACACTAGTTGGACAAGGTTAGGAGCTAAGTTGGCTACATTGAATCATATGAAATATTAACTTTTGGACCATTATTATAATTTATAATGATAACATAATTCATTCATATTGATATAAATTTAAAATTATCATCAGTTGCCCAACCCAATGCCATTTCTTCGAAACGTAATGTAGTTTCTTGGGCATATGTTAAGATATTTCAAGATAATGTTTCACTGTTGCATTTCTACGGTATCCAAGTTTGTGAATGATGCATCTTTTCTTTAGTATTTTATCTTTTGACATTAAAATGTATAGAAAATATTACTAGTCGTACTAATATTTTAAAATAAGAATAGGGGTTCTGTCTTCCACTTCCCTAGATAATATAGTGTCTGCGATCCACAGATATCATTGTTCGAAGCGGCGTGTAGCACTCAAATTACATAATATATTTGATAATACTATATTACGGCGTCTTAATAAATGCGTAACTTTTCCCTACGCTGTAGAACAGCGGAAATAATAGTAGCCTACTGATTTGTTATAAGACCAAAATTTGTATCAGATGTACTGTCACAATTAAAGAGTTGGCCATATTGGATTGTCGCCAGACCACTTGTTGTATCGTCAGTGACAGCGCGTTACTTGTACGAAATAAACCGTGAGGCGGGGCATCAAGTATTGTTCTATATCTACACCATGAACGGGTAAATAACACGACTTTCCTACAGGAGCACGGATTTGGACGCTTAAATTGCTTTCAACGGCGCCCCTGGATATTTTTTTCACGGCTTAATCGTTTTTAAAATTTCGTTAAATGACTCGTGACAATATGTTACCAGATGATTTCAAAAGAAGACTCGAGGCAGAAGATCCTTCTTATCAAAAGCAGTTTGCGTTATTGTGTAGATAGAGAAAGTCAGTTTTGAAATGCACGATTTCATAACAGCTGTCAAAGTTAAGGTTATGTTTCAGTTCGGGGTGTTGGGGTTTAAGGTGAACTGTCATTTTACGTTTAGCATTGATGTTTAGTCTCCTCGATTTTTTGCGCGTTCTATCGTGATGACATAGAACGCTGTTTCTAACAACAGTACTGATTTGTGTCTTATTCGTTGTATTTTCAAAACATTGTTTACCGTCGTCTAGCATAATAGAAATATTCTTGTTGGCATTAACGTGTGTATTACCTAGTTTAATACTGCTAATGTCGCATAATTGTCGATTCAAAACAAACATATACTTCCTGGGTAGCTGCTTTACAAAACGTATTGTCCTCAAATTCAGAAATTTTAATCACGATGAGTAAATAGCATTAACTACAATATTATTGGACGTGGAGTCTTGTTTGTAAATTTTTGACACTCAGCAATAAACAATATTTGGTACTGGTAAGTGACTGGTGTTCCTCACTAACTGAGGAAACATTAAAGTCACACAGTGTGATGACAGGAATTTATTTCCACAACTGGGCATGATATTTTGTGAGATCACTGCTTCTTTTTGTTATGTCATTCAGATGTCTTTATTCAGTGCATATTTAAAGAGAGCACTGGAAGGTGGTGATGGTTCTTTCACAAGTTTATATCATTTTTTACAGGTAAGTGCATCTACAAATTAGTGTGACTGAAGGCCAAAAATTCCGGTGTGGGGCTTCTGTGTGGGCTACTGAGGTATGTGTTAAGAATACATGTGTGTAGCTTTCATTGGCTTTAATATACTATATGATGTATGCAATCATCAGAAGAAAATTATCCTGTCATTTGTAGTGATAAGCTTTGGGCTTAATGTGGATGTTTAGATGCACATATACGATCTTAATGACTAGGTAAAGTGCATGTGCTTTTTTCTTTAGTAACAGTTGGGTGCTACTATTAATTTTGTTTGCAATGTAGTTGAATACAGCAAGTGGTGAGGTTGTACATGAAGTTTATAAATTTCGTTTAATATAGGCCCAAGTTAAAATAATGAAAGTCTGTGTATTACATATTTTTCTCTGTTATTATCAACTAGGAGGATTTTATTATTTGGCATAGTATGTAGCAATTACATAAATATATTAATGAAAAATTTTAAATTTTTGTATGGTGTCATAAAAGTAGGGGCCTACATAAATACTTTTATTATCTTTGTATCATAAATTGTTTACATCTGATAAACTTCATGTACTGCTCCCAGTGGTTGGTTTAGAGAGCATGATCAGTAGCTACATATGACATACAACTTCCTGATGCATGTCTTTTTCTCTTTTGTGTACAGTATGTGTGAATGTGATTCTATTTTGTCAGTGAACCAAATTATCACGTATCAGAAACTATGGAAAATTGTGCTGAACCTTCGATGCCTGTCCCAAAGAACACAATCTGATAGAGAATTGATTGTATGAAGCAATTTTTTACAGCAATAATAGTTTCCTGATTATTATGGCACTTTAATTTCTGATGGTTTGCTGTAAGTGTTGTCATACTCTCTTTATGGAACAAATTAGAATACAGTGAGACAGTAGAACCATTTCCTTTCATTTGAATTATTAGTTTTGGTCATTTTGTCTTTTGACTTAACTGCTGCTCAGTAGGCCTCCTTCAAATTCTTATTTCTCTTTCACTTAGCTTTTTGTTGAGCAGGGAGATTTGACAGAATGAATTAAGTGATGTTCGTTTTGTGCTATGAATAGTTATTTTTCTCGTTGACAGAGTATAAAACATCGGTGTACCACATGTAGCAGTGGACATTTGAAGTAAGAAAATATTTATTATATGGGTCCAGTAATTTCCATGGTCTATTCTCCAGTAAACAGTAGTGGTCTGAAGTCATCTTAGTTCCTACTTATAAGCCGAAATGAAAGAGTTTATATTGTCATTCGTTTGTAAAGTGGTAGTGTATATTTCTTATAGGTATTGAGTTATTAGTTTCTTAGAGACTTTCACAAAACTTAAGATTGTTTACAAATTCTCATCACCTTGATACCTAAGTTGTTCATACATTGCTAACATTTCCATAAACGTTTATTGGGGTGCAAAGCACTCTAACAAATATTTACTGTTGGCAGTAATTGTTCTTCAATCTTATCATTCTATAAAATGGTTTCCGTTCAACATTGAGTGTAGGATCTTTCTGCTTGTAATTTTTTATTTTATATTTCATGGGTTGTCTTGATTGTTTCTCTTCAAAAACTTCAATTTTTTTTAAATTTTCTTTGATGGTAGACTAACTTCATTGCGATAATACATCTGTTTATTTAGGGGCAAATGTGTAGCAGTGTTTATAATAAAGATGAACCAATATCCACCATTGATTTGCAACCATTTGTAAATCTTCTTCTTCTTCTTTTTTTTTTTTTTGGGGGGGGGGGGGGGGGGTATGTGGTATTTCCTTCCATAGGATCTATGTTAGTTACTATGGTGGGAACTTTGACAATTACTAAAAAAGATGGGTGACATCAAAGGTAGACCTGTTAACTATAGCATATTAGGTACTGTAGTTGATGTTTTCTCCAAAGTACAGCTCTGTGTTTATGCTATATTTTTGTAGGTCTCTTATGCACATAGTTAGCTGTAGTGAGTGGCATATTGATATGAAAGTTCATTGATCTCAGTGGAAACATTCTAACGATATCAGTTTCATACGGGCAACATTTGAACTAGATGTATTTACTAGTGGCAGTTCCCAATCTCAGTGGTTAGAGTTGTGTTTATTATCTTGGTGGATATTATTTTTTGTATCTGTGGTGTTTCTTTTACTGGAGTTGAATTTTGTTTGTAGATTATTTTTTCCTTTCATTCTCTTGAGTAATCATGTTATTGTCTGCCTTTAACACCTGTTATGCATCTCTTACTAATTATATAACATCACATAGATATTTCTAGCTTTATAATAGATGTGACATTTTTAATGTGAATACATGGAAATAGTCTCTCTGCCTGTGTAACTTTTTAAACTGTTATGCTTGAATTTTCATGCTCGCATTTCAGTTATGTTACTGTCTTGCTTTGGTCTTTTGAGCTGATGTGGTCTCTCTTCTGTCCTATTGTCTTTCTGCTGTATTTATTTTAATTACTGCTATTAAAATCAGTCAGTGGTTCCTTTCGTAGTCAAGTGGTACACAGGCTTTGAACTTTGCAGCTGAATCAACACAGTATATGCAACTTTAATTTTTTACTTTAATGTCAAACGACTGGAAGGAAATCTCATATGTTACTGAGTAGACCAGCTGATTATTTTGGTAGTAGCCTGCACTGATGTCTGTGTGTGTCCATTTCATTTAATAGTAGGTAGCTGTGCAGTTTGTTTGTTGCACCGTCTTTCTGTGAATTTACTTGTGAATCCTCTTCTTTTCCTCCTTCTTCTCTTCGAAGTCTTCTGTTTAACTTTTCTTTTCCTGACTTAACAGCCGACTCTTTCATTCTTTATTCATTGGTCTTCTTATACTGTCCTTTCATGTTTTAGATAAGTCATGTTAAAATGGTTATAATTCTTCTGTAATATTATGTAAAAGAGAGAATCTTTTGTGATCAGTGTTTTTCTTTGAACTTTCCGTTTCCGAGATGCCAATAGGTCCATTGCTCAAGTGGAAAAGAATGGGAAAGCTGTTGAATGGTGACACCAAGTATAACGAAATGGCGCAGCCCATGCCGCTAATCATGAAAACGAGAGTCGTCATTGTTCATCTTGTCAAGACGTCTGCTTGCACTTTGTTTATGAAAGAATAAGATATGTTTTACATGTTACCAACAAGATATCGTGATCTCTTACTTATTAGTTTTGTTAAGAAATATGAGGTGTGATCATAACATATCAGGGTTATTATTAAATATTGAAACTAGACCACAGTGAATGCCATTGTGCAAACAACAAAGGTTATTGATTAGGTGACTTAATTTGTTGGATAATAACAGCAACAACATTGCTGATAAACTAAGCAGTCATATAAAGCTGCAATATGTTACTGCTAAAGATTTTTCATGAGAGTAGATGATGTAGAAATTAAGAAGTGTGTGAAGAAGTTTATGATTGCTGAATTCATATACATGGTGTTCTTGAAATCCGAGAATGGATCTTCTTGTAAGAGTTATATTAGTCATTTAAGTAAAGAGTACATCTTATAGTCAACCAAATGCTGTTTATATTTTTGGAGATAAATTTGACAAACAAAGGAAGACTATTCAAATGGAAATTGACAATACTGAAGGTCCTGATACCACCCACCTACTTAGACTTGCAACATCAACAACACAGTGGAAATTCCATATTTCAATTGTATTCAATATGGCATTCCTAATATCATGAAAAACTTCAACAAATATGTATATAAACATGTGAAAATTTCTGCAAAACGAAAATAATGAAACTGTGGGTTAACCACAGGAATTCAGGGGTTCTGCAGAGAGACAGACTATGTGGAGGGAGAGAGGGGGAGAGAGAGAGAGAGAGAGAGAGAGAGAGAGAGAGAGAGAGAGAGAGAGGGGGGGGGGGAGAATAAACCCTCAGGCAATAACATTCTGAAACACAGAACAAAACTCGTAGAATGACACATCAAGTATGAACCCCCCCCCCCCCCCCCCCCACATGCACAGTAATAGAAAAAGTATTTCACTGATTTCATTTGACTTATAATATACCTCAAACAAAGAGAATGACACCAACCGTTCCCCCTGCCCCGTCGCCACCACCTGCAAGACTTACATCTAAGGTTAGCACACACCAAGATTCTTCCGAAGCTATCAACAATAGAAATTACACTGCACAAAATAAATGGTAAATGTCTATAATACTTAAATTGTTTTGATGCTGTCATTCTTTCGGTGGTCACCGTTTCAAGTGATCAGTGTTTTTTGATTTAATCATGGTGCTCAGTAGGTGGCTGGGTGAATATAAATTGCTCACTTTGTATTGTGAAAAAGAAAAAAAATATAACAAAAAAAACTTCCATTTTCATACGATCAATATTTCAAATAATTTGTGTTTTTTAATTATATCCCGGAGCTCAGTAGGTCGATGGGTAAATGTATATGTAAAAACGTTGAATATTTAATGAGAATAGTGATGTAAACGGTATAAAGGATGACGCACAATCACAGAGTATACAATCTAAAGTTATCAGATGTCGCCACACCTAACCGAAAAGAAAACAATGCAAAATGCCTAAATGTATTAAATATTGATCAAAAACGGAAACACGTCACTAGTAACACCCAACAGTCACATGACACAAAACCAATGGGGAAACATTGTCATGATCATGTTCTGACAGCCAACAACTGAATTCTATTACATCCAATACTCATGACACTTACCACATAATTGACTGCCCATTCAACAATATACCCTTTCAAACTATTAATGTCCAACAAGAGTGCACCACCACATACTTAAAACAAACCACAAGTAAATACAGACAACTCAAAATCAGTGTGCAGCGAAAATAATTTAATATTTACTATGTAATTTAATATTATTGCTGCACAGTGATTTTGAATTATCTGTATTTACAGGTGGATTTTTAAGTATGTGTTGTATGTTAATAGTTTGAAAGTGTATATTGTTAGATGGATAGTCAATTACTTGATGCGGTTAGTGTTAGGTACGATGGTTGTGATACAATTTTGTTGTTGGCACTAAGAATGTGACTGTGATGTTTTATGTTGGGTTTTGTTTTGTGTATCTGTTTCCTTTTTGACATTCAGACTCACTTGTCAAAGCTTACTTTAACAATTAACATTACAGACAACTAACATCTAACCACACAGAAACTGAAGGGTAAAATTTTATTACCTGGGAGTTTGCTGCTGAAGCATTGATAGTGTTGCACACCCATCTAGCAGCATTCCCACGAGTCTTACAAGAAGATAGTGTTATACTGGTTTATGCTTAATTTTAAGTCTGCCCGTACAAGATAACCTGTTTAGATTACCATTTTCTAGTTTAAACTTTTAGCACCAGTTTCGATGCTCAAAAGATGCATAAATTAAAAGAAAATGTCAAAATGGCTTCTGGCTGGACCAGAGAGCAACATGAGAATCATTTTCAATAATGCAGTAACTGCTAAGTACTTTATTAAGAGATGTTATCATTTTGCTACAATACAATTTTTGCAGAGAGATACTTCTTTGCAATGTGCAGCCCTGATATTGTTTGATCACACCTTATTTAACAGATCTTAATGTATATGTAAGTTGGACTCATATTTGCACTATTAAAATGTGTATAAAATGTGTATGGCAGTTGCACTGTTCTCAAACATATTTTTCTCTTTCTGAAGAGTAGGTTAAATGTTTCCAAGTATTCTGATAGTATGTATTGTTTAGGTTCTATAAGCATGCAAATTTTATGGAAAAATAGTTACCGGAAATGTTTTTCAGTTTACATTGTAAATAAATTGGAATAGTGATATGAACATACATTTCAGTGGCCTTGTAAGGTCTCGTCACAATAAAATTGATAAAAATGATAAGAATATTTTGTAAGCCATTGGCATAGAACAGTAATTGCGTGACTTGTATCCTCTACCAGGTGTTTGACATCCTGGTTCTGTATAACATTGTGCCAAGCTTGGAGCTGTTAGTATTGGTAGCAGTTGTATGCATGTTATTGAAGTCAAGTTCCTAATAAACAATAAGCATGTTAAGTATATTCACTGCCACATGCTGTATTAAAAAAGTATAAGAATTCCTAATAAATGAGCTTGTAGTGCTTTATTTTTAGCATTTTGATACTTTACTTTTGAAATTATTTTTAATGTGTTTTTGTGCCATTACATTGCTGATTTGTTGCTACCAGTGAACAATACTTAGCTGTTGTTTGCTTAAAAAGTAATGTATTACAAGCAGAATTCAAATAATTGTATGACAGTTTTCTGTACAGTATTCACACAATAAATTTCTTAATGGTTTATGTATTAATATTGTAACATATTTTCTTACTTGTTTGTAAGTTCACTATTGGTTACTAGCTCATAACACAACAATGAATTTTTTTGTGTTGTCATTGCTTATCAACTCCACTTAGTCTAATTTTGAGCATCGATAGCTACTGGTTTGACCAATACTGAAACAAGAACACAACAGCCAATTTTGACACTGTGTGATCATATTACTAATATAGTTACTCAGCATTGTGAGAGATAAAGTACTGTTTCCTTTCTTGCAGTTTTCCATCTAAAATTAAGAAGTCACATATTGTTATACCATGTTCATAACGTGGCATATTGCATAGTTAAGAGAAAGAATGCCATTTTTAATACATTGAAAACATTTTTATTAGTTATTGTGCCACATGGTAAATCTGACTACTAATTTTGAATTGTGATAGTGGTAAAGCTATATCAGTTGCAATTATAATAATGTTTTGAGCTATCTCTTTCAGTTTGTTGTGTTGTTAAAATTCTCACATAGAATCTAGTGAGAAATTAACTGTGAAAATCCTAATGCAGTGTAAACGGTTAAAATGGAGTAGATTATGGCTTCTGCTTGAGATGTAGATGTTGGTAACAGCACAGTGGATAATAGGATGTGAAGAACCAATCAGGATTGGTATTTAGAAGCCAATAAGAATGTCATTTGCCTTTCTTTTCGCATTTGATGGGATTTCTGAAATAGTTGGGGAATGTTAATGGAAAAAGAACATTGAGAGCCAGTTACATATATCTGTGATGCAAGTCCGTTGGCCTGCACACATGCCATTAACACTATGACAAATGAAGCTTGGTGATCCCCACAATTATTCACACTAATACTCTTAATATGCCAAAGGACACTTACTGCAGAGACAGGTGAAAATGTCAGGTTAAGATACCTGTAGTATATCTTCATAAATTCTACTACACAAATACCAGTAAACTGTTGGCTTAGGTGTTGTACCATGGTACTTCAGTGGTTATGCGAGTGTGTGAATGCTCATTTTTCTGATGAAGACTGTGGCCAAAAATTGAGCTTTGTGAATACTATAGGATTTTCTATGCGGCTCTGCAATCAGCTATATGGTGAGTTGCTACATACCTTCATGTTACTGAAGTTAATTTTTCAAATTTTCTAGCACATTAATCTCTTACTTTCATTTTGACAATTCAGGATATAAAGTTTTCAGGAATTTATTGACTCTAAAACCCATGTCTTCAGAGCAAGCAGTTTCATTTCTGAATGAAAGTGTTATGTGACTGCAGTTAGATCATTCATGGTTAGTTTGGATGCCATTAATTTTAAGATTGGTTTGGGTGTCAGCAACAGAAGCTGTTTTTCATAGTATTTGGAATGTAGGGGATAGGTTTTGATTAATTGCAGCAGCTTGGAGTTTAGTTTCAGGGTGTTGGTAGGTAGCTTGGGAACTAAGAACTTGACAGACAGGGAAAGAAGTAAAATCTTTCTCACAGTGTCAAACCATTATGTTGACTAGAAGGTGCCCGGCAGCATACTGGATGCTTTGCATTAGGTGCATATCAGGTAATTTCGTGGGCATAAGACCTCAGTGTACATTCCCTGTCATGCTCTCCAAACCACTGAACTGTTATTCTGGCCTTGTGATGTGGTTAACCTGCTGGAAAATTCATGCATTTGACTAACAACAAACATGGAGGAATTTTGCTGAATCATTTAGTCCATGGCTGCCATGTGGTGTTCAGGTTGCTATTCATAGGTCTCATGTAAGCCCAGGTGAATGTACCCAGCTTAGTCCTGCAGTACCAGCATGCATAAACAGTGTGGAATATACTTTCAGCAGTTGTTTTTCTTAGCTAATGCATTTCAAGACGTATCTCTCAACTTTAGTATCAAGAGAAAAATGATTCGTCTAACCAGGTACCATGTTTTCATGTCTTTGTGAGCTAGTCTTTATTGCATACCCATTCCAGTGCTTGAAGACTGTTACTCCATACTGTGGACAATACAGGTAGCAATAACAGTATTTGAAATGAACTTGTTAACTCTTTAGGAGTAAGAGATCCGGTTGTTCATTGTTCAGGGAGTGGGTCTTACGTACATAAACTATCATTCTAATATATGTTTACCCTGTTTACATCACTGCAATTGTATAGTAGTTATTAATAAATGCTATATTGTAAACACCTGATCCTTCTTCTTTTCTAATCTCTACGGTATTATACTGCTTTGGAAGTCCTCAATCCATCTTTCTATATACACAACCATTTCTTCTGTACTTCGGATCGAGATGCTCTGTGTCCTCATTTTCAATGTAGTATTTGCGTCTTCCAGTATAATTACAGTGCTTCTAAAGAAATAAATGGAACTCTCCCAAAGAACACCTTGCTGCATAGGCTGAAAAGTAGAGGACAAATATCTACATGTTCTGAATAACGCATTAGGCTGAACTTTGTGTTCATTGAATATATTGGTTGGTTTAAATTTGAAAGATGTACCAACCAGGGCTAGATGTAGAGATCTCTCTACAATTTAATGAGGGCCACTATATTACATTTTTCTAGGAAATTGAATTAGCTAGGATCTGTAGCAGAGAGATAAGAGGACTATGTCAGTTATTTTGTATTGATTTTTTCTGAATGGGTCTGTATTTGTAGAAGAGTATCCCAGGTTAGTTCTGTAAATGTGATCATTTGATCTCAAAGGTCTCAACAATGTAGCAGGAGAAATGTTGATTGACTTTTTGACTTGTGAAGGTAAGTCAAAAGAATACCACGATTCTAAACTTAGTTATGTAATTAATGCTGGAACAAAAAAGTCTGAAATAATTCACTCAAATAACAAACAAAAATATTGCAACTGCAAAACTAAATATGGGCTTCAAGTATTTAAAGTTGGTAATATTATGAAGATCCTTTTTGGAAAACATTCATAATACAAATAAGTCAGAGGTTCCTGTTGCATTCTCGTTAATCAACCTTTTGGCTTAAGTACTGTAGTAAAAAGTGTGTTCATGACCATCTTATTCCTCATGTGTTGAATGAGAGCTGTGTGTCACTTAACAATCTGGTAGTTACCCTTCTAATGTTAGGTCATAACTGTTTCACACTGGGTCAAGGATGGTTGTTTAAATTGTATGTCAAAAATTATATTTCCAATGTGTGACACTTTACTAGAAAGTTGTTCCTAGAGATGAAATAAGAAACAATATATTATGGATGAAAATATAAAGCCAGACTAAGAAAGTAACTTTCACTTTTTTGAAACAATAAAGCCAATTATAGGTAACAAACGAAATGACAGTTGTCTTTTGTATTAGTTTACCAGTGCTTGTGTGATGTAATACATACATACAACAACAACAACAAAGGTATGGGTAACCCTACAAATACACCCTTTTCTGGGGCCATAAATCATGTCAATACATCTCCCCTTTCCATTGAATATACCTAAATTTAATTCTTCTTGAAATTCTATATATTTGACTTGATTTGGAGCGGCATGCTTGTAGCACGGTAAATAATGGGGTATGGTGATTTAGGAAAATGTGTACTGCACAAGGTGGAAACCAGTAATATTACTGCTTCATTTGTCTGTGGTTTGCGCCTCAGTGTTAGTAGACTGTTACCTACAATTCCTCATGTAAACCAGTAAGATACACATTACAATTTACTTGTAGCTCACAATCTACTACTTAAAAAATAACAAAAGTTAAATATACAGTAATCATGTTATGTAGACTAGATGAAGTACCATGATAAAAAAAGGATAAAGTTCAATGTAATTGTAGGTGTGGAAAATCTTTCCCATATTCGACTGTTACACTATTTGGCAAATGGCAATGAATGAATACAGCATACTTTCCCTCTTGTTCTTGGAATTTGCCATTGCATAGGAAAAAGGTGTAGTGAGCACTACAAACTTTGTTTTCTAGGAAGCTTATGCATGGATTTTCAAGTAAGAAGTGTATTTGGTAAATGCTTGTGAGGCTGGCAGAAATCTGCATTGAAAATGTACATAATTCCAAATGAAAATAATAATAATAATAATAATAAAAACACATTTATTGCCAAGTGGCTGTCACAGGTGTAGCAGAGCAGTTTGCTGTTATGTACGACATAAGAATAGTGTGTGCTTAAAAGTAAAGTCAATTCAAATATCATGAATGGCTGAGAGAGACTGAAGAGCAGTTACAGCAAACCAATTTTAACGGTTTTTCCCTATACTTTGCACATGCAGCCACATTTCTTTGACAAAGTATGAGAAATGTGAAATGTCTATAGTAAGTGTAGGTGACTATCATATATATGTGTTTAGTGCCGTGTTGGGGATGATGGAAGAAGGGAGGGGATAAAAGCCAGAGCCAGCACATAGCTTACTACTCTCCAAATCACCAACTGGGCCACAAAACTTAACATCTCTATCTGACTGACCACTCATCATCATTAGTGTGACATGCCCTCACTGTATGAGACACTGCAGAGAGGTTTAGAAGTCATCTAGGATATTGATGTAAAGACTGATAAGCAGGATGTAATACCACCATCCCATATATCCTCTCTGCAGCAAAGAAAAGGTAAAATTGTCAATAGCATGTGGTCTACCTCAATGATCACTTACCCAAGTAATGATGAGAGCCACCTTGGCACAGTCATTAGTCTATGCTATGAATGGCAGCAGAAATGCCATTGACAAGCACAATTAAGATATGGTACCCAAGTTGTGTACACAGCAATGGATTGTCAACTGCCAGGCCAGCCATGGTGTTGTTGAGCAATCACTTCTGTAACACAATCTTTTAAGTGAACAATGTACCATCATATGCTTCCTGGTAGTTTGTTTTGTGACTGAGCCTAACAGTTGCACTGCCGCTGGTTCATCTCTACTACATTCTGAACATGGAGAAGTTGTCCTGCAACTGTGAGGGTGCAGAACAGTGAAAAGAAAACCTTAACAGAGCTGAAGACTCAAGAAGTTTTATTAGAATGGCTTGATACCGAGATTCAAACCTTAATTTCTTCAATTGAAATCATGATCATCAAATACTACCATGTGGTTACACTGAAATTATTCAGCTCTTGTCCAAAATGGCATTTTCAAAGCTGAAACATCTTTAACCCTATAAGTCTGAATGACTGATCCGTCTGCCTTATTCTGTGGCTAATAGCTTGTGGGAATGACGAGATTTTGCTCTGACATCGCAATGGTGGTGTTAGATGAACTTCATCCACTACATGAATGCTCTCTTCAGGCAACATAGCGTATTCTGGGCTAATTCTAACAGTTTGCTCTAGGTGACACGCCTACAGTTTGTGCCCACTGAACCAGCCACATTATTGAGTGATCTTTTGCGATGGTGAAAATAAGATGTTTACAGATTGACAGGTAGAGCATCTTTTAGAAAGTGAAGAAAATTTCAGTGACAGTTCTGAAAGTTTTCAAGACACAGATGTTGAAGGTAGTGAAAGTGACTTCAATTCAGAAACAAATGACGAGACACTACTGCAATAAACAGTATCTAGTGCTTTTATGCATGCTAGATCATTTTGTAATCAACATATGTCCAGCGGTAGTGCTGGTACCCTCCCTGGGGCATGGGTGTTTGTGTGTTGTCCTTAGGTTAGTTTACCTAGGTTTAAGTAGTTTGTAAGCTACGGACTGATGACCACGCAGTTTGGTCCTATAGATTTACAGACATTTGAACATTTTTTGAGTGCTGGTACATTTATGCCTTTGTAACAATATGACCTGATAACTTATTTTGAGTGTATTGTGAATGATGCTTTGTGCAAAGTAATTGCTGAACAGACTAATTTACACAACAGTTCATTGCTTCTTAACCAAATTTAGTACTACACTACAGGGTTTGCGGTCGGCAGGATACTACAAGTGTTGAGGAAAAACCCTTATTGGAATTTTTGTGCCCAAAGAAATTGTTCACAAACCAAAACACAATATGTGCTTTTCAGAGAAAAATTCGAAAACGAAAACAGCAAGGAAAAGTTGTGCAGCAGAAGGGGCAATGGGACATACTGTTCGCTGAGGAATAGTTGTGCTAGCTAACCTTACACTTAGAGGCTTAAGTCTGAGACAGATAAAAGTCAGTGATATATAAAAGTGTAGGTATATAAAAGGAGGTGCAACAATTATTCATCATCACACATAATCAAAACGGAATAAATATAGTGTTGTGCTGTATGTGGCACTGCCGCATTGACAGTTGGTGGCCGCGGTGGAGTAGCCGAGCAATCTAAAGCGTCTCGCTGCGGAGCGCGCGGTTGCTCACCTTGGAGGTTCGAGTCCTCCCTGGGGCATGGGTGTTTGTGTGTTGTCCTTAGGTTAGTTTACCTAGGTTTAAGTAGTTTGTAAGCTACGGACTGATGACCACGCAGTTTGGTCCGATAGAATCACAAACATATGAACATATATGACAGCGGGTGCTGTCTTGTCACTGGTGCAATAACAGCTGAAGATATAAGAGCTTATCACTTCACGTGAGCTATTTTGTTTTGTTGTCTGTATATCACAGTCTCTGCTATATAGCATATGGAACCATATAGAGCATGTGTGTAGATTCAGAAGCAGCTATGAGAAATGTAGGAAAAAACGAAAAACCTCATCGAAATTAAAGTTTTACTAATCCTATAACTGCCTCCTGTTTTGATGCAGAAATCTGAACTTTGGCACAGAGGCATCTACAAAATTCCTCTGCTGTGATGCAGAACTGTGGTACCCTGTGACGTCACCCTTGGGCTTGGCAACACATCAAATCGAAACTTGTGAGGAAAAGGCTACAGCTCAGCAGTTCAAGTGAGGTGATGACGATTCTATGGCATTTATTGGGTGGGAAATCCCCAAGTGGGGTTTGGCTGCCTTTTTGCAAGCCTTTTTAGTTGATACTATTCTGGCAACTTGCATGTCAATGATGGTGAAATGATGAGGGAAATACACAACACTTCCAGAAATGAACCTTGGCCCTCTGCGATGCTGTTGATGAGTGTCGGAGACGAGCTTCATTTCAGATGTAAGGTGGGTAATAGTGTGAGAAGATAATGAATTTCACCACACTTCTGACCAACACCATTGTGTATGTGCCTCTCAATAGCAAGGTTGTCACAATCCCTCTTAATGACATTTTACCCCTCGTTTTGACATCTCTGGGGTGGAGTTCCAATCTGTGAGTCCCAGCATTGAAACCATAAGTTTCTCATGAGTGGCCGAAGAAAACATTACAGGAACACTGCTGCTCAGAAACTATTCAAAATAAGCTCAAGGATTGGCAGTATGGTATGAATGGAACCATCGCTTCCCTCAGGAACAGGCTCGCCACTCATTTTACAGTTGTAAATGGCAGTTAGCTCTACAATCAGCAACAGGACGACGTTCTCGACTTTGCACAACAATGCTGGCACTGAGGCGTTTGAACTTTCCTCCAAGGACATCATGCGGCTGCAACCTTATCAAATGTGAGCTGACCTTTTTCGTATACAAGGTGAACCACCAGAGAACATAAAAAAACCATCCAAGAAAATTTGAGTGCAATCCAAAGCTTTCTAAGTCTTTCCCTGTTTTGTGCCCTCCTAAGACGTGATCATGGGGAGTGGGGTAGCCCAACATTGATGTACGCAAGAACAAAATGGCGCAGGGTCCTTCTAGCACTCCAATTTTCTAACACCCTCGGTGCCATGCATGCACTGTTGTTGAGCATTTTAAAAAGCCGCACTGGCGTGTTTTCCTGTAGTGTTATGATTTTTGCAAACATTTCAGACAAAAATGACGAAAAATTTATATAATAAAAATTTATGGACGATACGATCACAACTCTACTATTGTGATAATATCTATGCAATCAACATGTACTATTTGCTCCGGCTGTATTTTAACAAAGAGCCAAACTTGTTTGATATTTGACTTTAGCTTTGACAGACATATGACTACTCTTTTTTTGAACGTTTACCTCTTTAAACTGTTATTGTAATATCTCTCCCACATGTTCATTATCTTTTTCCATTAAAATATTATCACCTGTCTTGCTCTGGTAGGTTGTCCTCTTTTTCAAGTTTATTCTCTTTGCCTGTACTGGTTTACCTATGGCCATTGTTTTTGGAAATATCTCTAAACTTTGCGAGTTATGGAAATATTATAACAGAACAAAGTTGTAGAGAATTGTCTCCACTACAAGTAAGTTTATTCAATATTCGTCACAGAAGATTGGTCAAGCCGTTATTTTCATTTAAATTTCGAGCTGTCAAAAGGTGATTGATTGCAAAGGCACACTTTTCGTGTTAGTAGCGTAACCTAAAGTGGGCCAAAATGTACCTATAAAGTACAGGGTGTCTCACGAAAGACGCCTGCTGGTCATCCGTGGATCGTGTGGTATGGCTCCCGGCCGCCACCACCACATCTGCTGGCCACAGCAGCACCCGATTCTCAGACTCTATTGTGCTGCGGGTCCATACACTGACTTAACGTCTGAAAAACATTGCTATCTGAGGAACCTAAGCTTTCGTTTATTTACAGTAGATGTTCAAAATGATGTCCCTCAATGGAAAGAGCGGCCTGACATCTCTTGAAAACATTTGCGAACACTTGACGAATTTTGGTTTCTGAAATCTGGGAAATGACTAGTCGAATCCTGTCCTCCAACTCTTCAAGTGTATGGGGATTGCTTGCATACACCTTGTCTTTTAACATTCCTCAAAGATAAAAGTCACAGGGATTTAGATCTGGAGAAGGAGGAGGCCAGTCAACTATCCTATCATCAGAAACACCTTGTATTGCTGCTATAGAAGCATTGGCAATGTGCGTTCTGGGATTGTCCGGCATGAAATAACCGTACAGCTTTTCGTTGGGTGAAACTTCTTGAAAAAATAGATGTAGGATATTGTTCACATACCTGTCAGAATGTATTGTTTCGTGAAAAAGATTAACCCAATTATTCGCTTCGCTCTAATTGCACACCACACCCCAGTTTTCACGTCATGAGGAGGTTGTTGATGTAACTGATGTTTATTTTCTGAGCTCCAACGTCGATTGTTCTGCGAATTTATGTAGCCTGACAAATGCAGCCATGCTTCATCAGAAAAATAAAGCATCTCAGGATCAACTTCTCCATCGTGGTCAGACTGTAACAGCCAATTACAGTAACAACATCGAGCAACAGTATCTGAGTTCGTGAGTTGATGCACTACCATTATTTTGTACAGCTTCAAATTCAGTTTGTGTATTACTCTGTGAGCAGATGCTCTTGACACGCCCATCTGAAGTTCCAAACGATCAAGAGATTTTCTTGGATTTTTTTCAAGGCCTCCCCTATCTTGTCTAGTTTATTTTCGGTTAGAACAGTACCTCCTCTAGGCCTTCGTTCGTCTAACACAGATCCAGTCTTTTGAAATTTCTTCACTAATCTGCGTATCAATGATTCATTGGGAGCATGCACACTGGGAAATTTCCATATGAATTCTAGCCGACATTACACATACAATTCTGTTTTTGCATAGTTCAACACAAGAAACACTCGTTGATCCTTTGTGTATACCATACTGAAAGGAAACTCGACAGCAAAGTCAAAACAAAACACCCAAACACTCTGTCACGCTAGTACAGAACACAAGAGCACAGTGTTTCTGTCGACAATAGGGCCGGACTTGGCACTGTTGCCAAGTGTCCCATAACACACATAGCGGCGACCGGCAGGCGGAGCGGCAGCAGCAGCCGGCAGACGCGCCGCGCAACTCGCGGACCTCTCACAGGCGTCTTTCGTGAGACACCCTGTAGCTTTGACATCCATTCTGCTCCTTGATGATCACTGCTGTTCTGGCAGCTGAAGGCAGGAAACCCATTAGACTCCGCATTCCTGCAAAGAGGCACTACAAATAAGGAAGGAAGGAAACTCAGGGTTTCATGTCCGGTTGACAGCATGATAATTAGAGATACAGCTCATGCTTGGAGTTTCGGATAAGGATAAGTGAAATCCCCTTTAAGTGGACGGGATCTTAGAGAAGACGGGATTCGGGTACAGGAATCCGGAAGTGGAAGAACCAGACTAGAGGAAAGATAAGGCCAGTAAGTCTTCTGATCTGAAGTACATTTATTAATTACCTTCAGAAACATATTCCTAGATGACGCACAATCCTTTATGGGCTCTTAACAATGTCTTCAGGAAACATTAACAGTACTGTCTTTTCTTCAATACAACACGAAAGAAAGAGAAAAAATAAATTCTGCGCCTACTCCGTCTCATCTCCCATAAAGAAACGTCATTAAGTCACAGAAATTTGAACAGCCTCTTTATCGGCGCCTTAACAGAAAATTACAAATTTCACAGAACTATTTGGATTACAAGATGATTAGTATTTACCAAAACGTTAAAGTATTGATTGTTTTACAGTTCGAATTTTCTCTTGCTTTACAGAAAGTAAGACACAAAGTTAGAATCTACTCTTAACCACTGTCCAAACTTAAGGAACCACATAAGTTTGCTTCACAGATAAAATTACCTTTTCCTTCACAGAAAAAAACACCAATTCAGAATCTACTCATAGCTACTGATTCATAAAAGTATAATTTGTTACAGGCGTTTATGGATACTTTATACTTGATTCACAGCTAAATTTTACTCTAGCTTTACAGAAAGGAAAAGTACTAATGTAGAATCTACTCCTGACTAGGTTTATGCAAAAATACGGTCTTGTTAGTTGACCACAAAACATTTGAACAACACACCTTATGCTTTCTTCACAGTTCAAAATAGTTTGCCTTACCAAAGGACAAATACCGAACTAGAATCCATTTATAGTCTCGCTGAAATATACGATCTTATTTGACCAAAAAACCCTTGAACAACCACTCATTGGTACCTTATGTATGCTTCAAAATTCAAAACACTTTATCTTTACACAAGACAAATACCAAACTGAAATCTACTTTTGAAGTCTCGCACAAAGGTACGATCTTATTTGATCACAAAACACTTGAACAGCCGCTCATCGGTACCTTACCAAACTGTAAAATTTCTCAGAACTACTCAGCTCACAAACTCGGCCTTTAACCATCCTCTTAGAAAACATAAAGCCACATACGCTTTATATACGCTATATAGCATACGCTATATATCATGTATGGCCCCAACCAGGGCTTTACAGAACGTAAATGATAAAGACTATAATCTCTTAGTAAGTTTCGCAGCTACATCTCTTTGGCACAGTGTGGCTGTGCCCAGTTCATAACAGAAAACAAAAATAGAGCTGGCTGGTCCACTTACCTGACACTGATTGACCTAAACAAGTTAGATTTAACAGGATACAGTTTCCGAATGGGAGAACGTGCACGAAGTTAAGAGAGTAACCAATCACTTATCCGCCGACATCACCCCCAATGCTATTGATAGAGAGTCCGCAATGTATGTGTACATAAGAAGTACTCCGAGCAGCTCCAGATCTTGCATATGATTCAGGATGGAATATCATTTGGTACTGGCTACCCCCAGGTATTTAAAGGAGCCGCTCCCTCTCCTACGTGTCTACGTGCTAACCATTCTATTGACAATTCAATAAACGTCGGCTACATGTCATGTTTCACAGGCAGCTTCTTCTCTCCTGTGCTTGTCCCCTATACTATCATCACCAGAGAAACTAAGTGAGGTGACGCACTGGTAACACTTTTGGATTCGGGTTCGGGAGGACGGCGGTTCAAATCCGCCTCTGGCCATCCTGATTTAGATTTTCCATGATTCTCATAAATCACTCCAGCTAAATTGCGGAATGGTTCCTTTCAATGGGAGCGGCCGATTTCATTCCCCATCTCCGACAAAATCTATTCGAGCGCGTGATCCGTCTTTAATGATCACAATGTCAATGGAACGTTAAACCCTAATCTTCTCACCATAAAAAAAGAATCTCCCACTGGATACATACACAGATGAATCGTTAATCCATTGCAGAATGCGTAGCGATTGTATTACTTGCTCAACTGCTTGTGTTGCCTCTGTGTGAGACTAAGACAGCAGCGACCAGTGAGACATTTATGTCTCGTGCCTTCATTGTACATAAGCATGGGTAAATATAAGTATCTGATAGAGTGGCAAAAAAGGGACAGTCGTGATTGATCATGCCCATGTCCGTATGGTGTGTAAAATTGCTGGATTTGTTAGTATTTTGTAATGATATGTTCAGAGTGTGTGCAAGCAATGGTGTAAACACACATAGTCATGAAAAACATTGGAATTGTGGTTGGTAAAAGACCTTGGGAGGGAGAGGGAAGGATGGATTGAAGATTTGGGCTTGACATCCCATCAACATCGTGGTCATTAGAGACGAACCGGCAGAGAGAGAGAGAGAGAGAGAGAGAGAGAGAGAGAGAGAGAGAGAGAGAGAGAGAGAGAGAGAGAGAGAGGGGGGGGGGAGGTTGGGAGGTGGGATCGGTGAGTTGATACACAGCTTGTGACTGAACATCGCTTCCAAATCATATAGGAATTGTTGAAGGCGTGAGTGAAGGCCAGTCCCAAATAGTTGGTGAGAGGAATAAGTAATGGAAACTACTTGCAATGAACTCTGGGAGCAGTTGCCTCCAAGAGACCATTGCTCACACAATAAAATTGATCAGTTTGGAAGAATGTGCGTTTCCAAATACTTCTCCGAACGTCTTACACCTCAGCTGACATGCAAGATTACTTGACTTAAAACCTATGTAAAATCTATCTGTGGGACGTGATGGAAAAGTGATTAAGACATCGACGTCAGTATCCCCCCTGTTTGGTGTAACTCCACTATCAAATCCTCAGCGAGCGACACATGTTCAAATGTTTGTAAACCTAAGGGACCAAACTGAGGTCATCGGCCCCTAGACTTACAAACTACTTAAACTAAATTACCCTAAAGACAACACAGACCCATGCCAGAGGGAGGACTTGAACTTCCGAATCGGTGGCCGCTCTATCGGTGCCATGACGCACCATACCACGCGGAAATTCCCCTGCGGCTCCTCAGCGAACTGCTTAACCTGAGAGTGACATACCTATACAACCCAGTAAAGTCACTTCCTAACGCCGGCCGCAGTGGTCGAGCGGTCTGCGGCGCGCCAGTCACGTTCTACACGGCCGCTACGGTCGGGGGTACGCATCCCCTCTCGGGCACGGATATTTGTGGCGTCTTTCGTATTAGGTAGTTCATAAGTAGTTTGTAAGTTTACGGACTGATGACCCCGTAGTTAAGTCTCATGAGCTCTACAACAATTTAACATTTGAGTTTGAACTTCCTAACCGAATCCAGGCGGTTGTCAAATCCTGGCGTGGAATTTTACGTTATTAAATGATTTCCAAAGAAGTGACTCATCTTAGTCCATTGAGGTTCTAGTAAGCTATTGTCCCTCTTGTTTTCATCCTACTTGAATCAGGAAGTGATGTTAACAAGAAAAAAGTAAAAATAAATAAATAAATAAATAAATAAAAAAAACCTTTTAATTTTTTATTGCTGATACTTTGAGGAAGTAGCAATGTAATGTACAGTCGTAATCATTGTCTTCCGTACGTGCAATCAAGAAACTGAATTATTATTATTAGTGGAGCGCGTGTTGTACGATTCTATATTATTCACTGATAAGTTACTCCTGCTGTAACGTATCCTTCCACTTAGGTTAACAACAATAGCCACCATAGTAGTAGTAGTAGTAGAATGTTTCGCAGAAGACAAAAATCACTGGACTATTATTAAAACATGTATCTTACAAGAAACAAGAACTTAATTGAAACTTCCTGGCAGATTAAAATTGTGTGCCGGAACCGGGACTCGAACCTGGGACCTTTGCCTTTCGCGGGCAAGCGTACTACCGACTGTGCTATCCCGACACGACTCACGATGCCGCCTCACAACTTCACTTCCGCCAGTACCTCGCTTCCTACTTTCCAAACTTCACAGAAGTTCTCTTGCAAACACGCAAGACTAGCACTCCTGGAAGAAAGGATATGGTGGAGACATGGCTTAGCCACAGCCTAAGGGATGTTTCCAGAATGAAACTTTCACTCTGCAGCGGAGTGTGCGCTGATATGAAACTTCCTGGCAGATTAAAATTGTGTGCCGGAACCGGGACTCGAACCTGGGACCTTTGCCTTTCACGGGCAAGCGCACTACCGACTGTGCTATCCCGACACGACTCACGATGCCGCCTCACAACTTCACTTCCGCCAGTACCTCGCCTCCTACTTTCCAAACTTCACAGAAGTTCTCTTGCAAACACGCAAGACTAGCACTCCTGGAAGAAAGGATATTTTAATACAATTTAATACAATTTTAATCTGCCAGGAAGTTTCATATCAGCGCACACTCCGCTGCAGAGTGAAAGTTTCATTCTGGAAACATCCCTTAGGCTGTGGCTAAGCCATGTCTCCACCATATCCTTTCTTCCAGGAGTGCTAGTCTTGCGTGTTTGCAAGAGAACTTCTGTGAAGTTTGGAAAGTAGGAGGCGAGGTACTGGCGGAAGTGAAGTTGTGAGGCGGCATCGTGAGTCGTGTCGGGATAGCACAGTCGGTAGTGCGCTTGCCCGCGAAAGGCAAAGGTCCCAGGTTCGAGTCCCGGTTCCGGCACACAATTTTAATCTGCCAGGAAGTTTCATATCAGCGCACACTCCGCTGCAGAGTGAAAGTTTCATTCTGGAAACATCCCTTAGGCTGTGGCTAAGCCATGTCTCCACCATATCCTTTCTTCCAGGAGTGCTAGTCTTGCGTGTTTGCAAGAGAACTTCTGTGAAGTTTGGAAAGTAGGAGGCGAGGTACTGGCGGAAGTGAAGTTGTGAGGCGGCATCGTGAGTCGTGTCGGGATAGCACAGTCGGTAGTGCGCTTGCCCGCGAAAGGCAAAGGTCCCAGGTTCGAGTCCCGGTTCCGGCACACAATTTTAATCTGCCAGGAAGTTTCATATCAGCGCACACTCCGCTGCAGAGTGAAAGTTTCATTCTGGAAACATCCCTTAGGCTGTGGCTAAGCCATGTCTCCACCATATCCTTTCTTCCAGGAGTGCTAGTCTTGCGTGTTTGCAAGAGAACTTCTGTGAAGTTTGGAAAGTAGGAGGCGAGGTACTGGCGGAAGTGAAGTTGTGAGGCGGCATCATGAGTCGTGTCGGGATAGCACAGTCGGTAGTGCGCTTGCCCGCGAAAGGCAAAGGTCCCAGGTTCGAG